>JARQOC010000002.1:185124002-185351910 GCA_033576535.1 Allobates femoralis | reverse complement strand
GCGGCAGCTATGTCTTTAACGGTGTACATTTCCTCTACATGTGAGCAGGTCTCTCTTTAAGTGGCTCACCCAGCTGGGAGTATTCATCCTGCAGGGTACTCCCAGGGAGGAGCTTTGGACTCCATTCCACTTCTGAGACGTGCTGCGGGCTTCCTGGCCGATGCCTCTGCTGAGTCGTTCAGCGTTGGCGCCAGGTGCGCAGTGTTGGCTAACACAGCTCGCAGGGCAGTGTGGCTTACAAGGTGGAATGGGGAGGTCACGTCTAAGCTCCAGCTGTGTGGCCTCCCCTTGCAAAGGACATTGGATGACATCCTGGAAAAGGTGTCAGACCGGAAAAGGTGTCTCCCGGAACAGGAGCCCTTTCGGAGGCAGTCCTTTTGGCCTGAGCGCAGCCAACCCTCCCAGTCTAAAGGGAAGGTTAAGTCTGGTCGCTGGGCATTCCAGTACGGGAACAAGACCCGTAATATCTTGCTCCCCCAGCAGCTGCATCACCAGCCGCCCCTAAACAAGGTCGCCTTCCCCATTGCGGGGCGGCTCCTGCGGTTTCTGCCACAGTGGCAAGCAATCTCCTTGTGCCCTTGGATCCTCTCGACCATTTGGGAGGGTCTACGCTTGGAATTCGAGAGCCAGCCCCTCCGTGTCTTCGAGTCCTCTCCCTTCCTCAGGGGGACTCTCGCACGGTTTTTCTTGTTGGGTCTGCGACACCTGTTGGATTCGGGTGTGGGGTCCCCGGTTCCTCCTGGAGAGGAGGGACAGGGGCGCTACTCCAGGTTGTTGTGGACCTCCAGAACGCATATTCTCATGTCCCCATTCACCCGTCCCACAAGCGCTTTCTGCGATTCACGATCTCCGGGGCATGCGGGACGGTCCATTCACGGCTTAATGTGCTGCCCTTTGGGATTTCGTCGGCCCCAGAGGTTACCAAACTCATGGGGGAAGCGATCACATTCATCCAGACCCAGGGGATATGTGTGCTTCCCTATTTAGACGACATGTTGGTGGTGGCTCCTTCGGCAGTGCTTCTGCGCACAAAGGACTCCAACACATTGGAGATTCTTCAGTCCCTGGGATGGGTACCCAATCTTCAGGAATCGGAACGGGTGCTTGCAACCCGACGTCAATTTTTGGGAGTCTTGCTGGCCTCCTCCAGACAGACCTCGTTCCTTCCTGCGGCATATCAGCTTTTGCGCCGCGTGAATCTGACCTGCTTCCGGGCAGGGAGGTCGCTCTCCTTGCGGGAAGCAATGTCCCTGTTAGGGGCCATGATGGCCTGCATTCAGTCAGTAACATGGGCTCAGGCTCCTTCCCGACTGCTCCAGGAACACATACTGAGTTCCTGGGACAGACGTCAGGATTCCTTAATCTCGCGGGTTTGGACCCCGGGGCGGGTGGTAACCTCGCTTTCCTGGGGATGAATCCCAGACACCTTCCTGTGACCTCCGTTCCCACTGATGCCAGCGGTTCCGATTGGGGCACGATGGTAGTTCGCACGCCGTTCCAGGGGATTTGGAGTCGCTCGGTCAGTCGCCAGTCTTCAAACTTCTGGCAGTGGAGGAAGCGCTTCTTGCTGCAGCTCACGTTCTCCGGGGTCATCATGTCAAGGTCCTGTCAGACAATGTGACCAAGGTTGCTTTCTTGCGGTACCAATGCGGTACTCGTGGCTTACACTTGCAGGGGCTGGCAAGACTGTTCTTTTTGTGGGCAGTACGCCATCTTCTCTCCTCCTCGGCAGTACATCTGAAGGGAATGGCCAATGTACAGGCAGATTTCGTGAGCCGCACGGAGGTCCACCCAGGAGAATGGTGCTTCCATCCGGAAGTATTTCGCTCTCTTACGGACAGGTGGGGTGTCCTTTCGATCGACCTGTTCGCTTCGGGCTCGAATACAAAGGTGCCAACCTTTTTCTCCCTGATGCGGTTGGACCATCCTTGGGGGCTGGACGCTTTTGCCCATCCCTGGGACTTCCGGTTGGTGTATGCATTTCCTCCAATCCCGCCACTTCCGAAGACGTTGCAACGGATTCGGGCGGAGGGGGTGACATTATCCTGGTGGCTCCCCTGGGGCCCAAACTGGCGTGGTACGACGCCATCCGAGACCTGGGCCGGGAGGGACCGATTATGTTAGCCCAGTCTTAACCTGCTGTCCCAGGGTCCTCTGTTTCACCCGGGCCCTCAGTGGCTCATTCGGGCGGCCTGGCTGTTGCGGCCGGGATCCTGAGGACCAAGGGTCTCTCCCAGGCAGTGATCCGCACGCTTCAGCAGAGCAGGAAGCCTGTGACAAACGCTATTTACGGGAGGGCTGGAATCGGTTCCTGTCCTGATGTGCTCCTTCCATCCCGACCATGCATCATCCTAATGTGGCCCAACTCTTGGATTTTTGCAGCGTAGCTTGGATTTGGGGCTTCGGCCGAGCACTCTTTAAGTCCAGAGGTCGGCACTTGGGGCGGTTTTTGGCCAGGATCTTGCTTCCCATCCATGGCTCAAGCAGTTTTTTCTTCTGCTTGGGGGTGGTGTCCCCGGATTCAGCCTTCTGTCCCTCCCTGGGATTTGATGCTTGTTCTCCAAGGGCTTGCTCAAAGTCCCTTTGCACCCTTGTCTGCTGCATCCCTTACGTCTCTCTCTCACAAGGTGGCGTTGTTGGTGGCCATCACTTCTGCTCCAGAGTTGGAGAACTGCAGGCACTCTCTGTCCGGGCTCCGTGCCTCATGTTGTCCGTTGTTCGCATTACGCTTCGGTTGCATTCATCTTTTTTTCTGAAAGTTGTCGGCTTTCCATCGGTCCCAGGATGTGGTTCTGCCTTCAATTTGTCAATCTCCTGCTAATGCGGCTGAGGCCGTGTTTCACTCCTTGGATGTACGTCGAACTGTCCTCCTCTATCTCCGAGAGTCTGCTTCCTGCAGGTTAGATCAGAACCTGTTTGTTCGGCTTTTGGGAATAATACAGGGAAGAAGACTTCCCAGGCTACCATCACTTCCTGGATCACGAAGGTGATCTGTGAGGTCTACGTCGCTCCGGTCCTTGCTCCTCCGGTGGGGTTGAAGGCTCCTTCAACTCGGGCTGCTGCTACTCCCTGGACGGAGCAGGCTGGAGCTTCATCGGAGCTGATTTGCAGAGCGGCTACGTGGTAGTCTCTCCTCGCTTTTTCTCGCCTCTATAGGTTAGATCTGTCCTTCATTCGGGATCTGTCCTTTGGTAGGAAAGTCCTACAGACAGTAGTCCCACCCTGAGGAGTATCGGTGGTATTCCTCCAATGCTGTCGTGGAAGGCGAATGGAGAAAACTGAATTAGTCCTTACCGGTAATTCCTTTTCTTGGAGCCTTCCACGACAGCATCAGTTCCCCCCCTTGTTGGTGTTTGATTCCGGTTTGTATCAGGTAATCCATGGCTAAGGGTGATCTTGGTAAACACTGGAGTGCGGAGGAAGGGGAGGGGCTTTTAACCTCTCTGTGTTCCTGTCCCCCAATAGGGCGTGGACGACATCCTCCAATGCTGTCGTGGAAGGCTCCAAGAAAAGGAATTACCGGTAAGGACTAATTCAGTTTTTTATAGTTTGAGTGCACAAACTGTGGAAGAGTTCAAGTAGAGGATAAAACTGCATGGTCTTATCCTGAAAAGTAGTCCTTTCAAGAACACAAACTCTGGAATATTTGATTCTCTTACCCTGTTTCCCCAAAAATAAGACACCGTCTTATATTAATTTTTGGTCCCAAAGAGGCGCTATGTCTTATTTTCAGGGGGTGTCTTATTTTCCCATCATTTCATTGCAACCCCCATCATCCCTTTACAGTCCCCAATACAGCACCCCTATCATTCCATTACAGCCCTCATCATTCTACAGTATTGCAGACCCCATCATCCCATTATCCCACTGCAGCCTCATATCATCCCACTGCATCCCACTGCTTCCCATATCATCCCACTGCCTCCCATATCATCCCACTGCCTCCCATATCATCCCACTGCCTCCCATATCATCCCACTGCCTCCCATATCATCCCACTGCCTCCCATATCATCCCACTGCCTCCCACATCATTCCACTGCATCCTATTGCAGCCTCCCGGGACCGTACGGCAGTGTACCGTACTTGCAAAAAAAACCATAAAGACACACACACACACAGCTTCTTGGCGCTCCTGTGCGGTAGTGCTAATCTCCTGCTCCGTGGTACAGCCCAGGAACCCTGAGCCAATTACAGCGCAGGAACTGTAAGCCAATCAGGGGCTATGGATGATGTCAGCTGGCCTTGGATTGGCTCACGGTTCCTGGGCTGTGATTGGCTTATGGTTCCTGCGCTGTGATTGGCGCAAGGCTCCTGGGCGGAGGTCCGCAAACCGCTCCGGAGCTGTGATTGGCTGCTGGGCTCCTGGTCTTTGAGCGGGTGGCTGCTGACCCAATTTTAAAACATACTGCAAGGAAAGTACAGCACAGAGTTGGGCACCGGCCAACGGGGACGACTCACAGCTGCATGCCCCGGTCTTGTGATTGGTGGCATGCTGATCAACTAAAAACACGGTATGCCTTATTTTCGAATGGGGGGGTGCCTTATATTGGCAGGCAAATTGCAACCCCTAGCATGCTATACTTTCGGGGGGCACCTTATTTTCGGGAAAACACGGTACCAGCAACGCAGACTAGTACTCCTTTCCTCTCTTTGTGCTACACTGTGTATATCTGGCTCTTTACAATGTTTACATCCGCAAGCAATGGAAACAGCTGATCGGTGGGGATCCTATACCCAGCATCTCAAATTGCCATATTTTTCAGATTATAAAACGCACTTTTGTTCTCCCAAATTTTGGGGTAAACAGTGAGGTGTATTTTATAATCCGAATCTGCTGTATGCTGTGCTGTAGTTGAGGGAGGGCGGCTCGGGAGCTGTGCGCGCGGACCAGTGCGGGATGTAGGAGGCAGTGGGAGGTCACAGGCTCCCGCTCATTAGCCTCATGTAATATGCACAGCACCTGCTGTCCATCACCTCAGTGCTGAAGCAGCGCTAAGGGATGGCAGGGGGTGCGGCGCATATGAAGTGCCTGCACTCACCCCCCACTGTGCTGGATATGGCCCCCCTGTCACGCTATATACTCTTCTGTGCTGGATCTGGCCCCCATCACACTGTATGTCCTCTTGCACTCAATTAAAATAACAACCGCTGTTACTTAACCACCATCGCTCGCTCCGTGCTCCCAGCTCCTCGGTCTCTTCCTGTGTCTGTGCCCTGCATCCAATCACGTGACTGGCACAGCCCCTGTCAAGTGATCGGATGCCGTCAGACACAGGAGGAGACCTAGGAGCTGGGAGCACGGAGCGATGGTGGTTAAGTAACAGCGGTTATTTGAATGTGTGCATGCCGGCAGGAGACTTTTATTGTGATGGGGGGACACATCCAGCACAGGGGGCATATAGCGTGACGGGGGAATCGTAGCCAGTCCAAGGGGGCCATATACATGATATGGAGGCTGTTTCCCAAAATGAGGGACACGTGTGATTTGTAAGATTGACAGTGACATTATAGGATGGACCCCCATTTAACATTAAAATTTATTTTGTTTTTACCATCACCAAATTTGGGATGCGTCTCATAATCAGGTGTGTCTTTATAAAGCGAAAAATACGGTATCTGATTTTGATAAGACTGTAATATTTATGTATAAATCACTGCTTCAAACTTTGTCAAAGTTCAATAGAGTGAAACAAAGTATTATTAAACTTCCTAAACATGAAATATGGTCAAATTAGTGCTTTTTTTTCCTGAAAATGCTTTTCATTTTTAGTGTACATGTTGTTTTAGAAATAGATTCCTGTGTTTGATCTTATTTTATTAATTTATTTATAATATTAATTATTACAGAGACTGGACTGCACAGCCTTTTGTTCATTTCAGCCTTGAATTATTTGTGTATTTCACAAGTTATTTGTTTGTTTAAAAAAAACAATGAAAACGCTTATGGGAAAATAAAACTAGAAACTTATATATTCTGTTTTATCTTTCTCCAGCTACTACAGGTTTGGAGGACAAGGAAGAAGACTTGGATATCTTCTCAGTTGAAAAATGCCTTGATGGAATAGAGAAGCTGAAGAGCGACATAGAGGAACTTCGCACTACCATCAGCGACTGCTATGCACAAGATATGGGAGACAATTGTATCACTCAGTAACTGCCTATTGGGTGTAGAAAAATTGGTGCTAATGTACAAAAAAAAAATAGTCAAATTGCATTCCTTATTTTGAATAAAAATTAATAGATGCATTGTTACTGGCTTAGTAATGTATCGGACCAATGGCAACAATTCCAGTTTCTTAAAGGAGTTGTCTACTACTTGGACAACCTCTTCTTAATCACTATGGTCCCCCAAGTAAAATAACACCTATATATGTTTTTGCAGAAAAAGAGTCCAATGACCGGGCACTACACCTGTGGAGCTCTGCTAAAAGCCTGTCAGCTATCCCCGGTGCCTGGTGTTGCACAGCCTTAAATGAATAATCAGAGATTCAAAACAAGAGAATAAAGAAAGGCGGCACTCACCGTATAGGCTGGTGGGTGTTTTAATCCAGGAAAATCAATCCATTAAAACATTGTTAGTGCGGTGGGGAGAGGGAGTGAGAGGCCGTCGGAACTCCCTCTCCCCACCGCACTAACAATGTTTTAATGGATTGATTTTCCTGGATTAAAACACCCTTCCACCAGCCTATACGGTGAGTGCCGCCTTTCTTTATTCTCTTTTTTTGAATCTCTATATATGTTTTTGGTGTAGGTGCCATTCCAGCAATGTCAGCACTTGCTCTCCTGGGATTCAATGACATTTTGTCCCTGCAGTCACTTCACTCCTCCCCTCTTTTAGACAAATCAAACATCTGAAGGAAGGGAGAGAGAACCCATAACTGTCACTTTCCACGAATGTGAATATTGTTGCTGAAATGGCGCTGGAAGGGAGTATAAGTTTTGTCATTTAGGGGGAACATCGTGATTGATCATGGGTTGTCCAAGTAGTGGATAACCTCTTCTACATGTATATTGAAAAAACAATACTGTTCATATGGCTGCTTAACATTCCATTTTCATATTACTGTAAAATTCCACTCCAGGACTATTACTGGCATGTAACAAAATGAGTCCCATGGCAGTTAGCCAAATAGTCCAGAATGTTGTGTAGGAAAGTACTTTGTGGGTTCTAATAATAGTGTAGGAAATGACATGAAAGTATTGTAGATGAGGGGATGTTCTAGAATAACTTTATTGTTCCATTCAATTGGAGAGTTTTAATCTAAACTGAGCTTCACTCGCCCTCCACTGCGTCCTCTTTCTTTGCCAACTGGTTGCAGCAGTAACAAGACTACAGTGCATGTGACATTGAATAAGGCAGTGCTGAAGTAGTTGCATCAGACTACCGATTAGCTGTAGCTGACAAGCGCTTTAGTTGGAAAATCACTGCTAGAATAAAGGCAGTGGTGGGTGGATAAAGCTCACTTTCTTGTTTTTAAACTTGTCAATCCTATGGAATAAAAATATATTGTTGCTAGGAAACCCCATCAAACCTTGTTGTTCATATGCAAGGGTCCCTTAAATGTCCTGTAGTTGTCACTATAGGCTTCTTCATGGGGATAACATATCGTATTTTTCAGATTATAAAATGCAAATTTTGGGGGAACGTGGGGGGTGCATTTTATAAATCGAATCTACGGTCCTATCCTGCAGGGGAGGGTGGGGGCAGCTCTGGAGTGTGTCAGGGGAATGAAGGAGGTCATGTGCTCCCACTCATCAGCCTCCTGCAATATGCACTGCACCCGCTGTCAATCACCTCAGTGCTGAAATTGCGCCGAGATATGGACTGGGGGAGTGGTGCATATTCCATGTGCCTGCAACCCGCCATGCTGGATATGGCCTCCCCATCACTCTGTACAGCCCTCCATGCTGCTGACCACACTAAAATAACAAACACTTTTTACTTACCTCTCCGGCACTATCCTCCATGGCTCCCTGCTTGCCGCACTTCCCGAGTCCTCCTGCGTCTCGAGGAGTCAGTCATATGATCGGGCGTGTAGCGATGATGTCATTCTGCTGTGCCGATCACATGACCGGCTCCCTGAGACGCAGAAGGACTCAGGAATCGCAGGGAGCCATGGAGGATACTGCCGGAGAGGTAAGTAAAAAGTGTTTATTTTAGTGTGGTCATTAACATGGGGGGGCCATACAGAGTGATGGGGAGGTAATATCCAGCACAGGGGGGCCATGTGCCATCGCTGAGGGGTGTGTGCCAGCACTGAGGGGCTATGTGCCATCACAGTGGGGCTATATGCAATATAAGGGGGCCATATTGAGGATTGGGGTGGCTATATCCCAGGATGAGGGAACATATACCAGGATGAGGGGGCTATGAGGAACATATATGCGATTTGTAAGATGGACACTGGCATTATAAGACGGACCCCATTTAACATTAAATATTATTTGTTTTCTCTTTTCCTTCACCAAATTTGGGGGGGTGTTTTATAATCCAGTGCGTTTTAAAAAGTTAAAAATATGGTAAAATATTTATTTTTTTATTTATATAAACATGGGTTTCTGCTCTATTGATAAGACATTAGGCCCTTGTATGTTGGATATAAAAGTCTAATACTTGGCTATTGCTGTTGCTGAAGAGTTTTCTTTTTTAGAACTTTGTTGTCAAAAGAAATTTTGCCTCGCCCACATAGAAATTAATTTAGGCATAGCCTGAGTATTCTATAAAATGAATATGGTAAACTGCAGCAGCTGATGTCTCTCCGCTCACTCATTTGTCTTAGTGGCTGGGTACCCCATCAGTGTCTTGCCAAAGTGTTTTCTCTTTTCAGAGTCTACTTTGAAAATATTTGAGAAAACAAAGTGGAAATTCCCTTTATTTATTATGAAACCACATTCTTCTAACCACAGATAACTATAGTGCCCATTAAAGGCTATTAAATTCATATGACCCAGTTCAGACCTGAAAATGAACGGGCTTGTACAGGATTGGGCAAGATTGATCTTTTATAAAGCTTGCCTTTCTGCTGATTGAATGTAGACCAGTAAACGGACAGGAAGCAATCACTGTTTTCAGTAGTGTTGTGAAGTTTATCCCTGCATGGTCATTTAAGGCCAGGGATTGGCTGCAGCATTCATATTTTGTAGACAGATGTCACTACTGCTGGCCTTTTAACAAGAACTAGTGGGCAGCAACAGTGAGCTTAAGCAGGAAAGTACACTATTGCCTACCAGTTTTCATCTGATCTTAAATAAACCTTTTTAAAATGAAAAGTGTTCTCTGGCTTTAATTTCTGCATCGGGATATGATTGTATTGAGTTGAGAGATGGCTAACAGAGTGTGTGCATGGTCTACCTAATGAACAAGACAGTAGCACCCTACCTGTCACCTGCTAATATATCCTCATTAGTGGTGCTAAACGCCAAATTCTGATCATACAGCATCGGAGAAACCCTTAAACTAATGTTTAGTTTAGCACCTGCATGTAAAAATAGCCCCTTTATTAATAAAGCTTGTCATAATACCAGTTGATGATGTGGTTTAACCACTAGGAGACCCTTCTATTCCAGCTGTGGATGATATGCCACTCTTCTTTTCAATATGACTATTGTATTTCTCTGCAATGTTTCTGATTGGTACGAACACTGTACTGCAAATTTGTGTGATGCTTGTCATTTCCTAGAGGGATGACCTTATGTATTTTCGTAATGTTAGCGAACAGATCAAGTGAGAACAAAGGGGGGAACCCAGCTTTGACTTTCCATTATGTAATACATAAATCTTGAGTCCATGGAACTTTAATTTATTAAATTATTTATATATACATTTTGGCTGTATTTATTCTTCACCTAAAATTACATGGTTCTAAATTGTATTGTTCTAGATAGTGTATAGTTAGGCATTGAACATAGAACTAAAGGTACCGTTACATGACACAATATCGATTCAATATTGCCTGCAATTCCACGGAGCGCGCACATTTTTGGCACTTTGCCAACATAGCTGAGGAGATATCACACAGGGAGATATCGTAGGAAACGCAAGTAGGATGGTAAAAGCAACTTTCAGTCGCTGCGTATGAGCAATTCAGTGAGCGATATTTATCAATGTAATGAATAGGGGGAATTGCTTTCATTGCCATTGCGGTGTCACACTGAGCGATCCTACCACATCGCTTATGCAATATCGCCTGATTTAATTGTCTGCACATACAGTCATATGAAAAAGTTTGGGCACCCCTCTTAATCTTACTTTTTTTTTTTTTTAAATTGGGTTTTTGCAACAGCTATTTCAGTGTGATATACCGTATATACTTGTGTATAAGCCGACCCGTGTATAAGCCGACCCCCCCCCCCTACTTTTGCACCCAAAATCTGGGAAAACCTATTGACTCATGTATAAGCCGAGGGTGGACCCCAGCACAGGTATGCAGCCCCCAGCAGTGTTACAGCAGCCTCCCCAGTGGTATATACAGCAGCAGCCCCAGTGGTAGTATACAGCAGCCTCAGAGGTAGTATACAGCAGCCCCAGAGGTAGTATACAGCATCCCCAGTGGTAGTATACAGCATCCCCAGTGGTAGTATACAGCAGTGTTTCCCAACTCCAGTCCTCAAGGCACACCAACAGGTCATGTTTTCAGGATTTCCTTATCATTAGACAGATGATGGAATTATCCCCTGTGCAAGTCATTAAACTAACACCTGTGCAATCCTAAGGAAATCCTGAAAACATGACCTGTTGGTGTGCCTTGAGGACTGGAGTTGGGAAACACTGGTATACAGCATCCCCAGTGGTAGTATACAGCAGCCTCAGAGGTATACAGCAGCCCCAGTGGTAGTATACAGCAGCCCCAGAGGTATAAACAGCATCCCCAGTGGTAGTATACAGCAGCCTCAGAGGTAGTATACAGCAGCCCCAGAGGTAGTATACAGCATCCCCAGTGGTAGTATACAGCATCCCCAGTGGTAGTATACAGCAGCCTCAGAGGTATACAGCAGCCCCAGTGGTAGTATACAGCAGCCCCAGAGGTATAAACAGCATCCCCAGTGGTAGTATACAGCAGCCTCAGAGGTAGTATACAGCAGCCCCAGAGGTAGTATACAGCATCCCCAGTGGTAGTATACAGCATCCCCAGTGGTAGTATACAGCAGTGTTTCCCAACTCCAGTCCTCAAGGCACACCAACAGGTCATGTTTTCAGGATTTCCTTATCATTAGACAGATGATGGAATTATCCCCTGTGCAAGTCATTAAACTAACACCTGTGCAATCCTAAGGAAATCCTGAAAACATGACCTGTTGGTGTGCCTTGAGGACTGGAGTTGGGAAACACTGGTATACAGCATCCCCAGTGGTAGTATACAGCAGCCTCAGAGGTATACAGCAGCCCCAGTGGTAGTATACAGCAGCCCCAGAGGTATAAACAGCATCCCCAGTGGTAGTATACAGCAGCCTCAGAGGTAGTATACAGCAGCCCCAGAGGTAGTATACAGCAGCCCCACAGGTAGTATACAGCAGCCCCAGTGGTAGTATACAGCAGCCCCAGAGGTAGTATACAGCAGCCCCAGTGGTAGTATACAGCAGCCCCAGAGGTAGTATACAGCAGCCCCAGAGGTAGTATACAGCAGCCCCAGTGGTAGTATACAGCAGCCCCAGATGGTATATACAGCCCCAGTGGTAGTATACAGCACCCAGTGGTAGTATACAGCAGCCCCAGAGGTATATACAGCCCCAGTGGTAGTATACAGCCGCCCGCCACCCCCATCAGTATACAGGCCCCCCCATCAGGATCCAGGGCCCCCCCTCCTTGCTCCGCAAAACCATTGTACTTATCACTGTCCTGTCGCCGCCGTCCCCGCCGCTGCCATCGCGATCCCCGTCTTCATCCAGCGTCTTCCGGTTTCCTGTGGTCGGCGCAGGCAATGACATCATTGCCTGCGCCAACCACAGGAAGCCGGATGAAGCCGGGGATTGCGATAGCAGCGGCGGGGACGGCGGCGACAGGACAGTGATAAGTATAATGATTTTACTTTGCAGGTTTTGCGGAGCAAGGAGGGGGGCCCTGGATCCTGATGGGGGGTGCGGGCGGCTGTATACTACCACTGGGTATATACTCGCGTATAAGCCGAGGGGGGACTTTTCAGCCCAATTTTTGGGCTGAAACACTCGGCTTATACGCGAGTATATACGGTATGTAATAACTGATGTACACAGTAATATTTCAGGTTTGACATGAGGTTATTGTACTAACCAAAATGTGAAATATGCATTATTTCAATGATTGACAGGTGCAAAACTATGGGCACCCTTCTGATTTTCATGATTTGAATACTCCTAACTACTTTTTACTGACTTACTGAAGCACTAAATTGGTTTGGTAACCTCATTGAGCTTTGTACTTCATAACCCGGTGTATCCAATCATGAGAAAAGCTATTTCAGGTGTCCACTTGCAAGTTGTTCTCCTAGTTGCATCTTCTCTGAGGAGTGGCATCATGGGCTCCTCCAAAACAGCTCTCAAATGATCTGAAAAAAAAGATTGTTCAACATCGTTGTTCAGGGGAAGGATACAAAAAGTTGTCTCAGAGATTTAACCTGTCAGTTTCCACTGTGAGGAACATAGTAAGGAAATGGAAGACCACAGGAACAATTCTTGTAAAGGCCAGAAGTGGCAGGCCAACCAAAATATCAGAAAGGCAGAGAAGAATGGTGAGAACAGTCAAGAACAATCCACAGACCACCTCCAAAGACCTGCAGCATCATCTTGCTGCAGATGGTGTCACTGTGCATCGGTCAACAATACAGCGCACACTGCATGGGAGAGTGATGCGAAAGAAGCCGTTTCTGCATGCACACCACAAACCGAGTCATCTGAGGTATGCAAAAGCACATTTGGACAAGCCAGTTTCATTTTGGAAGAAGGTCATGTGGACTGATGAAACAAAGATTGAGTTGTTTGGTCATACAACAAGGCGTTATGCATGGCGCCACAAAAACACAGCATTCCAAGATGAACACTTGCTACCCACCATCAAATTTGGGGGAGGGTGCATCATGCTTTGGGGCTGTGTGGCCAATGACGGCATCGGGAATCTTGTTAAAGTTGAGGGTCGCGTGGATTCCACTCAGTATCAGCAGATTCTTGAGAATAATGTTCAAGAATCAATGTCAAAGTTGAAGTTACGCCGGGGATGGATCTTTCAGCAAGACAATGATCCAAAACACCGCTCCAAATCTACTCAGGCATTCATGCAGAGGAACAATTACAATGTTCTGGAATGGCCATCCCAGTCCCCAGACCTGAATATCATTGAACATCTGTGAGATGTTTTGAAGCGGGCTGTCCATGCTCGGCAACCATCAAACTTAACTGAGCTGGAATTGTTTTGTAAAGAGGAATGGTCAAAAATACCTTCATCCAGGAACTCATTAACAGCTACAGGAAGCGACTAGAGGCTGTTATTTTTGCAAAAGGTGGATCTACTAAATATTAATGTCACTTTTCTGTTGAGGTGCCCATACTTTTGCACCTGTCAATTTTTGAAATAATGCATATTTCCCATTTTTGGTTAGTACAATAAACCTCATTTCAATCCTGAAATATTACTGTGTCCATCAGTTATTACATATATCACACTGAAATAGCTGTTACAAAAAAACAATTTTAAACAAAAAAAAAAAAGAGTAAGATTAAGAGGGGTGCCGAACTTTTTCATATGACTGTAAATCAGGCGATTTCGCTCCAGCGATAAATTGCAGTCGCATCACCCTGTTACACGACACGACGCACTCACAAAATGAATTGCAATTGACCACACCACGTGACTTTGGGGGATATTGTAATCCATATGGTGTTGTGTAACGGTACCTTTAGTATGCATGTTAATGCAATAAAGTCTTAAGAAAAAAAAAAAACTTAAGATGACTCTTAAAAACAAGTTTTTGTTTTTTTTTTTTTATTAGATCTAATGCTGCAAGACCAAAAAAAAGTAAAGGGAGAAGTCCAAACATTTTAAATGACATACATCAAAGAAATGATGAGATGATGAAGAACAAATTACTTTGGCTGGCTTCACACTACGACTGGGATCCGATCCGTGGCTGTCCGCTTGAGGCAGGTCAGCACACAGAACTGGAGGGCTAATTTGCCCTCCGGTCTGGTGTGCAGCTGGCCGCTGATAGGTCAGGACCGCGGGGAACTCGCCGCGGTCCTGAACTGTCAGGAGGGGCAAGTGCAGAGCTTCAGCACCATGGAGCCGTCCCCTCCTGACACATCAGGAACGCGACTCGCTCCCTGCGAGCCCGGTCCTGAGTTATCAGCGGCGGCAGATGCGCCAGCTGCACACCGGACCCGAGGGCAAATTAGCCGTCCAGTTCTGTGTGCTGATCCGGTCCGCGGCTGTCTGCCTCAAGTAGACAGCCACTGATCGATCCCGGCCGTAGTGTGAAGCCGACCTTACTGGTAATGAATTTTCCTGAGGCTACATCAGCACCACATGAGAGATCGCCCCACAAGGACAGGAAACCTACTGAATGAAGGGAGCGTTACCTTTCCACCGCATCAGTTGGTTTACAGAGCATGAGAAGAATCACCACTAGTTTGTATCCAAAGTTTTGGTGGTATGTTTTGTGAATATAACATTCCATGTACAACCACAATAATCAAGTGTGTATTTCACTCATGATAAGAAAGGGACTATAAGGGAGCTGTCTTGGACTCTGGAAAATCCCATTACTGGGAAGTAATTCTGTGTTTTCCTTTCCCACAGAACAGTACCATATGAGAGACTAAAGGCCCAGTTACACACACACAGATAATTGCGCAGATTGTTCGCAGATCTCTGGTTGCAGTGAATTCATGGACACATGGTTCCATTTTGTGGCCTGTACAATTGAAACAATAATGTCCAAGATTTCACTGCAACCAGAGATCTGCGAACAATATCTGCACAATTATCTGTGTGTGTAACTGGGCCTTTAGAGATTCCAAATTGTCTGAGATGGGATCACCGCTTGAAGCACCTTTCTTATAAAGATAATTTCATCAAAGAACAGATTCAACCTATAGTGCTTGTAGAAGGTTGAGGATGAGGACCAAGTTGCAGCCTCACATATTTGGGCAATCGAAGCCTCCTATTTTTCAGCCCAGGATGTTGCGACTGCTCGAGTTTAATGAGCCTTAATACCTATTAGGAATATGCAAATAGTCAGTGGAACCTCGTTTAGGAGTCTCAAATACGGAACTAGCCAGATAACCCTCCAGGGAAGGACCTAGCCCTGGGGTGGCTCCTTTCAGAAACCACCATAACCACCACATTAAGTGGCCCTTTCAGTCAATATCCATCTCTTTACGAGTTTAAAGATATGACAAGGGAATTACCAAAGCCAGGTATCCATCCACAGACAGCTGTTTCGGGGTTTTGCCCCTCATGAATGTGGAGTAGGATTCTGGCTAGGTGGGAGAATTGCCTGGTAGACCTACATCACAAAGCACTCACTGATCTCAGGGAGACCAGTCGAGGAAAACACTGCTGGCAGCCGGCAAAAGCGCTCAAACACAGTGAAATCCTAGGTGCATTGCCACCTGGGAATTACGAATATGCAAATAGAGTCCATGGAGCCTCATTTAGGAGTCTCAAACACAGGACTAGCCAGTTAATTACTATTAGGGCTGACTTGCCCTTAGCTGAATGATCTTACGGAATAGCTTCCTTAAGCCACCTTGCTAAGGTACCTTTTGAGACCCCTACTCCATTCTTAGAGCCCTGAAAGGAGACAAATAAAGATTGGCTTTTCATCCAGGATCTAGTTCTCAAAAGATATTTCAATAAGGCATGTCTCGCAACTAAGGCTGGCTTCATACTACGGTTCTGTTCCTGTCCATGGGATCCTCTTTTTGCAGGACTCCACGGACAGGCCTGGATTGTAAACTCTGCATGCCATTTCTGTGTCTGGATGCAGAGTTTGACGGAAAGCGCTGGGGGGAGCCGAGCCTGCAAAGCGCAGGTAAGCAATGTCAGTGCTGTTCACTTTCACTTTATCTACATACAATCCTAAAGTGAAGTTAAATAAAGGAATGGTTAAAATTAAAAATTAATGATCACCTGTCCACTGGGTGTCCCACGATGCTTCCACCTCCGATGGCTAAAGGACCTTAATCAGCTGACCGAGAAGGGGCGGTTCAACCGGATCAGCTGATGGATCACATGACCAAATCAGCGCAGTTTAAATTGTCTGCCAAAACTGATCAGCGGGCCAGCGATTTAAACTGCGCTGGTCAGGTCCTTTAGCCATCGGAGGTGGATGCATTGCGGGACACTCGGACAGGTTAGCATTTATTTTTTTATTTTTAATTATTCCTTTATTTAATTTCACCTTAGCAGTGTATGTAGATTTCGGTGCTTTGCACAACTTAGTTTTGTTAAGGGCAGGATGTCCAAGTCCACTCCTCAGTTGATGCCAAGAGTGCGTGTTTCCAGGTCTCATTAGTATTGGTCAAGTGCTGAATGACTCTCCCTCCGAGGTGATGAGAAAAAGGCCTTGAGCAATACTAATCAAAGCTGGAAGCATCCCCTCTTTGCGACATCCATATGTGTCCATATGTCTTTATGTGTTGGGTGATTCACATCAAATGATCCAACAAATTTCTTAGAAACTATTGATTAGTTATCAAATTTTATACAATAAAGACACTTTTTTTGGCAAATCCATGCTACAATTTTTATTAACACTAGAAGTCCCCCAGAGAGGGGTCATTTAATATTTCTACCTTTGGAACCCAGAGACGGGTCGAATGACCTGAAGGATTTTAGGCCACATTTACAAATGAAAGGATGCTAATTGGAGCCATCAGAGTTGTCAGTTTGGACTAAGGGTCATTTGACCCTCTTTCGGGACTTCAGGGGGAAGCTCAAAATTTCTGGGACTTCTAGTGTTAATCAAGTTGAATCCAATGGTTTGTGGTTATTGTTTTGGTCCACCCATGCGAAAATGTCACCAAGATGTTCTACGCAGCCAAGACTTCAAGTTCTAGAAGTGGGTTCGGGATTATCTTTAAGGTCTCTCTGCAAGTCCAGCTACTCAGCCCCGTCACAGGAGTTTTGCAAGAGCACTGCACCTTCTGGACTCACAAAATAGATAGAGAAGGTTTCCCGCACACGGATACCCGAGTTGGAGGGACGACCCGCTGACATGTATAGGAAAGGAGTAAGTTGTGTATGCTGTGTTTCATCCACATGCTCTGTGCTATGTTCCTGCACAAAGTTGTGGAGAATACAGAAGACCCTAATCACGGTGCCAACTGTTTCCTCCAACTAAATCGTTGTGTGCAAGACCCTCCACTGGCTACTCTGAATTCTGGAGGTGCACTCCACATATCTACGTGCCCGGCTCAGCCGATAGTTAAATATGCTCTGCTGGGTATTCAGTCACCTCCGTGGGTATGGGCGCAGCAGGTTTGGCCTCAAAGGAAAAGCCTCATCCGATACCAGCATGAAGGGTACTGGATATATGGACCCCAGCAGAAGTTGTGGGGCTGGGAGCGTTCCGTGATTTTGAAAAACTGGTGCAACGTTTGTAAACAGATATGTCCCAAAACAATCAGCACAATTTGCCTAAATGCAGGTTTAGCAAATCTTGGGTGTAGGAGTAGTATCCATAATCTTGAAAATTGTTTGCAGACTGGGATACTGCTCTTCCACCTTCACCTCCAGCAGTAGCATTAGCTGAAGATGAGAAAAGGCTAAATGCTGCTGGTGGATTAGTAGTTGGTTGTTTGGGGTTCCATAGGTCATCAAGAGAAGTGACTATTTGTGGCATTGACGGCTTGCGTTCTCCGTAAAGTACTTTACAACCATAGCAAAAGGACATGCACATGGGCTGATGTTCGGGGACAATTTTTCTCAAGCCAGCAGCTATTGAGTTGCCGAAAATGGAGTACTCATCTTCCTCATGTGGAGCTTTCCCCATTAATGTCATAGCACGTGCCAATGCCTCTCTCGCTATCTTTAGATGACACGTGCCTTGATTTTTTTTTGGCCCGCTTGGTTGCAAGTGGGGACAAGGGGCTAGGCAATTGCACTTCTTCATCCGCACTAACAGAAAGTTCAGCCGAGTCAGCAGGGTTTTCTGTGGTTCGGATCGCCTTCGGGCTTAACAGATTAATCTCTTCTGTAGTTGCTGTTTGCAACAGCTGGGCTGTGGTGGTGGCCACTGAAGTGGAACTCACCGCTAGCAGCGATGCTATATGCAGCACGTTAGTGGTACTGTAAAGGCAAAGAAAAAAATAGTTATGAATTTTGCATATGAACCTTGTCCATACTTGGGGGCAATACTTAACACATCCCATCAAAAAATGTAGGCTTTCTTCATATTTGAAGAGTTTCAGCTTTGCAGCAGATCGGCTCGGGAGCTCCTGCTACCCGTGGATGTAGCGGTCCCTGATGGATCTTCACTTTTTTTTATACATTCTTCTATAATGGTGAAAAAAAGAGAATAAATGAGCAGATAATTCAACTTTATCAAACAAACAAATTAGCCCACACACCCTCCCAAAAAAATAACATTTACTAATATTAGACCTCAACTTGGGTTCATAGGAGTCTAAATCGGGATACAAGGACAGGCAGACCGTCCTCCGTGCGGCAAGCTTATGCTTCCTGTCTGCATGTTCCCTGCAACTTTTGTCCCAGAGTGCGGGCAGAATATGTACCTAAAAATGAAAGCACAAACAATTACGCCACGGAGTTACCAAAAAAACAAAATAATAATTTTGCATGGGCTTCGCCGGATTTGCTATGTCCAACAAAGGTAACCCAGGCAACTGAGGGCTGGAATCATCAGCGTGGTAAGGCCCAAGTATTCTGGCCCCCAGCCTGAGGACCACAGCCAACAGCCGCCCCAGAATTGGTGCCTCCATCAGAGACACCAAAACTGGGGGCTACTCCCACTGTTCCATCTGCCGTGTGCGGTGGCAGACTGGGTAATAGTAGGGTTGGTGACAGCTAAAGCCCCTATTAATTTGGCGTGGGCTTCGCTGGATTTGTGTGTCCAGCAAAGGTAACCCAGGCAGCTGAGGGCTGCTAACCCCCGCTGCTTGTTACATTCACTGGCAATGGCAAATCCAGTGAAGCCCTTTTTTCTTTTTTTCCGTTACCAAAAAACTGAAAAAAATTTTGGCGTGGGCTTCGCCAGATTTTCTATGTCCAGCAAAGGTAACCCAGGCAGCTGAGGACTGGAATCCTCAGCGTGGTAAGGCCCAAGCGTTCTGGGCCCCCCATGCTGAGGACCGCAGCCAACAGCTGCCCCAGAATTGGCACCTTCATCAGGGACGCCAAAACTGCTCTTCCAGCTGCCGGGTGCAGTGGCAGACTGGGTAATAAGCTGGGGACAGCTTTATTTGCAGCTGACATCAAGCTCCTATTGCTAATGTCAGCCAGCACTGAGATAGCTGGCCATTAGCAATAGTGAAAAAAAAGGGAAAAAAATAGACACATAGAAAGAAATACTTTATGAGAGAAAAAACACACACAGACACCTCATTCACCACTTTATTAAGTTACCCAACAAATTCCTCTGACGCAGTCCAGGGTTGTGGGTCCCATGACATCCAAAACAGGCCCAACTGGTAAACCGATCAGCTAATGTCCCAGACGGATACTCACCTATCAGATGGGAGAAGTCATCAGGTCTTCAGAGCATCATCTGCGATGTACAGGCTGGTAACCCGCTCACCTGACAAAGTCAGCTGATCGACCAATCGGATAAGTGAGTATTGTGAGGCACCGCCGGCATGATCCTCATGGCCGGGGAGCATCACATGCAGGATCAGGAGGATCCTGTGCACACTGGCCGGTTTGACTGTGATAATGCTGTGTGAACCAACTTTGAACACAAGGTTTCATGTTACTAATGAGTGGCTCATAAGATCGAGGAAGCCCTAAGGAAAAGGGATGTAAGGGCTGAGTGCTGACAACCCGGAACACAGGGAGTTAACCTGAGCTGTGTGAAAGGCTGATTACCAGCAGCTAAGGGGGTGTGTCCATGTGGGAGTGGCTGGCACGATAAGAGGCAGCCAGCTGAGTGATTGAGAGATTCAGAGATTCAGATGGAAGCTGAGACTCGTGCTGGGAGATTCATTCAGAGAATCAGATGGAAGCTGAAACCAGCCAAGTGCAGAGCAGTCCAGAGGCTCTGTGTGAATGAAGGGAGCATGCTAGCTCCAGGCCGGTGCCAATGTCCGCGGTTGTGATAGCACCTGGTGGGGAAGCCGTGGCTGAACCCGGTGGAGACTGGTCCGGGCGTGGGGTGAACCACGTCCGGGAAAGGAGCCTTGGGGGACGCTTGGTGGACCCATGACACAGGTAGCGAGACCCGGATCCGTGCCCGGTAAGACAGCGGTTCCCGTGTAACGGAGTGAGCTGTGTGTGAGTAATGCCAGGCAGGCGTGGCCGCTGTTGGGTCCGACTGGGCAGTCAGTGGAGGACCCGTTCATGTGTGTAGGGGCTTGGGCAATTGCCCTGAATGTAAGATGATGACCTATGTAAGAACATTGTATAATAATGTGGGGAGAAAGTGACCCAGCCAGTATGGATGATGTTGGAGGCGTTCCGTCCCTGTGGGACGAGAGGGAGGCTTGCCCTGCTGCTTGCAGAGGGTACCCGTCCCTCAACCACGGCCTCTAATGGTGTGGGTGTGCCTGTGGTGCCAGACACAGGGGTAATAGGGCTCCTAGTAGGTAACGGATGAGGTTCCCGTGTACTATGGTTTGCCAGTCCCTGTAATGGGCCATGGAGGAGCCACAGTCCATGGATGATGGGCTGTGAGCGTGTGGAAGAAATGTATGTGATCCATGGACGTTTGAATAATGGATCACACATGGTATGTAAGGCCCGGTCAGGCAGGAATCCTGACTACGGGGTAATGTTATGTCATCAAGCTGGGTGACTAAAGCCAGGCGGCAGGAACCGCCATTGGGACCCACAGGGCCCGTTGAGGCGTATGTAACGAAGGTCAGAAGCAGGGGTTAAAAGGGCTCCTAGAGTGGGGACACCATGGTTGAACCAGGTGGACTCTGACCGGGAAAAAGGCGGAGATACGTCCAGGAAGGAGCCCCTTGGGGATACATGACATACCCGGTACTCAGGTTGCTCAATCCCTGTTATGAACCCGGAGGGGTCATCGTCGAAATATAACACATGTATTTATTATAAATGTACTGTAAGATGTGTAAGGAGGCCGTAGCTACCCCGGGAGCAGGTGTTAGAGCTCCAATGGGGAGAGAGTCGTGGTTACAGGTCCCGGGTTATTGTGAATGTATATGTGCAATGTTCTATGTAATGTATGATGTATTTATGTAAAGTGTTTATAAGCAATGTGATATGTGTTCAACATGCTACCCGGGTTATGTTATTATATGTGAAAAATAAACGGGTAGACATTGGTTAAACTTATAAACACGTGTTTTGTCGTTATGCAAGCGGGTTCCCCGGTTGCTACCTCACAGTATCCATATTTTCTTATTTGACTTGCTTTAGTAGTGTATGTACAGCATCAGAAGCTGCCTGTATGTACACTGCTAAAGCCAGGGCACACACACATACAGACACACAAACCTACCGCCTCAATGAGGCGACCCACATCCATTGACATGTGGTTATATGCGGACATTAGTGATGGGCGAATCCTAAATTACTCTGAATCGCTTGACTCTAGCGAGTCCGAGCCCGGGACTCGCTACTCGTTGCGAGTCTAGCAAGTCCAATGTTAATGAATGGGGAAGCGAGTAATAGCGAGTAGTGTGCGATTTACAAATCACAGATGTGTCTCGGAAGCTTCAGCCTGAAGCAATCCTAGTTTTGCCATTGATTTGCATTGGACTCGTTTACTGTGCAAGTAATCGCTGGGAAACTCGCACAGATAAGAGTCCGGCTGTCTGCTCTGTGTGCAGGCTGCCGCAGCTCCAGGGTCCTAGAGCCCGCCTGCTGCCTGATGTAGCAGAGCTGAGATTGTTCTCAGTCTGCTCATTCCCTGTGCATAGACATCTATATCTATGCACAGGGGATGTAGCAGAGAGGACATCGCGTTTTGGACTGCGTCGGACGGAAGAGGATTTTTTTAATTAAAGATGGAGTCCTAATGGCTTTTTTTTTTATTTCTAATAAAAAATTTTCTCTGTGTTGTGTTTTTTTTAAAACAATTTAATAGAAATTCATGGCGGTCATGTCTAATATTGGCGTGACCGCCATAAATTTCGGGCTTAGGGCCAGCTGATAATACAAAGCTGGCCCTAACCTCTTTATTACCCAGCGTGCCACCGCCACCAGGGCCGCTGGAAGAGCGGGGTTCAGCGCCAGAGGATGGCGCTTCAATGAACGCGCCATCTTCTAGGGCGGCTGCGGGCTGCAATTTGCAGCGGGGGGTGCCCAGAAAGCTTGGGCATCCCTGCGCTGCAGATTCCAGCCCCCAGCTGCTTAGCTGTACCTGGCTAGACATAGAAATTGCGCGGATCCCCACGCATTTTTTTTTTATTATTTCATGAAATTCATGAAATAATAAAAAAAAAGGGCTCCCCTATATTCTTGTGTCCATGACCATGTAATTTTTTTTCTGAAAAATCAATAAAACAATCCTAAAAAAGGGACTGCATCTTTATTAACCCCTTGCCCATGGTCC
Source organism: Allobates femoralis (assembly GCA_033576535.1). NCBI lineage: Eukaryota > Metazoa > Chordata > Amphibia > Anura > Aromobatidae > Allobates > Allobates femoralis. The sequence goes on along the minus strand of JARQOC010000002.1, from coordinate 185,329,241 downwards.
AGGGGTTAATAAAGAAGCAGTCCCTTTTATTTACATTGTTTTATGGATTTGTCAGAAAAAAATTTCACGTGGGCTTTGCCGTATTTCTGGAACCAGCCGGATCCAGCATGTAGCGACGGGCTTTTCCAACCCCCAGGTGCCTATTTGTACCTGGCCGGACACAAGAATATAGGGGAGCCCTTTTTTTTAATTATTTCATGAATTTCATGAATAATAATAAAAAAAAAATGCGTGGGGCTCCGCGCAATTTCTATGTCTAGCCAGGTACAGCTAAGCAGCTGGGGGCTGGAATCCGCAGCGCAGGGATGCCCAAGCTTTCTGGGCACCCCCCGCTGCAAATTGCAGCCCGCAGCCGCCCCAGAAGATGGCGCATTCATTGAAGCGCCATCCTCTGGCGCTGAACCCCGCTCTTCCAGTGGCCCTGGTGGTGGTGGCACGCTGGGTAATAAAGAGGTTAATACCAGCTTTGTTATACAAGCTGGTATTAAGCCCGAGATTCTTAATGTCAGGCCACGTTTGACCCAGCCACTAAGGATCTCCAATAAAGGGTTAAAAAAACACAACACAGAGAAAAATTTTTATTAGAAATAAAAAAAAAGCCATTAGGGACTCCATCTTTAATTAAAAAAATCCTCTTCCATCCGACGTAGTCCAAAACGCGATGTCCTCTCTGCTACATCCCCTGTGCATAGATATAGATGTCTATGCACAGGGAATGAGCAGACTGAGAACAATCGCAGCTCTGCTACATCATCTCTGTGAGCAGGCGGGCTCTAGGACCCTGGAGCTGCAGCAGACTGCACAGAGAAGACAGCTGGACTCGGCTCGCAAAGTAACAGCAGTTACTTTGCGAGTTTCCCAGCGATTACTTGCACAGTAATCAGACCAATGCAAGTCAAAGGCAATCCTAGTTTTGTCAGAGTCTGTGACAAAACTAGGATTGATATTGATTTGCATTGGACTCGTTACTGTGCGAGTAATCACTGGGAAACTCGCAGAGTACCGAGTCCTGCGAGTCCCTTACTACTCGCCGAGTAACGAGTCCTAGCGAGTAGATTCGCCCATCCCTAGCGGACATGCTTGCACATCCGGGACCAGCCACGGAAAAACAGGAAAACAGAATTCTAAAATGGTGGAATTTTTGTTTTTCCTGAGGCAGCCCGCATGACATCACTTCCTCCACATACTCCCGTGCCCATGTTTATAAGCGCTGGCATTGCACATTGTCTGAACGGCAATGCGTTATTCGAGTGGTTATAATGGGGCCTATGGGAGGAAATGCGCTCTATTAAGCGCTAAGAATTAACAAGATCATTTCTTTTACAGACAACCTTTGGCCCCAAAAGCGGATTCATAAAATGCACAGCGTCTGAACGGTAAAAGTGAATTTCCATTGCCAGAAAACGCAGACACAGATGCGCTTATGGGGAAAAGCACCGTGTAAAAATAAGCAAAAACGCAGCGTGTGAACATAGTCTAAGACAAAATCTGATATGGCACTTATATATACACACCATGCCATGGTATTCTGCAGTTCTTAAGACAAGTCAGATGGAGCAAAACAGGAATGAACTAAAATTTTTTATTGTTTGAAACACTGGAGCTCACACATCCACCTCGGGTATTTATGATCCTTTTTGACTAGCTGCTAGAAAGCCTCAGGTGCTATTCGTGCTTTATACACCTAAGGGCCGCTTTACACACACCAAATTCTGTGACCAACTTCTGAACAGATCTCTGGTTGCAGTGAAATCATGGACACTTTGCTCCATTTGTACACAGCCACAAAATGGAACAATGTGTCCATGATTTCACTGCAACCAGAGATCTGTTCAGACGTTGGTCACAGATATCTGTGTGTGTAAAGTGGCCCTTAGTGACCTTATAGTAAAACAAACGAAGGAACTACAACCACCAATATACACTCCTGGAGAGACCACAAATAGGACTAAGCAGCATATCACAGCAGTGCAAGCATACAGATATATTTATATAGAGGCATATATTGGAATATTAGAATTCCATAAATTACACTTATTGCTCAAATTATAATAAATTAATTTATATTATAGACATCATAAAAGGAGGAGTACCTAGAAGAAAGATACTGCAACTACCAACAGACACTTCTGAAAAGACCTACAAATAAGGTAAAGGGAATATATATCCAATAAGGTGAAGTAGGGCAATTCATAGGTATCTATTTATATTTATTTTTAATATAATTGAATTTTAACAATTTTAGATAAATTCACGTCCAGAGCAATAGTAGAGAAAAGTCCAATGGACCGTGATAGTGCAAAAAACTGGTAAGGGTATGTGCACATCTGACGTTTGTGCATCTCTGCAGACCGTCCAAAAACCTGGGTTTTTTTAGCAGAAACTGAGTTTTCTGTGCTCAGCAGTGTCCCTCGTTTTTTGCTCGTTTTCCGCCCGGTTTTACAGCGTTTTTCTCGGCGGTTTTCTCGGCGGTTTTGAAAACTGAGTTTTTTGTGCACTTGATCAGCTGAAACCGCTTGAAAAACGGTGGAAAGAAGTCACTTGCTCTATTTTTGGAAAACCGGTGGAAAAACTCAGTTTTGACTGAGAAAACTCAGTTTTGACTGAAAACGACCAGCAGAAAACCGTTCTAGTGAAGACAGAGTTTTCTAAAATCCATTGACTAGCATGTTAATCCAACCGCTGGTTAGGATTAACATAAATTAACATAAAACGGCGCGGAAAACGCCGACGGAAACCGGGACAAAGCAGCCCAGAAAACGTCTAATGTGCACATACCCTAAGAGTGATAACAACTGAGTTCAGCCTAAATAAGAGACAACACCCTAACTCAGTTTAATATACCCACAGGTGGAAATCAGTGGGGAGAGCACAGCTACAAGCAGCTCTGTCACTTGAAGAGGAACAAGTTTACCTGTACCATATTTTAGCATATGAATTAGGCATATTGTTCACTGTTGGTTTTAAGCAATTGTTTTAAATAAATCTGAATAATTTTGAATAAACGTCCCTAAGAAAGGGTTAACAGCAACTGGAGTCTTGCAGAACAGGAATGAGATGTGGTCAAATGGTTATGGCAGTAAATATTTGATCAGTTCACTAATAAGAAGTGTCATTGTTTTATTGTAGTCTAATTGGCATCTGTTCAAAAATATGATGTCCCCAAATGCAAAATGGATGGTGTCCCCTCAACTTAACCACTGTTACATAGAGGCAAGAAGCGCTCTCACACTGAAGGCACAGAGAGCCACGGCAATAAGAGTGGTGACATCTGAGAGTTCATCTGTGGTCACAGCTGAGGTCCTGTGAGAACCGCGCCAGCTATGACCTCAGATGAGCTCTCTGATGGCACCGCTCTCACTTCTGCAACTGTCAGAGCCTTCAGTGTGAGAGCACTTCTCGTAGTTAGCAGTCACTGTAATGTCACTGCTCACCGCGATATAGCAGAGTCGGCGAACTTCGTCAAGGGATATCATGTGGATTTACCGTCGAAGCTGGGTATGTTTGGAGTTAATAAATTTGTATAATGTGAATATTCATGAAGCAAGTGTTACCTTAACGCTGGAGACTCGTAAATATAATTCTACTCCTTTAGTCACCATTTGGCTTTTCTTTTGCAACCCCTTAGCCCTTACTGTCCCCATTTTATAGCACTAAAGTCCTCGTACACTTATATGGGGTTCGGGCTCAAGTCTGGGTCAAGGCTGGTCCGAAACCTGGACTTTTTTAAAGTCCGTCTTGATTTGCTGAACCCAAACATCAGCGGGTTTGCCAATCTCTGTAGACAGATAGTACCTATTAGTATAAGATACCTACCTGCTTGCTATTTGCCACAAGATATTAAGATGAGGGTGTCCACATTTTTTTCTTTATTTTTTCTCAGATTTTTTTTGTGTTGTTCCAATTCACATTAAAGAAATATAAACATATTATAACAAATAACATAAACATAAACATAAATATGTGACAGAATATTGGTGACATGTTCAATACTTAAATAAATATATTTCTACAGGCACAATTGACATGAAAATCTCACTAGATGTCAGTAACAGCTCATTGTATCCTAACAGACTAAAAAAAATCAAACCATAGATGTGCATAAATTATGTTATGTGTAATAATGAGAAACGACACAGGGAAAAGTTATTGAACACATGAAGAAAGAGAGGTGTAAAAAGCTATAGACATCATGACACCAACTGAAATCTATCAGTAATTAGAAAGTAATTCTGCCACTTAGTGAAAAAATATTAGCTGTTTCAACTGTTGGCCTATAAAGAGTTGCCTCACTACCAAGGTGCCACCCAAGAAATACCTCAAGATGGGTAAAACTAGTAAGATGTCTCAAGGCCTTTGCAACCTTATTGTTGCAAAACATACTGATGGCCTAGATTACAGAAGAACCTCTAAACTACTGAAGGTACCTTTGAGCACGGTTGGGGCCATAATTCATAAGTGGAAAAAAAACATAATTTCACCATAAACTGGCCATGATCAGGTGCTCCCTGCAAGATTTCCAACACAGGAGTGAAAACAATTATCATCAACGTTATCCAAGAGCCAAGAACCGCTTGTAAAGAACTACAGAAAGACCCGAAATTAGCAGGTACAACTATTTTAAATAAAATAAGTAATGTGTTCAACATCCATGGCCTGCATGCACGCTAACCACACAAGACTCCATTGCTAAAGAAAAACCATGTTCAAGCGTGTTTAAAGTTTGCTCATCAACGCTTAGGTAGACATTTAGACAAGCCTATGATATACTGGGAAAATATAATCTGGTCACATGAGACTAAAATTTAATTCCTCGATGTCATACTACACACCATGTTTGGAGACCAAAAGGCAGTGCATACCACCCCAAAAACACCATACCAACAGTGAAGTTTGGAGTTGGGAACACCATGCAGTGAGGCTGTTTTTCAGCATTAGGGTTTGCTCACATCAGGGTATCTCACCTCACTCAGATCCTCAGAAGGAAACATTGATGAGCATCAGGTGAATGTCATGCTTTTTTTTTTCTCGCCGGGGCATCCGTATGTCATTCGACTGACATGCATATGCAATCTGAATGTAAGGCATTTTTAACATTGCCTTTTACATACTCTAAAAAGTTTGTCAATTTAAAGCTAGTTTTCACATTTTTATAAAACAATATTATCTAAAGAGATAGATACAGTACATGGAAAGAATGAATAGATAGATAAATAGATGTCAAATACCTATATAATATCCCACCCCACTGTATATTGTATACTTGCACCTTTTAGTGCCTGTCTTGTGACACTAAAGGGTATTTAGCCTTGTATTTAGTGAAAAAAGAAATTATTAAAAAAAAAAAACGACATGTGGTCCCTCCTATTTTTGATTGCCAACTAGGGTAAAGACAGCTGCTCGAACCTGCTCACCACAGCTGGCAACTTTTCTGTGGCTGGCAATCCAAAACAGAGGTCACACCATGTTTTTTTTAATTATTAATTTAAAAATAAATGATTTGAAAAAAATGGCTTGGAGTCTCACCTGTTTTTGATCAGCAGCGAATGTAAAGCTATGGTCTGGTATTCTCAGGGTAGGAAGGGTCATGTTTCATGGGCCCTCCCCACCTTAAAAATTACAGGCCGCAGTCGCCCTAGAACTGGCGCCTCATTTAGATGTGCCAATCCTGGCACTTTGACATGGTTCTTCCCTCTGATCTGGTGCATTGGCAAGTGGGGTAATTGTATTTGGGATGTATGCCATCTGGGTAATTTCAGTTGAGATCAAACCCAGACGTAAGTAGTGTTGAGGCATCAGATATACTCTACATTACTAACTCAGTCAGTAAGAACACAAATAACACACCAAAAAAATAATTATTTGAAAATAAACTCTGCAAAACATTTCATCTTTAACCTATTTATTGTTTTCAAAATAAAAATACATTTTTATAATTCACCAATTCACTTAAAAAATATAGTTGTTAAAAAACTTATAAAAGATGACCCTTCCCACCCTGAGAATACCAGACCCCAGATGTTGGCTTTACCTTTGCTGGTGATCAAAAATGAGGGGGATCATATGCCGTTGTTTCAAAGTTTTTATTTTTAAATAAATATTTATTACAGTTCTGTAATTCACATGAGGAAGGTACAGTCTGTCTCTGAAATCCCCGTTGTGCACCTCATTTTTACTTCTTATTTTGTTTCCTCGTCTTAAATCTGGTCCTGAACCCTGCAGCGCTTTATAACCCAGTTGTTTTTTTCTTCTTCAGTTCCTTCTCCTTTGATCAGTCTCTTGCTTGGGAGAGCTGGGGTATGCTGCAGCAGGGCAGCACCAGATTCTAACCTTTTGGTTTATTGCCGGCGGCATCTAAACACCGTACTATCCTCCGATCAAGAGTGCTGATCCCTGTAGCTTTACGCCGCTACCACTGAGATATTTTTTACAGTGTTGTGCTGTTGCCTGCTCAAAACATTAAGGGCAAGTGCTTTATTTGTTTTCCTGTGTCATAACTGATTGACTATACACCTTTGTCCTCTTTGTGAGAGAAAGAGAACAAACCTGCTAGAATGGCCCACCCAATCACTTGACCTGAACCCAATACCTTCAGGATTTTAGACATGTTTGCTTGAAAGAATGGCTAAGGCTATGTTCACACAGGATGATTTTGCTGCGTTTTTGACCTGCGTTTTTATCATTGTTTTGTACTAATCTATGCTAATCTAAACCTGCGTTTTTGATTCCCAGCAAAACCTATGTGGTTTTATTTCTCTGCAGAAAGTGGAAACACACAGATTTTGCTGCGTTTGAAAGAATGAGCATGCCAATTGTTTTCTGTGTTTTTGCTATAGTTTTTATTGCAAATCAGCAGCAAAAACACAGTACAAATACCCCAAAAACACAGCATATCTGCAGGAAAAAAACACAGCAAACTTCCTGCCAAGATATCAGAAGAAAAAAGAAAACCCTAGGCCAGTGATAGCTAACCTATGACACGCGTGTTAACAGTGACACGCTGAGGTATTTTTGCTGATATGCTTCTCATGGCTCAGTTTCACCCGCCGCTAATAACATAATTAGCTCGGCTTCAATAAGGTGCCACACTTGTCCCGTGTCCGGATGCTGAGCTGACACTGATTAACACTGCCTGCTTGCACTTTGTCAGCTTCAATACGGTGCCACATTTGTCCCACCTTCGGATGCTGACACTGTGATTGCAAGCAGGCAGTGTCAATCACAACGTCAACTCAGCATCCGGAGGTGGGGAAAGTGCCGTACAGTATTGAAGCCGAGCTAAGTATGTTATCAACAGTGGGCAGCAAAATGCTGGATGGAAAGGAATGAGGGGTAAGTGAGTTACATTGTTTATTATTTTTGTGTGTGCATTAGGATGTATGCCATATGCAGGGGGTAATGTACCAGGATCGGGGGGTGCTATAGCCCAGTGTGGAGGCTATAAACCAGAATGGGGGTCACAGCCAAAATGGGTGGTAAAGTACCAGAATGCGAAGGGGGGCTATATACCAGAATGGGGGGCATATCTAGGATGGGGGTAATGTACAAGGTTGTGGGGGCTATATACCAGAATGGGGACCATAGCCAGGATGGGGGGTAATTTACCAGGATGGGAGGAGGGTGCTATATCCCGCCCTAATAGACTGTGAGCCCTCGTGGACAGGGTCCCTGCCCTCCTGTACCTGTATGTCCTAATCGCCTAGATTTAGTGTACTTGTTCTTGTCTCCCTTATCATCATGTAAAGCGCCATGGAACCTAATGGCGCTATATAAATAAATAATAATAATAATATATCCCAGTATGGGGATTGTATACCAGAATGGGGGCCATATCCGGGATGTGGGGTAATGTACCAGGATGGGGGTGTTATATTCAAGAAAAGGGGCTATATACCCAAATGAGGGCCATATCCAGGATAACATTTTATTAATAAAGCTACAAATATCAGAAAATTATGGGTTTTTCTCGAAGGGACACACCACCCGAGTTATGCTTGTTTTTTTGGCGAATTTTGTCACACAGTGCTCAAAAGGTTGACCATCACTGCCCTAGGATTTGCTGCAGAAGTAAGCAACCCCTAGGATTATTTGCTGCAGACTTAGCCTTAAAATTACACCTGAGAAATTACAGTGCATGCGACTAGTTTCTCAATTTTTTTTTTACAAACTAAATTAATGGTGTATAGTATATGTGAATAACATATATAAACAGAATTCTGATATTAATTCAGAGTAAATAACCTTATCCTGAAATCTCAAAGTCAGAATTTGTTACATAAAATGGCTTGGGTGATGCGATGTTTACAGCAACTTGGGGTAGCTGAGAAGTCTCATGACACACGTTGTCAGGTCTGTCAAATGTTAGCATAATAGAAACAATATTTATATTCATATAGATATGCACTTAGGGATAAATCATGAGACTCAAAATACAAATACCTACATGAGAAGAATAAACATTATGATCTACAGTTTCATAATTATTGCTGAAGCTAGTATGCAAGATTTTGTAAATTAACCAACATGAGCATCCCCAAAAAAGTTAACTATTCTGCAGTAGTTAATCATTCTTCACTTGACACTAGAGATAAGCAAACCTTTTGAAATTCGGGATCAGTTTAGTTCGACAAATTGGCATATGTTCGGCGAATAGATCAATGAGTAATTCGCCGAACTCCGAACCCCATTGAAATCAATGGGAGGCAAAATCAAGGGCATAAAAAAAATCCTAAAAGGGGCCGAAAAGTTGCCAAAGCAACCCAAATTAGAGGCAGACACCAGAAAAAGTGCCATTTTTTCCCCAGAGTTAATATTTTTATCATGATGCATTATGGATGCATGGGACAAGGTCTGACCCAGAATGTTAACCTTCAACATTAATCTGGAACAGGGAGATGAGTGACATGTGTAGGCATGTTGCCCAGAGAGCCCTGCTAAATTCCAGAATCAGACAAGAAGATGACCGCAAGAAGAGTCTCCACGTTTCAAAAAAGTAGATTCCACCAATAGGCATCAATTGACCCAGAATAAAAATTGTATAATAGCACAGGAACAGGGCATGACTTAGCATTTCAAGGTTAAACATTTATTTGTAACAGGAGGATGAGTGACACGTTAGCATCATGCTCAGGAATCAGACAAGAAGGAGACCCAAGAAGAGTCTCCACATTTCAAACAATTAGAGCCAGATATCATGAAAGTGGCATCAATTGACCTAGAATAAAAATGGGCAACATGGGCAAAACTATAGAGCTTTCTAAGGGCCGCTTCACACTGCGGCATGATCCAGTCCGGTTCCGTCCGGGAGGACCCAGACAGCCGCGGACCGGATCTGCACACAGGACTGGGGGGCTATTATGCCCTCCGGTCCTGTGTGCAGCGCACGCAGCTGCAGACGCTGACAGGTCAGGACCGTGGCGCCCGCGGTCCTGACTTATCAGCCGCGGGAACTGCGTGCGCTGAACACAGACCCGGAGGGCATAATAGCCCCCCAGTCCTGTGTGCAGATCCGGTCTGCAGCTGTCTGGGTCCACCCGGAACGAACCGGACCGGATCATGCCGCAGTGTGAAGCGGCCCTAAGGATGTCAGGTAAAAGATTCTAGACCTGCACAAGACTGGAATGGACAACAAAACCATAAGTAAGATGCTGGGTGAGAAGGAGACAACTGTTGGTACAATAGTAAGAAAATGGAAGAAATACAAATTGAGTGTCAATCCACATCGATCTGGAGCTTCAAGCAAAATCTCACCTTGTGATGCATCTAGGAGGGGGAACTTGTTAATAATCTCAAGGCAGTTGGTAATCACTGTCACCAAGAAAACCATTGGTAACACACTATGCTGTAATTGATTAAACTCCTGCAGTGCCCGCAAAGTCCCACTGCTCAAGAATGCAGATGTGCAGGCCCAGCTGAAGCTTGCCAATGAACACCTTGGTGATTCTGAGAGTGATTTGGAGACATTGCTGTGAACAGATGAGACAAAAATTGAGCTCTTTGGTATTAGCTCACCATGTTTGGATGAAGTGAAATGCTGCCTATGGCCCAAACAACACCATATACACAGTAAACCATGGTGGTGGAAAGATGTTTTGATGGTGTTTCTCTGCTAAGGACACAGGACTACTTCACCGCATCAATAGGACAATGGATGGAGCAATGTACCGTAAAATCCTGAGTGACAACCTCCTTCCCTCCGCCAGGACTGTACAAATGGGTTGCGGCAGAGTCTTCCAGCATGACAACGACCCAAAAAATACAGTCAAGGTAGCAAAGGAGTGTCTCAAAAAGAAGCACATTAAGGACCTTAATCTCATAGAAAATTTATGGAGGGAGCTGAGGCTGCGAGTTGCCAAGCAACAAGCCTCAAAATCTTAACCCCTTCCCGACCTGTGACGCAGCATATACGTCATCAAAACAAGTTCGTTCCCGACTCGTGACACATATGCTGCGTCATCGCGGGTTTCCCTTCATGCGGCTCTATTAACAGGGTTCACTGAAGGGTTAATAGAGGCACAGCTAAGTGACAACCTATACTTTAGCGCAGGGGGTTAGCTTAGCCCCCCCGTGGCTAAAGTCGCTCTGATTGGCAGTTGAAAATGAAACTGCCGATCAGAGCGAATCAGAGGGATTCACCCCTCCAGATCTGATTGGAGCTCTCTATTCAGATCTGGAGGGGCGGATCAGCAAGTGACCTCCCCCTCCTCAGCCCCCTCCCGGCACAGTAAAGATTAGGGACCCCCCGTCCCTCCAATCCGCCCCCCTCCTCCAGTTCTGTACGTATCCACCGGCGGGCTGCAGTGCTCTACCCGCCGGTGCCGCGGGTGCAACCCGCCAGCAGATACATACAGAACCACTGGTCAGGCTCCTCAGCCCCCTCCCGCTAGTGTCACCCCCCGATCCCTGTGTTCTGTGCCCCCCTCACCTCTCCCGGCGGGCTGCACCCGCCGGTGCACCCGCCGATCAGCTTCCTGTGCTTCGTGTGGGCCCCTCCTCCTCTCCTGGGCTCCACCTCCTCACCGGTGGATTGTGGGTGAGGTAAGTATGAACGAATGAATGCATGGATGGATGGATGGATGGGTGCATGCATGGATGGATGGATGGGTGCATGCATGAAAGTGTGTGTGTATGGATGTGTGCATAGATTGATGTGTGCATGCATGGATGGAGGCGACATGGATATTGCATGGATGGATGTGTGCGTGCGTCCGTGGATGTGTGCATGCGTGGATGTGTGCATGGATGTTGCATGGATGGATGTGTGCGTCTGTGGATGCGTGTGTGTGTGGATGTGTGCATGGATAGATGTGTGCATGGATCCATGAGTGCATGCGTGGATGTGTGCATGGATGGATGTGTGGATGTGTGGATGCGTGCGTGCATGGATGCAGGGTGTGCATGTGTGGATGTGTGCATGGATGGATGTGTGCGTGCGTGGATGCGTGCATGTGTGTTGCATGGATGGATGTGTCTGTGGATGCGTGTGTGTGGATGTGTGCATGGATGGATGTGTGCATGGATGGATGAGTGCATGCGTGGATGTGTGCATAGATGGATGTGTGGATGTGTGGATGCGTGCGTGCATGGATGCAGGGCGTGCATGTGTGGATGTGTGCATGGATGGATGTGTGCGTGCGTGGATGCGTGCATGTGTGGATGTGAACAACATGGAAGATTGGGGGGCACAAAGAGGATCAACCAATCCCACGCAATAAAGAACCGTTATAAGTGCAATGGATTGGGATCAGAGCCACGTATGAATAGCAAATTTATTTATTAAAATACATTAACTTTTTGGACACTATGATTAAGATTTCTCCAGCGGGTTAGAATTCCACCGATTTGTATATAAAACCCACTGATAAGAATAGCATTTTACATTATACTAGTTGTCATCCAAAGCACATTAAAAATTCGCTTCCTCATTCTCAACATATGAGGCTAATGAGAATAGTTTCAGAACCCGAGCAAAGAATAAAGCGACATGCAGAAATGACAAAAAAATTCCTAGATCGTGGCTATCCCTTACATTTATCTGAACCAAGAAAAGAACACACTAGTAGACAATCTTCATCTCCACCCAGGGTTGCTTTTGTAACCAATTTTCATCCCTTTTCATATATGGTGAAAAGGATTATTAGAGAACATTGGCCGGTTCTCATGAAATCATATCCTCTGATTGCCGAATTCAGTAATCCTCCTCTTATGTGCTATAAGAGACCTAAGAATTTACGCGATAGTCTTGTTAGAGCAGACATAGGTTCCAATAAGAGAGTACCTAGTCAGAGATTCCTTGGTACACCTAGACATGGGAATTTTCCGTGTCTTGCATGTACACAGTGTTCTCATATTGTTAAAGGTGCTACTTTTACGCATCCGAGATCTGGTCAGGTATTTCCCATTAAGGGTTACTTTACCTGTGATTCTAACTATGTCGTATATTTACTGAAGTGCCCGTGCGGTCTCGGATATGTTGGGGAGACTACCCAGCATGTCCGAGACCGCATAAGCAAGCACAAGTCGACAATCAGGTGTGGCAATATGTTGTTACCGGTACCTTCACATTTTATTACCCATGGCCATAATATTTCACAACTTAGGTTTCAAGTTTTGGAACAGGTTCCACTGGCTAGACGTGGAGGTGATCGCATTAAGAGGCTTAAGGAGCGGGAATCCTATTGGATTCACCGCCTACAAACTCTTGAACCCTTAGGCATGAATCGGGAGTATGAGGTATTCCATTAGCCCTATATATGGTTAATCCTAGATCTAGATATTAATCCCATAATGAGGTGCTATTCTATTTAAGAGGTTGAGAACCTCTTTATTGCCTTGAACAAATTGGTTTCTGTTACATTCCCTTTAAGTAATATTATTGCATAATTGTTATTGCAACACAGAGATTATAATTTCCTTATTTGAAACTTTTGGTCACAAAATCATAGTGATAGATATATTTACTATAATGAACCCTTTCTTACTATTTTCGCTTTCTCCTTTTTAGGCATAGGAACACATCATTTCTTTATCACACTGCAGAAAACGCCACTATCTAATTCGCATAACGCTAAGAGACTCTTAGTACTTCTGCGCATGTGCGGGGCGCAGAGCCAATGACGTCATTATAGGCGCCGGCGGCTTGCGTTCCAGTTAGACACGCCTGCGCTCCATCTGGAGGAAGCAGGAGGAGTGTCTACGGCGCTTTTCCCATAAATACTCTCATCTAACATGGCGGCGCACACCCCGCCAACGCTGCATACATACGGTCCAGTAAGTATGGAGATGTCCTGCATTTTGTTCAGCATGGACATGAGGATCCATTAGTGGCTTGCTTATCTGATTGGGACGCTCTTTTTTACTTGAATATAGGTTTCTGGCTTTCCTAACCTGCACTTTACACAGGTTTGCCCACCATGTTAATAGATTATGTCATTCACTCTCAGATTTGGTCTATATCTTAGGTGACCTATATATTTTGCTTTATTTAGCAGTGGTTAACTTTCTTACATTGCATTGGGGTGCACATTTACCCCTTTTTAAGATACAGGTATTTACATAATCCTTTACATTGAAATTAGGGCATACTTATAATAGTATATCTATTGATGGGAGAGAGATATATATAAATTTTTCCATTTTTCTATTTTTCAAGTTTTTCTTTTTTCCTCTGTTTATAGCCTGATATAAAGGAATAAGTGACATGATTATTATCCTTTTGTCAAGGTTGACAGGTATTTATTTTCTTGTATTCCATGCCGAACGAATGCATCTATGTATGGGCCACGTCTCACACACAGATATCTCTGCAGATATTGTTCGCACATCTCTGGTTGCAGTGAAATCATGGACACATTGTTCCATTTTGTATATGGCCACAAAATGGAACAATGTGTCCATGATTTCACTGCGACCAGAGATCTGCGAACAATATCTGCACAATTATCTGTGTGTGTGACGTGGCCCTATGACATATGTGAATGACTAGAATTCACTATGTGACTGTAATTATGACAGCGATTGTATTGTATTATATTGTATCAGATTATACATCCCCATATATTCTTACCCATTACCTCAATGTTATGTTACATTAGCTAACGGTTATTAACAATTTTTGCTCTATTAGCATACCTCTGCTTAGTAGTATACTATGTCTTTGTATGCACTAATAATTCTTGACATTAATTGAGTGTATATTTGATTTTAGACTAGACGTATACAGTGTTTAATCACAGTAACATGATATAGCACAAGGCTGTATTCAGGTAATATATGCCTTTATCCTTTCTACGGTGATAGATGATTTTTTGTCCATTATTTATGTATTGTTACATTTTTTTCCCTAAAGCATTTTTTTGATAATGAATCTTTGTACATTCCTTTTTGTAATCTTTGTGGTAATCAAACAAAGTGATGATTATAATTTTGCGACATTGTTGAACATTATTTATATTAATATTTCTTGTAATTTTTCCATTTTCTATGTTAGTCATTTATGTCATAAGAAGAAGACTACGGTTGAAACGTCTGACAAATCTATATACCTTACTGTTGACAAAGCATTTAACACTGCTCTGAAAACCATTAATAAAAGAATACTTTTTTGCACAAATTTCTTGGACTCTTTTTGGTGTGCCAGATCATACTCTATTATTGATCCCTACTGTGTGACTGGGATTAGTGCTTTAATCCCTTCGGTCCTGAGATGAGCTGGGTGACTAGGCTTATCAGTATCTGGGGTCTTTGCCTGGGTTCCTGGGATGAGCTGGGTGACTAGGCTTATCAGTATCTGGGGTCTTTGCCTGGGTTCCTGGGATGAGCTAGGTGACTAGGCTTATCAGTATCTGGGGTCGTTGCCTGGGATCGTTGCCTGGAATTAGTGCCTGGATCCCTGCTGGGCCCATAACCTGTTTGCAGAGTGTATATCTTCTTAGAATCACCACCAGTATATAAAGGGGGTGTCACACGCGTCAATGTCGTCAGCGATCTGATCGCTGACGACATTGACGGCTGATCGCTGGTGAGCTGTCACACAGACAGACTCACCAGCGATCAATTGACCAGTGACATCATGGAAACGATTTAAATATCGTTTCCACGATGTCCTGCTCCCGCTGCCAGCCTGCTGGAAGCGGGAGCAGCCTGGTCTCCAAGGTACACTGCGGGTATCTAGGCAGCGCGCGCTGCCTAGATACCCGACGTGTACCTTAGTTACCAGCCTCCTCCGCTCACCCGGTGAGCGGAGGAGGCTGGTAACTAAGGTACACAGTCGGGTATCTAGGCAGCGCGCGCTGCCTAGTTACCCGCAGTGTACCTTAGTTACCAGCCTCCTCCGCTCACCGGGTGAGCGGAGGAGGCTGGTAACTAAGGTACACAGTCGGGTATCTAGGCAGCGCGCGCTGCCTAGTTACCCGCAGTGTACCTTGGAGACCAGCTCCCAGCGCTTGTGACAGGCGCTGGGAGCTGGAATATCGCTAGTCCCGGTGTCACACGCAGCGATGCTGCGTGTCCACCGGGCGACAATCGCCAGGTTTCAGAGCTGGTTCTGAAACCTGGCGATCATCAACCAGCGATTTATCGCTGGTTGATGCAGTATGTCACACGCGTCAATATCGCTGCAACGTCACGTGCAGTCGATATCGTGCAGGCGATATTGACGCGTGTGACACCCCCTTAAGAGAACTTCACTCAGCAGGTTATCTTGAGTAAACAGTCTTTACTGCGTAAACATGAGATATTAAGCTCAGCAGCATGCAGTCTGTGCTCCTGCTATTAACACATTCAAAGTGAAAGTAAGAATCACAACTACAATAGAGAACAACGCAGCAAACATAGAACTTCACACACTATTGCCATCTGCTGTTAGGCTAGTGTAAAGTCCTCCCTTCACTTATAATAAGTCCTGATCTGTTGCATATGTCAACAGTGGTGACTGGGCATCTGGTACTGGGAACGGTGATGACCATGAGCTTTCAAAGACCCTCTCTATCTACCAGGTGGAAAGGCAGCATTTCTGTGACCAAAAGGTTGGAGATGGTGAAATTTGATCTCTTAGCTTTGGCACAGGTAGTAGGAAATGTCTTTCACTTGACCACATCTGCTGGACCGAGGGCTGACTGCTGTGTTGAGACAGGGTAGAGTAGGGTGTACCAGACAAACTGCTGGACCCTGAGAGACATGCAGGAGGAGCTATTATGTTGCCTTCATAAAGAGGTGGTGCTCTCAATGTCTGACAGTGCTCAACACCAGAAGGTGTAGCCACTTCCGAAACAGCTGATGGTCTGCCAATCACACTGGCTTTTGCAGGTAAAAAGGTGAAAGTTCTACTACTGAAGGTCTGTGTGACAACAGCCCTTAGAATCACGGATAATGAAAAAGTCGTAGATGCGCTTGATTCGGCGGTCAGTGGTTGGCTAGGCCTTCTAAAGGTCCCGTTACACAATATGATATTGTGAATGATATCACTGAAACATCACAGGTTTGGAGTCGTTCAAACAACATCGTTACTACTTCGTTGCGTGTGACACTGAGATACGATTATGATAAATTGTTGGATCGTTGATCGCAGATTTGAGAACATGTTCTCAAATCAGACGATCTTTGTTCAGCCAACCCGCTGCATCGTTGTGTGTGACACCGCGATAACCTATGTCATTAACGACTTTGCCTATTCACAACAGTGAACAAGTATCATTCGCTGCGTTGAGCGAACGATAGCTGCTCGCCACATCGTTGGTGCGTCTTTCACGATATCTATACTTGTGACATCTCACCAACGATCTCTAAACAATGTCCTAACAACCGCGCTCCGGTGAGATCGTTGGTGAGATCATTACAACATTGAAGCTTGTAACGTTACCTTTAGCCATAATGTAGCAGAGTGAGCTTCCCACTTATGCTGCATACCCGCAACCTAACCTTGTCAGTTTTATCCTCCTCGCCCTTCTCTACTGAGCTCATCAACTGTATGCCTGTGGGTTGACAGTACGTGGGAACCTCATCATCACCCTTTGTGTTCTCAAATTGCTCACCCTCAGAGCCACCCGTTTCCTGCCTTTGGCACAAAGTCAAGTATGTGTTCGAATCAGGTATCCGAGTGTCATCCTCAGTATCATTATCTTCACCACAAGGGGTTAAAATCTGGAAATGATGGTCTAGATTATGCTCAGACCCTATTTCGTCTGGGCCCGGATCTGACTCACAAAGATTTTGGGCATTTTTGCAGATCATTTCCTCCTCTTGTCTCATGGAAGCTTTGGAGCAGACCTCTGATTCCCAATTTAGAGTATAAGTGAACAGCTCTGCAGACTCAGCCATCTGTGTTGACCCACAGTCAACAGGGCGACTGGAGACTTGTAACATGTGAGGAAACAAGTGCGATTGGGGTGACCCTGAGGACTGGATTGTGAGTTATGTTGAAGTTTATATGGAGGAGAGGCCACTTTATTGGGCATTTGATTTCCATTGTAGCAGCCACTCTTTCTGGGCCTCATCTACAATTTGTAGGCGATGTGCTGCTGCTTAAGAAAAGGATGATAGCAGATCATCCACTAAAAGAAGTTGACATTTTACTTCAGCTAGAGACCGGTATGTGTTGAGTAGAGTTTTTAGTACGTTTAGCATCTACCCCACGGACACCAAATGTTTTCTCCTTACCACCTCGCTTATTCCTCTTTCCACCATGACCACGGCTTTTACCACTCATATTTTATGCTAACAGATTTGTAACTCATATAGCAGTGGCGAAACAGCTGTTAGGGGCGCGCTGCAGGTCAGGGCTCTCTGTGTGGCTGCCTAGGTCCTTATCACGAGTCTGCACTATGGGTGAGTGATGGTACTATCCTTCATGATTATTGTGTGCCCTTATACTTGTGCATTCCTTACGATGTGAATCTGTACTTTATGTGCTTGCCACTCATTGAGTGACTACCTGGCTGCAGCCTTCTGTGGGTTTCTCATATACTTCTTGTTAACGTTTACATGTCTGCTTTTATATATTCAATAAAAGTTATATTTTATTAACAAAAACTCCATAGTGGTTTTCCACTTATTTAAAAGATTTGTAACTCAGTTGTTCTGGGGATAGGAATACAACAGACCCATTTTGGAAAACAGTGGTACCAGATAAAAAGTATTTGGTGGCTAGATTTTGGTAGATCTAGCAATAAATGCTTTTTTATACTGAATTTGTGGAGATTTTAAGAGAGCACTGCACCAGACCTGATTTGGCAAATATTGGTACTATAAAACAATTACTTGGTGTCTAGATTTTGGTAGATCTAGCAATAAATGCTTTTTAAGACTGAATTTGTGGAGATTTTAGGAGAGAACTACACAAGACCAGACTTGGCAAATATTAGAACTATTTGTTGGTTAGATTTTGGTAGATCTAGCAATAAATGCTTTTACCACTGAATATGTGTAGATTTTAAAAGAGAACTGCACAAGACCAGATTTGGCAAATATTGGTACTACAAAGAAGTATTTAGTGGCTAGATTTTGGCAGATCTAGCAATAAATGCTTTTTACCACTGAAGTCTGGAGATTTTAAATGAGCACTGCACCAGACCAGATTTGGCAAATACTGATGAGGTACTACAAAACAAGTATTTGGTGGCTAGATTTTGGCAAATCTAGCAAAAAAGGCTTTTTACCACTAAATATGTGGAGATTTTAAGAGAGCACTGCAGCAGACATGATTTGGCTAAGGGTATGTGCCCACAGGAAGGTTTAGTGGCGTTCAAACCGTCAGTAAACCGCTGGAAATTATCAGTTCTGAGCTCTGAAGTCTCCAGCTGTTTTCCAGCGGTTTTCCGGCGGTTTTTTTCAGCGTGTGCACAGCGGTTTTCAGTCGGTTTTTCCAGCGGTTTTTCCGGCAGTTTTCTATGGAGGATTTTGTTCATGGAACCGATCAAAAACCGCTGAGAAGAATTGACATGCTGTATGCTGCTAAACCGCTGGGAAACCGCTCAACCGCGGGCAGATCCGCTCACATAAACCGACTATGTGTGCACAGCGGTTTCTAAATTACATAGGGTTACTTGTAAGTCCTAACGCTGCTTAGGATTTACATAAATTTAAATAAAACCTATGCTAAACCGCCGGCGGTTTTCGCTGCTAAATCGACGTTAAACCTTCCTGTGGGCACATACCCTAACACTGCTTTGAAGCCCTAAAAAGGGCTGTTTTATGAAGGAGTACTAAACCTACTATCTATCTAAAAAGGAATCAAGTTACTAGCCAGTAATCTTTCTAAACAGCACATACAGTAGCAGCAGCGGGGGCGCAGCAAGTCTGTCCCTAACACTGTTAAAATGGCAAAGGCGGGAAATGGACGGTTCTTATATGCCAAGGACATGTGACTTACACAAACAATGACTCAAGCCCTTGTGTGCAAAAAGTGCAATTTGCTTTATGTGCATTGATTGGCTGACAGACAGGACCATCCACAGTATGTGTGGGAAGGGAAAAAAATGGAGACCGGCGCTTATCTGACCTGAAACCTCTACCCACCCACTCCCCTCCCACCTGCTATCCTTGACACTGACACTCATGAAAATGTAGAACAGAAGCATTACTGCTGAAAGACACTAGCGCTTTGTCACCCGAACAGTTACTGAACACAACCCAAATTTCTGACTTTCCAGCAAAACGTTCGGCTTTTGAGGTTTCAAAGGAACAGTGCTAAATTCGGTCTGGATTTGAAATTGGTGAATATGTTTGAGCAAAGTTTGCTCATCTGTACTCATGATGACCACTTCCATACAGTCCAGCTACACTATGTTCCCAGGCTAAGTGTCGGGAAGCTTGAATCACCACTCCAGCATTTTCTATCCTCAGTGATGGAGTGGAACTTTAAATCAACCTCCCCTGCCCCAGTATTATACTCACCCACTAGCATTTTCTTGCTATTTCGGTGCCACTCTAGTTCCATAGTGCTATCTTGTGATTGTAACATCTGACTGGCTGGAAGTCAGAAGTTACATGACAAGCACACAATACAATTCGATGAGAGCCAGAATGAGGCCAGAATGAGGCAGAGTTGTATTGATTTGAGACCTCTGGTGCATTACATGACACACTGCAGATAACTTTAGGTCACAAATCCCTGGAGGAGCTGTGGTTACAGAAAATGAAGTCACCGGAGTATAAGACAGAGGTCAAGGGACTTACATTTACAGCACAACCCCAGAGATGCAATAAAAAAACACTGGAGTCGTGACCAGTGATTTTGTGTAGAGATGGGCAAACCCGCAGATGTTCAGGTTTGGCGGCTCTGGGTAGAATTGAAAAAAGTACTGGGCTAAACCTGACCAAAATTTGAGCTAGAACCACAAACACTATATAAGCTTATGGCAACCTGTATTTTAGTGCTATACAATGGTGGCAGTAAGGACTAGGGGCTGTAAAAGAAAGCAAAATGGTGATTAAAGCAGGAGAATTACACTTACCAGTCTCCTGCTATGGTCACACTTGCCTTAGGGTCCTCTCATTAAGCCTCATATTAATTCCCTGCACTCTCTGTGACAGTGCCTGTGATTGGCTGTTGCAGTCAGACTGCACCCCCACCCATAGTGACGGTGTCTGTGATTTGCTGCCATACACATTAATGAATGGCAACGAGCCTGCCAACATATGTGTGCACATAGTTATTGAGCCCCCACAGGCTAAAAATAGCAGCCCACAGCCGCTTCAGAATTTAGTACATCTAATAGATTCGCCAAATCCTGGCACTTACCCAGCTCATCTCAATTGCCCTGGTGCAGTGGCAATTGGGGTAATATTAGGGGTTAATGATAGCTGAGAATTGACAGCTTTCATCAAGCACTGAATTGGTGATGTTCAGGTCTCAATGAAACCCCCACATTACCAATCCTGTAAGTAAGGGCCGCTTTACACACACCAACTTCTGTGACCAACTTCTGAACAGATCTCTGGTTGCAGTGAAATCATGGACACATTGCTCCATTTTGTGGCTGTGTACAAATGTAACAATGTGTCCATGATTTCACTGCAATCAGAGATCTGTTCAGCAGTTGGTCACAGAAGTTGGTGTGTGTAAAGCGGCCCTAACTATTTAAGAAACACAGACACAGAGAAAAATGCTTTATCTACTATATAATTGCCGTAGGCAAAATCGTGTCGGACCCCGAAAACGCCGTGGCTATGTCACGCTGTGACGTCACCACGCGCGAGCAATGGCCGCGAAGCGGCCATTGCGAGTCGCTGGCCGAAAATAGAACCAGAGGCCCGGCTACAAAGTTAGCGATTTACCGCTGAGGTAGCGCGAGCAATGGGCGCGAGGCCATTGCGAGTCGCTACCTCAGCTGCCGCATCTGCCGCAACTCCCCCTATACTTTCAATGGGGATCTATTGCGAGTCGCTGTGTAGCGCGAGCAATGGCCGCGAGGCCATTGCGAGTCGCTACACTTGCGGCGCGGTTGCGGTAATCCCCATAGAAAGTATAGGGGGACTTGCGGCAGGTGCGGCAGCGAGTCGCTGGCTGAGTGCGAGCACTTGCGGCGCGGTTGCGGTAATCCCCATAAGGATTACCGCAACCGCGCCGCATTGCGAGTCGCTGGCTGAGTGCGAGCACTTGCGGCGCGGTTGCGGTAATCCCCATAAGGATTACCGCAACCGCGCCGCATTGCGAGTCGCTGGCTGAGTGCGAGCACTTGCGGAGCGGTTGCGGTAATCCCCATAGAAAGTATAGGGGGACTTGCGGCAGGTGCGGCAAGTGCGGTTTTGCCGCACCTGCCGCAAGTCCCCCTATACTTTCTATGGGGATTACCGCAACCGCGCCGCAGATGCGGTTTTTAAATAAAATAATTTTAATACAAATAAATTTTCTTAAAATAACAAATAATAAATACATTTAATAATAATAAAAATAGTAAAAAAACATTTCTATCTACTATATTGGATTATTATTTGAAAATCTAAAAAAAAAAAAAAATATTCTAGACACCCGATGCATTTGCATCGGGCTCACAGCTAGTTTTAAATAAAACACACAGACATCCTCTTTTAGGCTAGGTTCACATTGCTTTGTGCTGGGTGGTACAACGGATCTGTTGGAAAGCAGCACAAACGCAATGTAAAGGATGCATTAATGCATCCATAGACTTGCATTCAACATACATTTACAAACGCATGCTAAAATAAACATGCGTTTTTATCAACGCACATGAAAAAGCGGTCTGCAGCATTTTCATGTGCATTTCAAAAATGCATACTTGCAAATGCATGCCTATTTTGGCATGCATTTGTAAGCATTTGTTGAATACAAGTCTATGGATGCATTAACGCATCTGTTACATTTCGTTTGTTCTGCTGTCCAACGGATCCATTGTAATGCACAGCACAAAGCAATGTGAACCTAGTCTTATCCATTCTTTAATCTCAAACATACCCAGTTACGATACTAATCCCCATTACGATGTCTAGCAAACCTTCCCGGCTCTGCTACATTACAGTGAGCAATGACATTAAAGTTCGCACACCACTTTTACAGTGAACGACCTGACAGACACAGGAGTGATGTCAGAGAGTTCATCTGAGGTCACAGCTGGTGCGATTCCCATGTTACCCCAGCGGTGACCTCAGGTGAACTCTCTGATGTCACCGCTCTCACTGCTGCAGCTCTCAGTGCCGCCAGTGTGAGAGCGGTGTGGTGCTTGTAGTAAGAGATCACTTTAATGTCACCGCTCACCGTGATGTAGCAGAGACGGGAAGCTTCGCTGGACATCTTGTGATTTACCGTCAGAGCCGGTTATATTTGCAGTTAATAAATGGGTAAAAGAGGGTGTCTGTGTGTTTTATTTCACATAAAGGATTTTTATCTGTGACTATGTTATTTAACTATTTATAATTCTCCTCTGTCATTAACCTCTTCTATTACCACCACAGCTACTGCACCAGAAAATCAGGACGAGCTGGGTAAAGCACCAGGATTTAGTGAATCTATTGGATGCATCAAATCCTGGGGTGGCTGCGGGCTGTTATTCTTAGGCTGGAGGGCCCAATAACTGTGGTGCACCCAGGCAAGTGCCCAGGCCCTAGGTAGATGTGGGGGTCCATTTGCCATCAGTGAGCAGAAGCAGTGAGGAGGCCCACTCACAGAGAGCTGCACACTCTGCACTGATCTATGTGATCAATTCAAAGCAGGAGATAAAGCTTACCGGGAGCTGAACAAAGGCTGCAGGAGCCGTGCTGCTGAAGGAGCTACTGCACTTGGAACTTCAAGACCTTCAAGTCTTGTGACTGATCATGTGCCTGGTCACATGACTGGAAGGTGCATGAGTTCTAAATTCAAAGGTCCTGCAGTTGCTGCATCCTCAGTGCAGCTCCCAGTGGCTTATCTCCTGCTGTGTACTGATCAGGAACCGCAAGATGTAGTTATGTATAGTGTGTACATGTGAGTGGTTGTATAATAAATGTGCCTGTTGCAAAGTTGTGTGTGTCCGTATGTGCATTTAGCAGAGATGTTCGGTCTAATAGGCTAGACCGTGGAGGGAGGTGATATATGTAAAGAATGAGGTTGCAAGTTGGGCCTTGTTGGGTAATATAAATAAAGGATGAGGGGGCTGGTTGGGCCCTGGCATTAATATATATAAAGTATGAGAGAGCAGGCTGGGCTGTGGGTGTAACAATATACATAAAGGATGAGGGGGCAGGCTGAGCCCACTGTGGGATGATATATGTGAAGGATGAGGGTTAGACTGAGTCCTGTGGGGGTGACAAATGTAAAGGATGAGGGGACAGGCTGGGCCCATTGGGGGTGATAAATATGAAGGATGAGAGGGCAGGCTCGGGAGATATGTTGACTAAAACTGTTGGAGGGGAAAAGTCACAAGAATTGGCAGATAAGGGGTTGAATTCTATAAATCTCCTCTGTTGTATGGCATTGTAGAATTTACAATAGATATCACTTATGTAATGTAAGAAGTGGGTGAAATCTTTGGAATTGTACTATACCAATATTTCTATGGCTTGTCGTTGCATCTGGAATTGTAATATGTGATAAAGGAGCCAACATACGCAGCAGACATAATTCACATGGCTGGGAGCTGCAGCTCATTGCCATGTACTTTATCTGTGCTGTATATCACAATGCACAGGGGACCCCAAGTACGTTTTTTTCAATTATTTATTTATTTTTACACACATACGATGGCAGGTTTGTTGCCATACACTAATGTGTATGGCAGCCAATCATAGACACTGGCACAATGGGTAGTGGTGCAGTCTGACTGCAATAGCCAATCACTGATGCTGTCAGAGAGAGTGGTTGGGGGAATAAAGTGAGTAAACATGATGCTTAATGTGCGGACCCAGAAGTAGTGTTACAAGCACAAGTTCCTTGATAAGTATAATTCTCCTGTTTTAATCGCCATTTTGCTTCTTTCTACAGTCCCCCCTAGCTGAACCTGAGCCAGAACACTAAGGGTGCTTTCACAAATGTGGATGTTGGAATCCGGTGGAGATCCAGCTCTTTTTTCAAAACTGGAATGCAAACTGGATTCGGTTTGTGTCCATTATATTTCTATGGGCATTTCGGTGCTTTCGGTTGCACCTAGTTGCTGCCAGTTCCAGCTGATACCGTTTTTTTTTACCAAACCCAAAAAACAGAACATGTAGCATTTTTGGGCTTGGTAAAAAAACACTTCTGACCAGATCTTGCATACTGCGGCATGATTTATAATGTATGTCAATGGGTGCCAGATCCAGTTTTACAGGATCATTCCTGATCCAATAAGATCAAATATGGCATGCTTACTGAGCATGCATGGTAATGTCACACATGTTAAGATCAGGTTCCGTACCAAACACTTGAGTGTTCAGGCACAGACCCCGAACAGGGAATTCACTGAGAAGTCCATGATTAGAGGATTATACTCACCTGTCTCATAGCTGTGATCACTTCCTGGGTCGCTCATTAGCTTCATGTAATATTCACTGCATTGGCTGCTGGACAACCAGTCACAGACACCCATTGTCTGTGACAGCATGTGTGATTGCCTTTAGCGCCCCACCCACTGTGCCAGCAACCAATAACAGATGCAATGAATGGGGCACAACAACCTGTTCAGCTGGAAGTGCAGAGAGGACCCAGAAGTGACCCCAGTGGCGAGAGAGGTGAGTATAATTCTTTAATCACAGACTTCTCAATGAGGCCTCTGTTCAGGGTCCATGCC
This sequence comes from Allobates femoralis, assembly GCA_033576535.1. Lineage (NCBI taxonomy): Eukaryota > Metazoa > Chordata > Amphibia > Anura > Aromobatidae > Allobates > Allobates femoralis. The sequence continues at coordinate 185,304,045 of JARQOC010000002.1, read as the reverse complement.
GAGCACTCAGATGTTTGGTACGGACCCAAAACAGGCAAATGGATTGGGGCAATACAGAATGGTACCAGATGCAGCTGGATGAAACTGTACCATTATTATAACAGAACCGGCATACGGATACGGTATAATATCGGTACGGCTTAATCCGGTTTAAGGGCAAAAACTGTATTCGGTCAGATGCAGTTTTCACCTGATCTCGCTTGATACCGAAAAAACACATATGTGAAACCACCCTAACACTAAGTTTTTAGGGAAGTCCATGTTCGGGGTCCGTGCACGAACACTAGTTGTTTGGTACTCCAAACTTTATAGTTCGGGTTCACTCATCACTAATCATCACTAATCATATGTTGTTTGAGAGAAAATATTATTGTTTCCAGCAGTAGGCAGTATGATAAATTGATGATGTCTATAGCAGCTGGCACTATAAGGGTACCTTTACACGCGGCAACGTTTCTAGGAATTTCACTTGCAACTTACTGGCTGCAGTGAAATCATGGACACATTGTTCTATCTTGTTGCTGTGTACAAATGGAACAATGTTTCCATGATTTCACTGTAACCAGTAAGTTGCCAGTGAAATTCCTAGAAAAGTTGCCGCGTGTAAAGGTACCTTAAGGGGCGCAGGAAGGAGCCCTAGCTCCTTCGTGCAAAGGCTCCCCCACCCTCATGTCCAAGTGAGAATTTGCTATCTCAAACGGTTGGGTGATCTCTATCATGATATGATGTTTACATACTTGAGGTAGATGAGCAGTCTCATGAGAAATGTCATCAGATCTATCAAATGTTGGTATAATAGAAACAATATTAATATACCGTAAATGAAAATATGCATTTAATTAATTCATGAGACTCAAAAAACAAATATCATCATGAGAAGAATAAACAAAATGATGTACAGTTTTGTCATTCTTGCTGAAGCCAGCCTCCCAGCTTTGGTATATTAACCAACATGAGCATCTCAAGAAGTGAACTGTTCATTGGTGTTTAGTCGTTCTGCACGCGGTACCTCTATAATCCCACAGTATGTATTATTAGTTTAATAGTGCAGATTTGCAATTTTTTTCTCAGCTGTATTCGGCATGAGAAAAAAAATCCCAGCATGATGCCAATGGACGAGAACCTATTCAAGTCTATGGGTGCGAGATATAAATGGATGCTACATGGATCATCCTACTGGCATCCATCTTTTACATACCCTTATAAGCTTACCAGAAACAAATATATTTGTAAACTTTCAGAGCACAAAGACAGCTTCATTAGTTGTTTTTTTTTCAATATTTTTTTTACTTAACAATACCATATTTTCATAAATGTTTTCGAGCCAACATGTACCACAATATTTTTTGCACATGGACAAAAATCAGTTTATGAGCTCTATTGGGACTTGGACTGATGTGTGTACTGGCAATCTATGAACACCACTGTGGGATTTGTTGGCAATACATGAACAATATCAGTAAATGCAGTCAAATTCTCATCCTTTACTAGCAACTGAATTTCTGTTCTTTTCTACTACAAGCTAAAGATTTATTCTTCAAATATTTTTACAGACCATGGCTTTCTGGAAGAAATCGATTTTCCTTGCTCTAATTCTTGGACTCATCTCCCTCTCAGTCTGCACAAAAGAGTAAGTAGCTATGTAAAATATTAAAACCATGAATCAATATAAAAAAAGGTTATTCATATCTCATAAACTTGCACATAAATAGGATATGCCATTACTTTGTGATTGGTGCAATCCCCTGGCATGCCTTGACAATAAAGAAGTCACAATGCCACTTTTTTCTTTACAGTGATACTCCTGGTCATCCTTTAAGCAGGACACTGTTCATGAAATTTGGGCTATGCTTCAGTTCCCTGAACAGAGGAAAGGCTGGGAGAGCAGATATGTAGGAAAACTGTTGGCTGCTGCAAAGCTAAACCATGGTCATACTCAGGTTCCAGAGGTCAGAGCCACACCGATTTCCAAAACTAATTGCATATCTTACCAATATATGACTTTTGATTAACCTTTACAAGAAAACTGTAAAACAGAACCTACTGAGTATAAGTTTGTGTTTCTCCACATCTACAATCCAAACGTTCCAAAAAAAATGACAACTTGTAATTGGCACAAAAATACCAGTAAAAGTTCAAACTATGAATTGGGTGCCACCACATAGTCATGCAGCCCCATTCTGAGACATTAGTGCAGGATTACCTTTACACTGGAGTCTATGTTGGCCTTTCTTGCAGATTCTGATAGCTTTACATTACAAACTATGCTTTAAAGGGAACCTGTCAGCTAGTTTATGCCCCTCCAGTTATCATTGTCTGTAGCTGCAGCTTTATAATACAGGTCTAATCATCCCTGTCTGAGGTCATAGTGTAATGTGAAAGGTGAAAAAAAAGCATTTATACACTTACATTTCCTTATGTAATGAGGCAGTCAATCTCCAGCTTGGAGGACAGGGACTGTTTGGCAGGTTAATAGTTAACATTTCAGCCTTGTGCTAGAACATGTTTGGAGACCTGATGTGATGTCACAACCATGTGACTACAATAGGCGGAGCTAAGTTCCCATAGAACATAATACGTTTCCTGGCTTAGCTCCGCCCACTATGGTCACATGATCATTACATCACACAGGTCCTTTAGCTATCCAAGTTAAAAGTGAGTTAACTATTATCCTGCCAGACAGTCCCCCTCCTCCAAGTGGGGACTGAAATGTAAGCGTATAAATGCTTTTCTTCACCTTTTACATTACACTATGACTCAGACAGGGATAATTAGAATAATATTATGAAGCTGCAGGTACAGATAGTGATATCTGGGGGGGCATAAACCACCTGACAGGTTCCCTTTAAGTCATACAATCTTATTAAAAAAAGCAAATGCATCCCTCAAAAGACTAGCACAGAGAGCACAAAAACAGAATTGCCATCATTCATGTGAACCTAGTCTTCGTAGAGTTTGATATATATTTTTTGTTATTATCTACAAAAACATAGATATTTTGTTGGTTTTTGCTATGATTATTCACCAGCTTCCACGAGATAAGGGGCAACAAACCTATTTGTAAGTGCTCCCAAATTCACAATAGTTTTTTGAGAAAGTATTGCATGCCAAGAAATACCTGTGGACAACACCAGAAAAAGTGCAGCACCGCCACCTTCCAACACCAGCCAGCTATTGGTTGGGCGACACCTAGGTAGCTTTCCATATGTGCCACTTATGGTATGCATGCCATTAGCTTGTCAAACAAATTCCAGATATTTAAGTATTTCATCATAAGTTCTAAAGATAATAATTAATGTTATAGATTGGTAGGGATGGCTGAATAATTAGAATAGAGGAGATAGAGATAAATAAATAAACATTGGAGGCAACTGCTAGCAGGCTTGCCAACCATGTGAACTGCCAACCATTTTATGGTTAATCTTATTTTATTAAGTTTTGAATGGCATAACAAGGATATACATATATTCAGTTAACAGCTTGGTAAGAAATAAGATAAAACATTTTAATACTAAAAATAACACAAGCTTTTAGTTCGGAAAATATTGGAGCGAAGTTTTGTGGACAATTCTGATATCTGAAATATAGTGAAAGGCTAATTCTATTGTCCAGTTTCATGTTATATCTTGATCTGCATAGCAAAAAGGTAGAATATCTAATATATAAAAGCCGAAGCCACTTCCGTCTTCAAGGGACAAAAATGACGTCACACGACATAAGTGGCTTCGGCACTACACCTGCTCAGGGAGATCCAAGATGGCGGCAAGCGGTGGCACTTTAGCGCCCACCGCGAGCCGCCACACACCCGTGCCCTCACACACCCTGCTGTCCCCTGCACACCCTGCTGCCACCGCACACCCTAATGCCCCATTGTGCCCCCGCACACCCTGCTGCCCCCCCGCACACCCTGCTGCACCATGGTGCCCCCGCACACCCTGCTGCCCCATGGTGCCCCCGCACACCCTGCTGCCCCATGGTGCCCCCACACACCCTGCTGCCCCCGCACACCTTGCTCCCCCGCATACCTTACTGTCCCTCTTATACCATGCTGCCCACTGCCAGCCTATGCCCAGAGATGCCCGTCTGGGGTCACTGATCTCCCGCAGGATCCGGCAGGTGCCAGGTCAGTGCTGGCAGAGGAGGAGGAGCGGCGGCTCTCGCGATGCTTGGTGCCCGGCGCTGGTTACACTGGCGGCGGAGATAGAGCATCAGTGAGGCGCTGGCGGTACACACTGCAGGAGCGGCTGTGGGAGGAGGAGGAGGCGCCGGGGAGGAAGGAAGGGGAAATGCTGTGCTCATCACTGTCACACGCCTCCACACCGCGGCTGCAGACAATAGCAAGGTGCCCCCTGGACCTCCCGGCATCAGCACTGCCAGGCTCCGCTCTCTCCAGCCTCCCCTGTCCTCTGCCCTCCAGCCTTCCCTCTCCTCTGCCCTCCAGCCTCCCCTGCCCTCTGCCCTCCAGCCTCCCCTGCCCTCTGCCCTCCAGCCTCCCCTGTCCTCTGGCCTCCTGCCTCCCTGTCCTCTGCCCTCCAGCCTCCCCTGCCCTCTGCCCTCCAGCCTCCCCTGCCCTCTGCCCTCCAGCCTCCCCTGCCCTCTGCCGTCCAGCCTCCCCTGCCCTCTGCCCTCCAGCCTCCCCTGTCCTCTGCCATCCAGCCTCCCCTGTCCTCACCCCTCCTCAGCCCTCCAGCCTCTGCTCTCCTCACCCCTCCTCACTCCTCCAGCCTCCGCTCTCCTCACCCCTCCTCACCCCGCCAGCCTCCGCTCTCCTCACCCCTCCATATGCAATGTACAGTATGTGTATATATGTGTGTGTATGAAGGCACTTCCGTCACTTTGTCCGCACTTCCGTCTCTTTGTCTGCACTTCCGTCACTTTGTACACACACATACACACACACACAAACACACACTCCGCTATACTTACCACCGGCCCTGCGTCCGCCGCCTGGATCCTCAGTTGACATGCCACCGTCCCCGAACTACTGGATCCAATATAGCGTCCAAGAAGTCTCGCCAAACTTCCCGGACGCCATATTGGATCCAGCCGTCCAGGGGCGGCGACATGTCGACTCAGGATCCAGGCGGCGGGGAAGGCGCAGGGCCAGTGGTAAGTATAGCGGAGTGTGTGTATGTGTGTGTATGTGTGTGCTGACCACTCTGCCCACGGCGCTGCACTGACCACTCTGCCCACGGTGCTGCGCTGACCACTCTGCCCACGGCGCTGCACTGACCACTCTGCCCACGGTGCTGCGCTGACCACTCTGCCCACGGCGCTGCGCTGACCACTCTGCCCACGGCGCAGTGCTGACCACTCTGCCCACGCCACTGCGCTGACCACTCTGCCCACGGCGCTGCGCTGACCAATCTCACCGCACTCACTGCTAACCACTGAGCCACCGCACTCACTGCTAACCACTGAGCCACCGCACTCACTGCTAACCACTGAGCCACCGCACTCACTGCTAACCACTGAGCCACCGCGCAGTGCTAACCACTGAGCCACCGCGCAGTGCTAACCACTGAGCCACCGCCCAGTGCTAACCACTGAGCCACCGCGCAGTGCTAACCACTGAGCCACCGCGCAGTGCTAACCACTGAGCCACCGCGCAGTGCTAACCACTGAGCCACCGTATACTCTGCTACCCACTGAGCCACCTGTATACACACAATTCATTTCACTGCACTCCCCTAACTATTAGTAAATAAACTATAAATGGATTCTAGACTACCCGATTCTTTAGAATCGGGCCGCCATCTAGTAATGTAATAAAATCATTCACACCTCATACAATCTCACTGATCAATTTCTTTATTTGCTTCTGATCCATTTCCCAATAAATTAGAATGATCTTTCTGACCAGGGCCGCACCGTCCATTGGACATTGTGAGCCCTGAGTATCAAGCGGCAGCAGCCAAGGGGAGCGGCAGTGGAGAAGGGGGCGGCGCGAGCATTACACATCGGCTTCCTGTGTGATTGGCACCGCCACCAGCATTACCGAGTAAGCGCATACCCCCGCTCCTCACCAAAGGCTGCAGGAGGGCGGTGGTGCTGGAACCCGACAGCACAACACCCTACTCCCCCGCTCCTTACATTGGCTGCGGGGAGGCTCAAGCGGCAGGGAGGCTTGATGCACCCCTGTTGCTGATACAAGTATAGCTTGTTATATAAATTCTTACATAATGGTTAAATAGAAGAACCATTAGAGGACAAAACTAAACCAATGCAAAGAAAATTGTTGTCCATAGCATCTTGAATTCCAATCTGATTGGCTGCCATAGCAATAATGATTCTTGAGAATTGGAAATCCCCTATTTTTATTCATGGATAGCTCTATCAAGTGTATTTGCAATAGTTTACTACATCTCATACAGAGATTGTAACTTGCTAATTATCTCTAATGGCATCAGGTCATAACCTCCAAGGATATCTGCATTTCTATGTTGCACCAGAAGGATAGAAATAAATTAAATTAAAATGTTAACTGAAAATGAATAAGAAAGATCAAGATGTTTTGTCATTAAATATATATTACTCCATAATACAGGAGGAGAACTGAAAAGGAGGAAGATGAAAGTGAAGATGAAAGTGAAGAGGAAGAGGAGGAGGACGAGGAAAAAAGGGCTGAAGAAAAAAGATATGAAGAAAGAAGGGATGATGAAGAAGAATATGGAGAATATGAAGAAGATGAAGAAAATTCTGACTATGACATCAGTATCAGTGATGAAAAGACACATGCTGACTAGAAAGCTGCAATGGTACACTGATAACAAAGAATGTTTGGAGTTCTTATACAAAATAACTTGATGAAAATATAATGTATTCCGTCTGTCAAAATATATTAAAAATGTTTAACTTAAATGATGGTCAGTTTTTTAATATTTATGTAATATTTTGTATACTTGCAATCATGTACTGACTAGATTTGTATCCGGTTCTCTAACAACACAGTGTTTTAGATGCGGTTTTTGAGGTCCCGTTTTGCGCAGTGCAGTGATCCTGAACATGCCAGTAAAGTCAATGGGTTTTCAAGATTTGTCATTCATACACAACATTTTGTGAGGATCTGTTTTGTGGCTCAAAAGCGGTTCCTCACAAAGAATGAGCATGTCAATCTGTGTGGAGTTTATCTGATCCGCTTTTTCAATTGAAACCATTGTCTTATGAGCTCAAAAAAACACAACAGTCTAAAACACAGCGAAAACAGATCAAAAACAGTTCACTGTTAGGTGATGCGTTTTTTTGGAAAGATGATCCAGTTTTGCAACTGAAACACGAATACACAAAAAACGCATCCAAAACGCTCTGTGTCAATGTAGCCTTAAACACTGCTAGTATTCAGCAAGCTGCATTGATTGCTAAAACTTTTCCATGGGGGGACAACCTATTTAACCCCTTCCTCATCCAGTCTACTTTCACGTTCATGACCAGGCCATTTTTTTCAATTCTGACCAGTGTTACTTTATATGGCATGTGGCATGACCTGAGCTATCCTCGGGTGACCTGAGTTAACCTCCCTTACAATGCCGCAGCGCTCCAGCCTTGAGGGGTTAATAACGATGCCATCCCTAATTAAAATATATATATTCCAAAAAGACTAAAAAAAATATTAAGCTCTATAAAATGGATCTTTAAAAGACATTGTAATGTTCCTGGACTTCACAGCTGCTGTCACACCTTGCACTATTTCCAAAATTCACACCCTGCATGTGTCAAAACACCTGCAAACTCAAGGAATCTTAAAAAAAATATTTCAAACTAGGACCTCCGGCAAGCGTTGTGGACCCAAACATTCAGGGAAAGTTTTAGGGCCATTTTAAATGTCAAACTTTTTTCCAAAACCTGCGCCGATTTTTCAAAAAATTGCTTGGGTTTCCAATGACAAACCAAATCGGCGATGTTCATGTCAAATTTGAAACTAGCGAACAGGTTCGAGGATAGTTTGCTCATTTCTACTCCTGAGTACAACAATACCCCATATGTGTTGGAAAACTATTATTTGTGTGCAAAGCAGAGCTCATAAGGTAATGACCGCATCTTGAATACTAGACCCCTCAGGGAATATATCTATACTAGTGGTGAACACTTGAGACCCCCAGGTGGTTTAAAAATTTTTATAACGTTGAGCCAAGAAAAAAAATATTTTTTCCATGCCATGTCACATTTACAGAGCTCCTGATGTGCATAAACAGTGAACACATTTTGAAATGTAGTAATAGATCTCTCGAGGAATTTAGCTAGATGTGTGTAAAGCACCTTCAATTACTAGGTGCTTCATAGAAGTTCATAACATTGAGGCAAGAAAAAAAATTATATTTTTCCCACTAAAATATTGTTTCATCCCCAAATTTAGCATTTTCACAACGGTGCGAGAGAAAATGCACTGTACAATTTGATATACAATTCTTCCTTAGTATGCTGAAACCCTATTTGGTGGAAAATACTGTTTGGGCACATGGCAGGGCTTAGAAGGGAAGGAGAACCATTTGAATTGTGGAGCACAAAATTGTCTGGAATCGTTCGCGGATGCCATGTAGCATTTGGAGAACCCCCAATGTGCATAAACAATGAACAACCCACAAGAAAACTAATTTTGGGAACTGGATCCTTCATAGAATTTACCTAGATATGTGGTACCTTGAACCCCCATTTGCTTCACAGAATTTTATAAAGTTGAGCAATGAAAATTAAAAAATGTACATTTTTCCCACAAAAATGTTGTTTTGTATATTCACAAGGGTAACATGATAAAATACAGCATACAGTATGTTGTACAATTTCTCCTGAGCATATGGATACCCCATATGTGCTGGAAAACTACTGTTTGGGTGCATGGGATGGTTCACAAGGGAAAGAGTGCAATTTTGCTGCAATAGATTGGGGATGAGTTGTTACATTCAAAGAAACGTCAGAAACCCACATAAGTGTCTCTATTATGGAAACTACACCTCTCAGTAATTCATCATGGGATGTAGTGGGCAATGTTAACCCTCATGTGATTCTCAGAATTGTATATCATTGGGCTGAAGAAATAAAAAAAATACATTTTTTTTCTACTAACATATTCCTTTAACCTCAAATATTTATCTTCAATTAGAATGTGATTGTAGCATGGAAGCACCACTTACGGCGTGAAACGGTCGTAGTGCCTTAATCCCCTGTCCTCCCACCCGGTATCCCTCACCATGTAAGTAAGTCCCTGCGCATTAATAAAGAAGATGTCCTAAAGAATCCTGTGTGCAGCTCCGTCTTTTCTTCAAAAAGGATAATAGGAGAAAGTGGACCAAACAATTTATTACACAAATTCTCTTGAATTTGTCAAAACCCTATGTATGGTAGAAAACTACTGTACTTTTGAGGCACAGTGTGAAGCTCAGAAAGGAAAGAGCGCCATATTTGAGTTCATATTTAGTTGGAATGGTTTGGGGGTGCCATGTTGCATTGGGAAAACTCTTTATATTCCAGTAAAGCAGACCCCCTCACAGGTGACCCCATTTTACAAACTACATCTTTCAATTAATTTATCTGAGGATGCTGTGAGCATACTGAAACCAAAGATGTGTCACTGAATTGCCGAAAGAATAATTACATCTTCTTACACTAAAATGGTGTTTTGGTTCCAAGTTTGGGGGAAAAGCTATTCTCCTTGTGGATAGCATTCTGCCAGCGGCTGAGGAGACTCATAGCCATAATGCTCCTATGGGAAATATGCAAATTGTCACTTCAGTGAGGAAGTAGATGAACTCTAGTGCCACCGCATAAAGGTAGCAATCCTAAAAGTCATAATTGACTCTTTAACAAGACTTTTAATATGACTACATATTGCACTGATGAGGGACAATCACCCCGAAACGCAGCATCTGTAGTTTGGGGTTCTGAACTGGCACAAATCCTAAGTCATATTAAAAGGCTTGTTAAAGAGTCAATTATGACTTTTAGGATTGCTACCTTTATTAGGTGGCACCAGAGTTCATCTACTTCCTCACTGAAGGTCCCAAGTTTAAAATGTTTAGAAGGGAAAATAGGAAAAAATGGACCACACAGTTTGTTTCGTTTTTCCCAGGGTACATCAGCACCCTATGTAATCAGGAACTACTTTTGAGGTACAGTGTAAAGCATGTTACATTGGCAAAGGCCTTGAGGACCAGAAAAGCAGAAATCCCCCACAAGTGACTCCATTTTACAATGAATTAATGCAGTGAGCATACTGACACCACAGGTGTGTCAAAAATGTAATACTATTGAGCAATGAAAAAACATTAAAATTTTAAAAATTGTCAAAGATTTCCATTTGTCACAAGGGAATAGGTAAAAAAGAGGCCACATAATATGTTACACAATTTTTCCCAAACATGGCAATAGCCCACATGTAACTATACAGTACTTTGTGACCAGGGCCGGCGTCACCACCCAACACATGGACAAATTGCCAGGGTCCTGGACAAATGAGAGGGTCCACTGGCTGTCAGGCAGGGATGTACTGCTGCCACTCATAGCAGCAGACCTCGCAGCCACTATAGATAGTGGAGGGCCGGTGCCGGGATTTTCCCCTTCAAACAGGGGTGGTCTATCTGTGGAGGGATTCCATGTAGCCAATGGGAGTTGCAGGGGGGTGAAGCTTTCTTTCATTCAGTCCCTGCTTGGCCCGCACTGCTGCTGTATTATAAGTAGCAGATCAGTGAGTAGCAGGAGCAGCTTTGGGGTAAATGATTCTGTGTCCTGATAAATGTCTCTCCAGACCAGGAGTAGAAGCTCCTCAGTGTGTCAACTGGTGAGCCATGACCCGAGCTCACTGCGGTGATGTTCACTCCTAATACTGACTCTTATCTATTTCTCAGCTTGCTAAGCTCTGTGGCAGAGTGCTGATGTTTGTACTGGTGACCCCCTCCTGCTGCCAAGAACCATAACAGGACACTGCAACTCCATTCTCAAGATTCCCAGAGACGTCATTTACTCCAAACTGTTCTGGAAAACTTGACTATGGAGCTGCAGTGTCCTTTCAAGGGTCAGACTGGGCACAAATATCCCTATGCTCAGCACTAGGTGGGGGAGGGGTCATCAGCACACACAGTGCCCTTCACTTAGGCTGGTTTCACAATAGTGTTCGGTACGCCTACGGATGGTCCGCAAACACAAATGCAGTGCTGAATGCATTGTTAATTTTATCAATGCAGAATTGATTATCTGCATGCGTTGACAGAATTATTCTCCATAGGGATTTATTCCCGGCCATCGGAACCCATTATACAGTGGTCGGGAGAAAAGAGAGAGAAGGAGATTGACTGTGGATGCAAGTGTGGCTGCATTCATTTTCATGCATTGTTTGTGCGCTTCAGGATGCTTGCGTAGGAAGCAACCATCCTCAGACGCACAAAAAATGCAACAAGTTGCATTGAAGGGTACTTGGAAAAAACGCATGCGAATGCAAACGGATGCGAACACAGCCAAACACAGGTACCATGCATCCCCATGTTAAACATAGGAACACAGTACCCATGTGTTTGGCTGTGCTCGCAAATGCTGCGTCACAAACGCAAATGTGAAACCGGCCTTATAAGGATTAATAGCTGACAAATACTTTCACTTCCCACTGATGTCATTAAACTCACACATACAGTGTATGTATCCATCTCTATCTCTCTCTATATCTATCTCAATCTATCTATCTATCCATCTATCAATCATCTATCTATTAATTTATCTATCTATCTATCTATCTATCTGAAAAAAACAGGCAGCACTCCCAACTTAGGCCGGCTTCACATTGCGGGTCTGATCCGATCCATGGCTGTCAGGGTGAACCTAACAGCCGCGGACCGGATTTTGGCCCCATAGTTTCCTATGGGACCGGATGGAGCTGGATGGCAGCTATGTGCCATCCGGCTTCCATCTCTCCGGGACAATCTGAGAGAATTCAGATTTCTGTCACGGACACAAAAATGTTGCTTGCAATGTTTCCCCAGTGTAGCCGCTCAACATCAAGTGCAGGATATATGTGAGCCGAACCTTACTTTGTGAAGCAGAATAAATCAATCGGCAGCAGTTGAATATTGGCTTTATAGATATTTTTATGCTGTTCACTTTGCGGTATAAGTGATTAGGCGGCTTTATTCCTCATGTCAGTACAATTACAGGGATAATAACTGGTCGTTCACACCCAGTTTTCTACAAATATGCCTCTGACTCATACAGGCCTGCCCCCCCCAGTTTCAGAATGCCACCCACAGGCTCCTACAGGCCCGCCCAGCCTCAGTATCAGCATACCCGGTCACCGCCAGACTCCTACAGGCTCTCCACAGTCTCAAGCATGGCCGCCCCCCCAGTCCTCAATATGACCACCCACCCACATTGCATACACCTCCTCAGTGTATCGAATCTGCAACTGTGTGAAGGAGATAATTGCACTGAGCTACAGATTTGGCACACTGTGCCAGAGAAGGAGATGAGCGCTAGGAAACTGCTGTGTGCAATGGGATTGAGGTAATCATATTGGGGACTGGGGTGGCAGCCATGCTTGGGATTGTGAGGACCTGTAGAAGTCTGGGAGTGGCCTGGTATGCTCAGACTGGGGAAGGCTGGCCTGTAGGAATCTGGGGCTGTCTGGGTATGCTGAAGTCTGGGAGCCCGTCTGTAGAAGTCAGAGACGTGTTTGTAGGAGACTGGGTGTAAACGACCAGTTATTCAGTTACATGCAAGCTCCAAAACAATCACGCCCCCTGGTTGGTTTCCTGCAGATGCAAAATAGTGATATCTGGGTAACTCTGCAAAATGTTGACAGAGTGTAAATTACAAACTGTTAGCATTCTGCAGCCTAGATACACATATAAATTATATAAAAAGCCTGAATATACGAATTACTGTATGAATAGCAGATCAACTACTACACTCATTCTCTCACACAGTCTGACTGGAGAATTTATCTAATGTTTTAGTGCTTTCTCTCTCTATTATTGATGCTTAGCTGCAAGCTCTAAAGTCCTCACTTTAAGGGCTCATTTAGCTGTATGTCAGGTTCATCACAATTTCCAACTGCACTGCATGGAATGGCTCCAGCTCTCCTGACCCGATTGTCACATCCTCATTGAAATATATAAGGCAGCCAGGCATGGGTTGGGTAAGCCACGGCCAATCCACACTTTAGTGTCTGTGCTCAGACCAATTGGCACAGACATCTGTTAGGGTACCTTTACACGCCGCTACAACAGGATGGATACAACCCGCTACTTCACGTGCACGAGCACGCCCAAACGGTTACAAACGGGAAACGCACCACCTTTACACGCCGCCACAAGGTGCGCTACGCTACGCTACATCTATAGCTAGATACATCACCGGGTGTCTCAAGTCACCTTCTGTAGCTCATCTTACCTCATTTACACACCGCTACAACCAGCTAATATGGGCGGACCTGGTGCAGCAGGGACAGCACATAGGCGTGCCACCATTGTGGATTACGAGACGTCCGTACGCTGATAGGATAAAGCAGGAACATCATGATTGGGCAGGCATCGCAGGAGGCTGTTTAATACATGACGCTCGAGCAATTGTGTAGTGTGACTGGTCAGCTCCTTAAATATGCCGCCCTATGCAGCGACTACCAATCGTCATGCAGGAGCTTCCTCCAATGATCGCTGAAGGGGCGCGGTAACCCGGAGCCTGTGTCACGCCCCAGCTACATACCAGGTATATCGCCTGGTGTATAGACATCCCTTCTGTTGCTTCTTTACACGCCGATACAGCTCGCTGCAATCGGCTTTGTAGCCACCTGTTTCAGAGCAGTGCTCGGAAACAGATGTATCTGTTGCCGGCTGCCTCCTACCGTCTTCACACGCCGCTACTACTGGCTATATTGAGGACGCAAGCTACAATCGTAGCCTGTAGCGGGTTGTATCCATCCTGTTGTAGCGGCGTGTAAAGGTACCTTAAGATTCCTAAGCTATAAGGTCCGAATGGCTGCTACTTTCCTGGCCACTTTTATAGTGGGATTGATAGTCCTCTCTCTATTGGCTGTGATATACCATGTGATGTGATAACTGCACTATAGGGGAACCTATGTGGCCGCATCTAAGGTCATGTGAGAGGCAGTCTTCTGCAATGTGTAAAATGGCAAAAGGCATTTATTTTGGCAATTTGTGCAAATAAAATTGCAAATTGTTTAAATTTACCAGAACTAGAATATTTAATTAGATTCGACTTGAATGTGTATTTGTATCAAATTCACTCATCTCTAATGGTACCTTTACACGCCGCTACAACAAGGTGGAAACAACCGGGTAGATGACAGAAATGTATCTTGCACCGCCAAATCAACCCGCGGTCGCGGCGTGTAATTTCAAGGCGATGGTTACGGCCTGTATCGGTGTGTAAATAAGGAACAGGAGGGTTGTTTCGACACCTTGCCATCTACCTGGGGCGTGACACAGGTTCCGGGAAACCACCCCCCTTTAGCGATCATTGGAGGAAGCTCCTGCGTTACGATTGGTAGTCGCTGCATAGGGCGGCATATTTAAGGAGCTGACCAGTCACACTACACAATTGCTCGAGCGTCATGAATTAGTCAGCCTCCTGCGCTGGCTGCCCAATCATGATGCTATTGCTTTGTCCTATCAGCGCCTATGTGTTGTCCCTGCTGCCTTTGTTCCACCCATATTACCTTGTTATAGCGGCGTGTAAATGAGGTAAGGTGAGCTACAGAAGGTAACTTGTGGCACCCGGCGTTGTTTCCAGAGATAGATGTAACCTACTGTAGCGCACCTTGTTGCGGCGTGTAAAGGTGGTGCGGGTACCGTTTGTAACAGTTTGTGCGTGCTCGTGCACGTGAAGCACCCGGTTGTTTCCACCATCCTGTAGCGGCGTGTAAAGGTACCTTAACAGATGTATAATTTTTCACCTGCCTACACAGACAATACGGTCAGTACTGTTGTCCTTCAAGCTTTTTGTTACAGAAGTCTATGTTATTTTTACCACACAGAGCAAAGCAGAGCCCTGCAAAGATCAGGGCAGGGCTAAGGATAGATAAGCTTACAACTGTCAACTGCCCAGAAAACAGTTAAATAAATATTTCCATCTCCAACATCGTATCCCAATATGTAGCAGGTGTAATAATAATAATAGTAATAATAAAAATAAGATTAATAACAAAGACATTAGAAATGTAGTATAGTTCTCCTGATTAGCTTTCTGTTACCTCACGTGTCGGGAATTGCAGTACTTTAGGTATCCATGATTACAGCCACTAGCAACTAACTGTCACTATATCCGTGCATGTAACCATGGATACCTAAGTTTCTGTAATGTCCTCCATCTTATTGTCTAATGGCCACTTCTGTCTGAGGCTGAAATTGCGGGCAGCAGACGGAAGTGGCTAGAATGCAAAAGAGCCGCGTTGAGCAAATTCGAAATTTGCGCGGCTCTCCTCAAAGCCCCCCCGCTCCTCCTCCCCACGGCAACCCCGCTCCCTGCGGCCCCCCCGCTCCTCCTGCCCGCGTTCCCTGCTCCCCGCGGCATCCCCACATCTTCTGTCCTCCCCCCTCCAGTGTTACCCCTGCCTAGTATTACCAGGATGCATTGCTGAAGGCTTCATGAAGAGACTGTTTGGAGCGGGTCATGTGACAGGGCAGGCTGATGTGACTTCACACAGGCTCCACAGAGAGAGAGTGTGTTCCTGGAGCCTTCCACAGCTGCCATCGGTAATGCCAGGCGGGGGTGACACCGGAGGGGGGGCGAGGGGGAGGACGCAGCACAGGGGGAGATGTAGAGAGGTGCAGGGGGACAGGCAGAAAGGCAGGGGGACAGGCATAGAGACAGGGGGGCACAAGAGGACAGGCTGAGTGGCAGAGGGACAGGCAGGGGGGCACAGGAACAGAGGCAGGAGGACAGGCAGGCACAGAGGAAGGGGGGGCACAGGGGGACAGCCACACAGGCAGGGGTGGCGCAGTGAAAAAGGCAGGGGGACAGACACAGAGACAGGGGGCACAAGCGGACAGTCTGAGAGGCAGGGGACGCAGGGGGACAGGCACCGAGGCAGGGGGTGCAAGGGGATAGGCAGAGAGGTGCAGGGGAGAGGCAGGGGGACAGGCACAGAGACAGGGATGTGCAGGGGGACAGGCATAGAGGCAGGGGGACAGGCATGGGGGCGCAAGGGGACAAGCACAGAATTAAGGGGGCACAGGGGGCAGAGGTGCAGGGGGATAGGCAGAGAGGTGCAGGGGGACTGGCAGGGGGGCGCAGGGAGACAGGCACAGAGACAGGGATGTGCAGGGGGACAGGCACAGAGGCAGGGGGGCGCAAGTGGACACACTGAGTGGCAGGGGGACAGGCAGGGGTGCACAGGCACAGAGGCAGGGGGGCATAGGGGGACAGGCACAGAGGAAGCGGGGCGCAAGGGGACAGCCACAGAGGCAGGGGGGCGCAGGAAGAGAGGCAGAGAGACAGGCACAGAGGCAGGGGGTGCAGGGGGACAGGGAAAGGCGCAGGGAGACAGGCAGAGAGGCAGGGGGACAGGCACAGAGGCATGATACACAGGGGGACAGGCACAGAGGCAGGGGGCGCAGGGAGGCAGGCACAGAGGCGCAAGGGGATAGGCAGACAGACACAGGTATAGAGGTAGGGGGGCGCAGGGGAATAGGCAGAGAGGCAGGGGACAGGCACAGAGGCAGAAGACAGGGAGACAGGCAAAGAGGCGCAAGGGGATAGCAAGAGAGGGGCAGGGGGACAGGCATAGAGGTAGGTGGGCACAGGGGGACAGGAATAGAGGCAGGGGGACAGGCATAGAGACAGTTGGGCACAGGGACACAGGCATAGAGGCAGAGAGACGGAGGGGTGGGATCAGGGACAGGAGGAGAGATGGAGGAGAGGGGAGAGGAGGAGAGATGGAGGAGCGGGGACAGGAGGAGCGGTGACAGAAGGAGCAGGGACAGGAGGAGTGGTGACAGGAAGAGAGACGGAGGAGCGGGGACAGGAGGAGCGGGGACAGGAGGAGCGGGGACAGGAGGAGAGACGGAGGAGTGGTGACAGGAGGAGCGGGGACAGGAGGAATGGTGACAGGAGGAGCAGTGACAGAAGGAGCAGGGACAGGAGGAACGATGGAGGAGCGGTCACAGGAGGAGAGACGGAGGAGCAGGGACAGAAGGACAGATGGAGGAATGGGGACAGGAGGAGCGGTGACAGTAGGAGTGGGGACAGGAGGAGAGACGGAGGAGCGGTGTAGTTCACTCACATTGACTGAACAAGTTCTGTCAGTCACAGTATGTCAACTACATACATATTCTAGAAGACCCGATGCGTTAAAATCAGGCCACCGTCTAGTATGTCATAAGTGACATAGCTAATCAGGAGAGCTATATTACATTTCTAATTGTAGATATTTGTTATTATTGTTATTCTTACACCAACTACCTATTGGAATAGGATATTGGAGATGGCAATAACCATCTAAGTGGATTCCTCTACCCAGCAATGAGGTTTGCCATTCTATGATTACTACCCCCTGTAAATAGTCCTGATAATAATTCAAAGTTTATAACCTGGTCAGGAAATCGCCAGGTAAAAATTAGAACAACTTGGGGTAGATGAGCAGTCTCATGATAAATGTCATCAGGTCTATCAAATGTTGCTATAATAGAAACAACATTTATACAGATAAAATTATGTGCATAATTCTAAACCATGAGGCTCAGAACTCAAATATCTGCATGAGAAGAATAAACAAAATGATGTACTGATGTGTCCTTATTACAGAGGCCTCCAAGCCTCCAAGTTTTGGAATATTAATCAGCATGAGCATCTCAAGAAGTGAACTGTTCTGTGGTGTTCAGTCGTTCAGAATGGCGGTACCTCCATAATTACACGGTATGTATTATTAGCCTAGAGTTACACTTGGTGAGAGATATGCGTGAGATTCATCCAAGTGTCACTTGCATCACCCGGTACGGCCGCCAGCATTCCGGACAGGAGCATGCAGCCACATGGAAATACATGACGCTGCAAGCTCCTCTCCGAAGAGCTGGCAGCCATGTCCGGGGATGCAAGCGAGACTGACACGAGTCTCTCACATGTTTCTCTCCCAGTGTGACTCTAGCCTTGGGGGTGATTCTTATTTTAGGCCTACCAAAGCATGTGTGGCTCCCTATATACACTTTAGGTGATGTTTCGAATACAGACGAGTTCATTTGCTCTTCTATATTGGAAACCTTATTAGACGTTAATTGGAAGAGCATGGAAAGTATATATAGTCTTCAGGTATTTGTGGATTTCCGCCGTATTAAAATGTTTGCGTCAAAAATACAACATTATTCTAAGAGTGATACCCTTATTAGTATAGTAGAAAAATTATATTGGTACGTTTACAGAGCAGAGAGGTCCCTTGTAGGGATGGGCGAATCTACTCGCTAGGACTCGTTACTCGGCGAGTAGTAAGGGACTCGCAGGACTCGGTACTCTGCGAGTTTCCCAGCGTTTACTCGCACGAGTCCAATGCAAATCAATGGCAAACGCTGACAAAACTAGGATTGCCATTATCTTGCATTAGACTCGGCTACTGTGCCAGTGATAGCAGGGAAACTCGCAAAGTAACTGCTGTTCCTTTGCGAGCCGAGTCCAGCTGTCTGCTCTGTGTACAGGCTGCCGCAGCTCCAGGGTCCTAGAGCCCGCCTTCTCACAGAGATGATGTAGCAGTGCTGAGATTGTTCTCAGTCTGCTCATTCCCTGTGCATAGATAGACATCTATATCTATGCACAGGGGATGTAGCAGAGAGGACATCGCGTTTTGGACTACGTCGGACAGAAGAGGATTTTTTTAATTAAAGATGGAGTCCCTAATGGCTTTTTTTTTATTTCAAATAAAAATTTTTCTCTGTGTTGTGTTTTTTTAACCCTTTATTGGAGATTCTTAGTGGCTGGGTCAAACGTGGCCTGACATTAAGAATCTCGGGCTTAATACCAGCTTGTATAACAAAGCTGATATTAACCCCTTTATTACCCAGCGTGCCACCACCACCCGGGCCGCTGAAAGAGCGGCGTTCAGCGCCAGATTATGGCGCTTCAATGAACGCGCCATCTTCTGGGGCGGCTGCGGGCTGCAATTTGCAGCGGGGGGTGTCCAGAAAGCTTGGGCATCCCTGCGCTGCGGATTCCAGCCCCCAGCTGCTTAGCTGTACCTGGCTAGACATAGAAATTGCGCAGAGCCCCACGCATTTTTTTTTTATTATTTCATGAAATTCATGAAATAATTAAAAAAAGGGCTCCCCTATATTCTTGTGTCCGGCCAGGTACAAATAGGCACCTGGGGGTTGGGGGCAGCCCGTCGCTGCCTGCTGGATCCGGCTGGTTCCAGAAATACGGCGAAGCCCATGTGAAATTTTTTTCTGACAAATCCATAAAACAATGTAAATAAAAGGGACTGCATATTTATTAACCCCTGGACCAAGGGCGAGGGGTTAATAAAGATGCAGTCCCTTTTTTAGGATTGTTTTATTGATTTTTCAGAAAAAAAATTACATGGGCTTCGCCGTATTTCTGGAACCAGCCGGATCCAGCAGGCAGCGACGGGCTGCCCCCAACCCCCAGGTGCCTATTTGTACCTGGCCAGACACAAGAATATAGGGGAGCGTGGGGCTCCGCGCAATTTCTATGTCTAGCCCGGTACAGATAAGCAGCTGGGGGCTGGAATCCGCAGCGCAGGGATGCCCAAGCTTTCTGGGCACCCCCCGCTGCAAATTGCAGCCCGCAGCCGCCCCAGAAGATGGCGCGTTCATTGAAGCGCCATCCTCTGGCGCTGAACCCCGCTCTTCCAGCGGCCCTGGTGGCGGTGGCACGCTGGGTAATAAAGAGGTTAGGGCCAGCTTTGTATTATCAGCTGGCCCTAAGCCCGAAATTTATAGCGGTCACGCCAATATTAGACATGACCGCCATGAATTTCTATTAAATTGTTTTAAAAAAATCACAACACAGAGAAAATTTTTTATTAGAAATAAAAAAAAAGCCATTATGGACTCCATCTTTAATTAAAAAAATCCTCTTCCGTCCGACGCAGTCCAAAATGTCTATGCACAGGGATGAGCAGACTGAGAACAATCTCAGCTCTGCTACATCAGGCAGCAGGCGGGCTCTAGGACCCTGGAGCTGCGGCAGCCAGCACACAGAGCAGACAGGACTCTTATCTGTGCGAGTTTCCCAGCGATTACTTGCAAAGTAAACGAGTCCAATGCAAATCAATGGCAAAACTAGGATTGCTTCAGGCTGAAGCTTCCGAGACACATCTGTGATTTGTAAATCGCACACTACTCGCTATTACTCGCTTCCCCATTCATTAACATTGGACTCGCTAGACTCGCAACGAGTAGCGAGTCCCGGGCTCGGACTCGCTAGAGTCAAGCGATTCCGAGTAATTTAGGATTCGCCCATCACTAGTCCCTTGTCTTCTAGAATATTTATATTTATTTACCTCAAAGTATTTTCATATTTTTTTCTGGCCAGCATGTACCACAATATTTTATTTCTGTACATGGGCACTGTAAATATTCACTAGTACCTTAGAGTATGTGTTTCTGAGAAATTACTTTATGAGCTCTATTGGGACATGGACTGGTAAGTATACTGGCAATCTACGTACAGAACTGTAGGGATTTGTTGGCAAGACATGAGTAATATCAATAAATTCAGTCAAATTCTCATCTTTTACTAGCAAAACTGTTGTTTTTTAGCGGACGCTAAATGCTTATTCTATAAATATTTTTTACAGACCGTGGGTTTCTAGATGAAACCAATTATCGTTGTTCTAGTCCTTGGACTTGTTTCTCTCTCAATCTGTGTAGAAGAGTAAGTAGTTATGTAAAGTCCTGGAATAATAAAAAAGGTGTCTTCATATCTCATAAAGTGGCACGTAAATTGGTTATGCCATTACATTGTAATAGGTGTGAACCTCCGTCAAATCTTGAAAACTAAAGGAGACACAATGCTGTTATAGTTCAGGATCTCTTCACAGTTTTTCTTCCACAGTGATACTCCTGGCCATCCTGTAAGCCGGACACCCATTCATGAAATAGGGGCCATGCTTTAATTCCCTGGACAGTAAAAAGGCAGGAAGTGCAGCTATATAGGAAAAAACTAAGGCCATTGTCAGGTTCCAGGCCTCTGAATCCCAAAAGCGATTGTATATATTACCAATGTGTGACTTTGAGGTGGTGATAACCCTTTAACAATCAACAGAACCTACTGAATATGAGTTTTTGTGGATTTTCCCATCTACAATTCAAATGTTCTTCTTTAGGAAAGTTCAGAATGGCACAGAGAGCGAGAGACAGGTGTATTTGCATTCCTGTACTACTATATATCTCATTCAGAGACTGTCACCTGCTAATTCGTTGCTGCCACCAGATCATAACCTTCATAGATTGCTGCATTTCTAAGTAGCACCAATGATAGAAAGAAATTGAGTTCTAATTTTAACTGATAAAATGGAATTATTGTCATTTTTTCATTAAATATATATTGCTTCTTAATACAGGAGGAGATCTGGAGATGAAGAGGAGGAGGATGATGATGATGAAGAAGAAGATTACGACTATGATGTCAGTGAAGAAAGGAGATTTCTGTCAAGAAATACATGATAGCACACTGATTACATAGAAGGTTTAGGCTTGTTCACTTGTTGCATCCTTGGCAGTAATCATCTCCTTTCAAATAGCAGGGTTTGCTGCTTTTTTGTTACATTTTCTGGCTGTATTTTTGGTTTGTCATTTGTCTACTGCCCCGGCTCGCCCACTGCCATGGTGCGTTGGCAAACAGGTTAATAGTATTTGGAGTTGATGCCAGCTGGGTAATGTCAGGTTAGATCAAGCAAAAAGGTTTGTAATGTCGAGGCATCAATCAGATAACCAACATTACTAAGCAATTCAGTAAGGAAACAAATACCCACACCAATAAATATTTGATTTGAAAATAAATTTGCCAATGCATTCCTCTTTCACCATTTTTTTTCACATTAAAATTCAATTTTTAAAAGTCTTCCATTCCACCCAACAACAAAAAGAGGCATGTAAAAAAATGTGAAAAAATTAAACCCAAAGATATGCTAAAGTAGTCCCAGCATATAGGGAAGGGGGGGGGGCAAGATCAGTGACTGCATCCTCCATATGCTGGGACAACAGGCATTGCACATCTCCTTGCAGTGTGAAAAGATGACTTCACTGAGGCGATATCGCGCGAGATCTAGCGGGTATATCTCAACAGAATCGTGAGACAGTGCATGAGAGAAGCACTGACATTAGGGAATGCAGTGCAGTTAAAACTCGTGGGATAACCCCAGTGTGACCCCACGAGTCTGAACTGCAGTAATCTTTGTGCTGGAAACTCCAGTCCTCAAGCAGTGAAAGTTTTCAGGATTTCTATAGCATTGCACATGTGGTAATTTAATCACCTGCACAGGTGATGATTAAAACACCTTGTGCAATGCTATTTAAATCCTGAAAATGTGCATTCTTTGTGGCTCTTGAGGAATGGAGTTGCCCAGCCCTGTTCTTCAAGAGTGTATGTAGTGTCTTGCATTTCCATACCTGACATCTTCAGGCCAGAGGCTTGCGTCTTGCTCTCCAGCATTGGAAAGGAAGTATTAAAGCTCCTCTTACTTTGCACAAAAAATTTTGCACAGCTTTACTGTTGCAGAGTTTTAAAAAAAATCACATGTTGGTATATAAATTTCAAACTATCCATTTCAAACTGCTTGCTCTCACCCACAAAGCTCTTCACAGTGCAGCACCCCCATACATCTCCTCCCTTATCTCTGTCTATCACCCCACCTGTTCTCTTCACACTGGAAGTGACTTTAGACTCACTTCTGTATTAATTCGAACCTCCCACTCCCGGCTCCAAGACTTCTCCCGAGCCGCATCAATTCTTTGGAATGCTCTACCCCAAGAAATTAGGTGTATCCACAACTTAGATAGTTTTAGGCGATCCCTAAAAACACATCTTTTTAGGGCGGCCTATCATGATCCCTAGTCAGTCATCTAGACATAGCCTATCCGCACCGTCTCAAGTGGATCACAAATAATGGGTTGTGGCCACTTATTCTGCTCCTATCTGTTCCCCATCTCCTCAAAATGACTATACCATCATTGTAAATAAGCACCTGTACCTTGTCACCCCCACCTCATTGTTAGATTGTAAGCTCTTATGAGCAGGACTGCCATTTTTTGCTCTAATTTTTGTATTATATTATGCTTTGTATTTTATTGTTTTTGGCATTGTATTGTATTTTCTAATTGTTTCTTATGATTGTTTAAATGTGAACTTTGTATTGTGAAGCGCTGTGGAATATGTTGGCGCTATATAAATAAAAATTATTATTATTATTATATGTCATTTTTCAGATTTATGTTACACAAGCACTGATGAATTTCAAATAGAGACAATGTAGACTATTCATAATAAATTTAAAATATACACACATTTAAATGTACACAGTAACAGTGATGTCTTCAGGGGACAAAGACTTCATGTGGGCATTGGATCACCCACCACATACCTCCCCTCAGTCATCATGGCCGGCCTCAGCCATAGTGGACACCTGGAGGACATGATGCATACAATTACATGTGAAACGTAGGTCAACCATTATAAATAAACTTTTCTTCCTTTTGGTCATCTTGACCCTGGTCTCACTGGGTCGAGACCCCTGAGCTATAGAGTCCAAGTCCATTTTTTCATAAAACAGGCAAATAGGCCTATAGGAGCACAAAGTCCACAGAGACTCTGTAGCCCTTCGGCCAGTGGGAACCATCTCCAGGGTGTCGGGAAATTGGGTCTCAGCTGGACACTAGCGTTCTCCTGTGACTCGTTTTCATACGTACCAGTTCTGCGCTCCCACAATGTCCACTCCAGCTGCTGCTCCCCGCATCTCTTCCCCACCTACTCACTTCTTGGTTGCAGGGAGAATGAGCATAGGAAAAGCACGATCTGCTGCCCAAAGATTTAAAGGGCCAGTACACCATTTTCTAAAACATTTGACCAGCATGCAGATGGCAGCTGCTGTCCGATATCAGCACCCGTACTCGAGCCAGTGGTTGCAGCAGCTCCAGGACACTCTCGTTGTCTCTGCAAACCTACAAGCCATTCCAGGAATCCCAAATTGTGCAGGGGGTTCTTAATCAATGCCAGCTGCATTTCTGGTTGTTGCCTCAGCAGAACCCCCCTGACGTAGCCAAAGTGGCATTCTTTGCTTCACATTTGGAGGAAGAAACCCTGGCGTGGTTCAGTCTAGGCGGATGAAAAGCAACGCTGACAAGAGACGACTGGACCCACCTCCGTTCCAACCCGGGGACAAGGTATGGCTCTCTTCCAGTTTTATCCGCCTCAAGGTTCCCTCCTACAAGTTTGCTCCTTGGTACATTGGTCCCTTTGAGATACTCCGGAAGATCAACGAGGTATGCTACCGGTTGAGATTGCCGCCTTCCTTGCGGATCTACAATTAATTTCATTCATCTCTCCTTAAGCCAATCGTTTTCGGACACTACTCCCGGCATCCCAGTACTCTTCCCTTCCCCATTTCTGCTGGTGATGTCTTCAAGGTCAAGGCCATTCTTGATGTCAAGCAAAGAGGAAACAAGACGCTGTTTTAGTCGACTGGAAAGGGTTCGGTCCAGAGAAACGGTCAGGTCTGCATCCTGACTTTGCTGCAAATCAGTCCCAATGCAGGGTGTGCAGGGGAGTTCCAGCTCACATATGTGGGCATCTCCTCTCTGGGCTGCTCAGGTTGCGATGAAGCATGCTTAGCTCGTGGGGTGGTGAGGAAAATCAGCTCCTCCAGATCAGGCATCCCTTGAGGTGGATCAGTCTCCAAAGTGCAGACTGCTGTCTTGTACAGCAATCCCAAGATGGAGCCGGTCTTCGCGGTGACACATCTTTCCTTTGTCTGGCGTCCCACCTCGTCCAGTGCCAGGACCCAGTTGCTTAGGGGATCATTTGCCCAATCTTGTTTCCTAGCTCCTTTATTAATCCCTCCAGGAGGAGGGCTGTAGAAGGCACCTGACTTACAAATTTCATACCCCATGCTATAGGTAAGACTTGAGCTTGTGATTTGGGTTATTGATTTTTCAGCTCACCAAATCATCTGGAATGTGGAATAAGACTAATGGGCAAAGCATGGACAGGTCCAAGATTAATGCTAAAACACACTTGTGCACATGCCAAAAATCTGTATTTTAAATGAATCGAAGGAAAGGAAATAAAGTGATTGCTTATTTTCAAGAAGCAACATCCATATTATAATGTTTTATGAGTGTAAACAGACCTATAAGACCATGGATGTTAAGCATATAATGAACATATGTTATTTTTATCTGATTTGCTAGCAGATAAGTGTATAAGAGGTGGCCTCGCACAGTTCTGACCTTTTGCAATAATAAAGGTTTTTTTCTCTAACAATAAAAATAAAAAAATGAAAAGCTCTTTACAGGGATGTTTAAAGGAGATATTAAGGTTACTGGATTTCACAGCTGCTGGCACTCTTCCAAAGGCTCACAGCCTGCAGGTGTCCCAACACCTGGAACATCAAGGAAGCTTAAAAACTTTCTTTTAATGTTCCCCTAAATTCACCATGTTGAAAGAAACTGGTAGACCCGTTGGCTGTGAAATCAGTGAAGCCCAGGTTATGGGAGTTCTCAGACACTGGGTATACCAGTGAGTATTTTGGCCCCAAACCTTTAAGAAAAGTTTTAGGGGCATTTTAGAATGTAAAACGTTTTCCTGAACTAATCCATGTTCCTTGATTTTTTAGCAAATTGCTCGGGTTTTCCGATCACAAACTGAATTGTCAATGCCCGTGCCAAATTTGAAATAGGCAAATGAAAAGCTTGCTCATCTCTTCTCACACGCTCCATTAAGAGTGCATATGTACATAGGCACATGCCCTGCCTGGGTTAAATAGCTGGTGGCAGCAGCACTCAGTCTCTTTCTCTGACACCGTTTGTTTGCCCTGCAGCCCCTTCAGTCCTACTTATGCCTTTGTTCTTCATCTCATCCTCTCTCTTCCCCACAGTCCATCAAGTAGCCCCTCTCAGCCTCTAAAGCAGCTCAGGATCGCAGCTCAACCATCAAGCGCTGCTCTCCGGCAGCCCCTCTTATCACCTCAGCTGCACTAGCCCATGATCATTCTCAAGAAAATGAGACTAAATTAAGTATTTCCTTGTATTAACCCCCTAGTAGCCTTGTCTGCATTAGCCCCGTGCATACTTGAACCCCTCCTGTAATCCCTTAAATACTAGTAATATAGTTAACCCTTATTGCTGCACTACTATTAACCCCTTGTATTCCATATAGGGATAGTTTGTGTTAGATGGGTGGCCTGCTAATTGTGTGTGTATTTAGGTAACATGGGTGTGAAACATTTTTAGCTTATTGCGGGTTTTATTGCTATTGTGTCCTACTACTGCATTTTTATAATAACCTATATAATAACTGTAGAATTTTTGGTGTGTATAATAAACATTCTTTTATTCTACAGTTTTGTATAATTTTGTCACCAATAATATATATATATTTAGCAAAGGAAAAGAAAGGCATAATTAATATTGCATATTAATAGTCAAAGTTGTCATTAATAATATTTGGACTTCCAATTTAATAGTAAAGGGAACCACTCTTTAACATAGAGTATCAATGTACTCAACAGAAATTGCACAACCAATTCTATGGTGCATTTTCTCCTGTTAGCTTTGTAAAAATAAAACATTCACTACTAAAACAAGATTTGGCTGTGAAAAAAAATGTTTTTTTTTTTTTCAAGACTCAACATTATAAAATTCTGTCCAGCACCTGAGGGTTCAAGGTTCTAGATGAGTTCCTTGAGGAATCTAAAGAAGTTTCCAAAATGAGGTCGATTGTGGGAGGTATCCAGTATTTAGTCATGTCAGAGGCTCTCCAAATGCAACATGACGTCTGCTAATGATTCCAGCCTATTTTCCGTTACAAATTCCATTAGTGCTCCTTCCCTACTTAGCCCTGCTATGTAAACTGGATAACAAATTGTATGATGAGTTTTTCCCTGTTACCCTTGTGAAAATAAAAAAAAAATGGAGGGTAAAACAACATGTTGGTGGGAACAATAGGATTTTTTATTTTTAAGACTCAACATTATAAAATTCTGTGAAGCACCACACATCTGTATAAATTCCATGAGGAGTCTAATTTTGAAAACTGGGTCACTTGTAGTGGTTTTCAATGTTTAGTCACATCAGAGACACTACAAACGCAACATGATATCCACTAACAATTCCAGCCAATTTTGCCTTCCAAAAGTCAAATGGTGCTCCTTCCCTTCTGAGCCCTGCCATATGACCAAACAATAGTTTTCCACCACAAAAGCTGCATATTCATAAGAAATTGCACAACATATTGCATTGTACATTTTCTTTTATGAAAATTCTATATTTGGGGCTAAACTAACATTTTTGTGGCAGATAGTAACATTTTCATTTCTTCCTTCTACATTGTTTAGTTTCTGTGAAGCACCTCAAGAGTTAATAAACTTCTTGCAAGTGGTTTTGAGCAGTTTGAGGGGTGAAGTTTTTAAAATATAGTCAATTTTGGGTATTTTCCATCACATAGCCCTCACAAAGTCACTTCAAATGTGATGTGGTCCCTAAAAAAATGGTTGTGTAAATTGTGTTGGATAAATAAGAAATTGCTGAAATTTTTTTAACCCTTCTAAGGGCCCTTTCACATCTGCGTTTTTCGTAATTCGCGGCAGATGCGGTGAAAAAACCGCATCTGCCGCGTTTACCGCATAACCGTTCCACTTGCGGCGCGGTTGCGGTTTTTTCTATGCAATGTATAGGGGGACTTGCGGCAGGTGCGGCAAGTGTGGTTTTGCACTTGCGGCAGGTGCGGCCGCGAAAAAAACCGCGGCTTACTGCGGTTTTTTTCGCGGCCGCACCTGCCGCAAGTGCAAAACCGCACTTGCCGCATCTGCCGCAAGTCCCCCTATACATTGCATAGAAAAAAACGCAACCGCGCCGCAAGTGGAACGGTTATGCGGTAAACGCGGCAGATGCGGTTTTTTCACCGCATCTGCCGCGAATTACGAAAAACGCAGATGTGAAAGCACCCTAATTTGCTAACAAAAAAAATGTTTTCAAAATGGTACTGATGTAGAGTAGACAGGTGGTAAATTGTATGTATTAACTATTTTTTGTGAGTTAACTTTGGTTTAAGGGCACAACATTTTCACCAAATTTCCAACATTTTCACATATACGGTATCTGACATTTAGAATTTTTCCATCATGTTAAAAGCCTAGAGTTAAGTTGTCTCTATCAAATCAATTTTAAAGTTCTGTGTTCGTGCTGAACAAAGATTCTACAAAAAAAAAAATCAGTGTTCAAGTTCAGAGTTCAGGTGCTTTACATACAAACTACTCGAACAAGCATTACAGATCACATGGCCAGAAGGGACATAACGGAGTCCTGTGTAGCAATATTATGGTCCCCCTGGGAACAGTTATCACAAATTGCCACTTTACACGCGGCTACATTTCTAGCTTATCCCCAGGTAACTTACTGGCTGCAGTGAAATCATGGAGACAAGGTTCTATCTTGTTGCTGTGTACAAATGGAATAATGTCTCCATGATTTCACTGCAGCCAGTAAGTTACCTGTGGATAAGCTAGAAATATAGCTGCGTGTAAAGGGGCCAATAGAGATTAGTTCCAGGTTTCAATAGATTTACTAGTGTGCACAGGGCATGCAAAAATAGTCCCATGCAGCACTATTATGTGTCCCTTTCAGCCATGTGATCTGTAATGTATGCAAGCTTATCCAGCACTACAAGTAGATGTGCTGCAACCTTCTTTCTTTGATGCACCTCCCATTTCCTCTTCCAGACGCCATTAACCCTGCTCCACTGATTCTTTGTCACAGCATGTGGTAGTTACTGATTAATTGCATTCTAATTGTACAATCTGTATATAGGACATGCATGTGCAGGTACCGCTCATTACCCCGCAGGAAGCCATGTAAAAGCTCGGCGATATCTCTTCCTTGTCCGACGTATATTCCAGCCTAAATCTTTGATCACACACTATAATTTTTGGTTGGATATGCATTAAAGCACCCGTCACACACATCAATGTCGCCAGCGATCTGATCGCTGGCTACATTGACGGCTGATCGCTGGTGAGCTGTCACATAGGCAGACTCACCAGCGATCAGTACCAGCGAGAACGCTGGTATCCATGTAAACAAGCGAGTAACTAAGCGCCGTGCGGCACTTAGTTACCCGCTGTTTACCATGGATACCAGCTCCCAGCGCTTGCTGAGAGGCGCTGGGAGCGGGCTGATTGCACTTATCCCCGTGTCACATGCTGTGTGTCCGCCGAGCGACCATCGCCAGGTTTTCGGACCTGTCCGAAAACCTGGTGACCATCAACCAGCGATTTATCGCTGGTTGATTCACCGTGTCACACGCGTCAATATCGCTGCAACGTCACGTGCAGTAGCGACATTGACAACGATATTGACGCGTGTGACGGCCCCTTTACTCTGTATTTATCCCTTTGCTTTATTACGAAGGCTTTATTATTGTATTATTTTGTCTAATAATGCTATCCTTGCTTGATTGAGCAGTTACTTTTGTTTTATGGGAAGTATCAGGTATTTCATCTGTATATATTATTTGCCTCATTAGCATCATCACTAAAAGATTTTCTCATTGGTATTCCTGTAGCCTGCTTTCCAGTTCCATACTTTATGTCTCTTCAGACATACAGACTAACAGACAGTTCTCCATCCTCCTCCTTCTTGACCTGTCCTCTGCATTCGACACAATCGACCACTGCCTCCTATTACAGATCCTCTCTTCCATTGGTATCACTGACCTTGCCCTCACCTGGATCTCCTCCTACCTTTCCAACCACAAATTTAGTGTCTCCCACTCCCACATGACCTTCTTGCCCCATCCCCTCTCTGTTGGGGTCCCTCAAGGCTCTGTCCTTGGGTCCTCCTTTTTTCAATATATACCCTTGGTCTGAGACAACTCATAAAGTCCCATGGCTTCCAGTACCACCTGTATGCTGATGACACTCAGATTTACCTCTCTGGCCCAGACGTCATCTCTTTCCTGTCCAGAATCCCAGAGTGTCTATCAGACATAGCCTCCTTCTTCTCCTCTCGCTTACTAAAACTCAATGTAGACAAAACCAAACTCATCATCTTTCCTCCATCTTACACACCTTCCTTACCAGACCTATCTATCACAATCAATGTCATCACACTTTGCCCTGTACCTGAAGTCCGCTGCCTCGGAGTAACCCTTGACTCTGCCTTGTCCTTCAAACCGCACATCCAAGCCCTTGCCACCTCCTGCCTCCTCCAACTCAAAAATATTTCCAGAATCCGTCCCTTCCTCAACCTTCTAAACTACTAGTGCGTGCCCTCATCATCTCCCGTCTCGACTACTGCATCCTCCTCCTCTGTGGCTTCCCTGCTATCACTCTTGCACCTCTCCAATCTGTCCTTAACTCTGCTGCCCAACTAATCCACCACTCTCCTCGCTATTCCTCCACTACTCCCCTCTGCAAATCCCTCCACTGGCTCCCAATTCCCCAGCATATCCAATTCAAACTACTAACATTGACTTACAAAGCCATCCACAATTTGTCCCCCCTATGCCTCTGAACTAATCTCCCTATATTTTCTAGCTCGTAATCTTTGATCCTCCCAAGACCTTCTTCTTTCCTCCCCACTTGTACGTTCCTCATCTAACCGCTTGCAAGACTTCATCTGAGCATCCCCCATGCTCTGGAATTCTGTACCCCAAAACGTCCGACTATCCTCCTCACTCGGAACCTTCATGTGGAACCTGAAAACCCATCTCTTCAGAACAGCCTAAAACCTGCAATGACCAAAATGCCACCTCATCAATGGACCCAGCTCTCCACCACCATCGGACCCGCCACTCCATCA
Source organism: Allobates femoralis (assembly GCA_033576535.1). NCBI lineage: Eukaryota > Metazoa > Chordata > Amphibia > Anura > Aromobatidae > Allobates > Allobates femoralis. The sequence continues at coordinate 185,273,089 of JARQOC010000002.1, read as the reverse complement.
CCATCGGACCCGGCGCTCCACCACCATCGGACCCGGGGCTCCACCACCACCAGAGCAAACCCAACCTACTGTTTCTCTCCCATTGCCCTGTAAAATGTAAACCCGCAAGGGCAAGATCATCTCTCTTCCCTCTGTATCGGTCTGTCACTGCTAGTTTGTTCATTGTATTTTTAACTTGTTTGTATGTATCCCTTTCTCATGTACAGCACTATAGAATCTATATAAAAATAATAATAATACATGGTATACCATATCTGATTTACATTTGAGGTGGATGATTAGGAGGGTGAATGTTTATCACCTTTTACACCCCATGCTACTAGTATTTAGCAGTTTTCCTAATTCGTAAATGTTTTAATGTATGCCCACGTTTGTCTTTTAACTTGAAATAAAAATATTGTATTTTTGCTAAATATATTTTTGCTGACTCCAATTCATTTATACACCAGCTTTCTTCTTTTTTTGTCTTAACAGTAAAGCTCTCGCATAATTCAAATTGATTTATTGCTATAAGTGAGGTTTGGATTTTCTAAGCCGCTTGTAATATATACTCTTTAATTGCAAAGAAGTGAATGCTGTCATGTGCTATAAGAGTGAGACACTGCAAGACTATAACCAAACCAGCAATGGTGCAGCCACATATGCACTTTGCGCATGCTGCACTAGCTAGACTAGCCTTTAAGGGATGGGATGATATTCTCCCAGCGCCCAATAATTGGAAGAGGACTTGGCAAAGCCCTTCGCGAGCTTCTGTCATCGGGTAGCTGCTGTCTGGTGGCTCAGCCAATTCCTAGTCAAGAACCTGGTAAGTGTCTCTAGGAGAAGAACATTGAGCATGGTAAACCAAAGGAGAAGGTGAAACGAAGGGAATAATAAACCAAAAAGACCCAACCCAAGTTGAGAGAGGCAAACACTACTAACAGCACTTACCAAAACTACCAAGCAGGAACTGCAATTTTCGCAGCCTTAAGGGCTAGAGTACTCAGTAGGTAGGTGGTCTGTTGGGATGTCACAGTGGTGATTGCTCAGCCCAGTGACCCTGACCGGTCAAGTTAAAGGGGGATGATGATAGTGGAATAAAGTTTATCGTGATGACATCTGTGAATTTTAGTCAGAAGGACCAGCGCTGCTTGTAGTGACCCCAGGGAATGGATGTTGTAGCAGTCAGGTGTATCTCTCCCCACGGATAGTGCGGTTCCCCAGGGTTTGGTATTAGAGTCAGTGTGGAGGATGGAGGTAGTTGTAGGTGCAGAGAGGCGCAGGAAAGAAGGAGAGAGAGGCATGGAATTTCAGTCCTTTACCTTTAATGGTGTTTGATAGCGGTGAAGTCCCGGGGTACTGGTCACCAGGTTCAGGGATCTGGTCAGCCTGGAAGCAGCTGAAATCCACTCCACCAGGTGGGATCGGTATGCCTTCCTGATGCACTTTTGATTAGAGTCTCAGCTGCATGTGAGCTAATCTGTGTGTGTCTCTCTCTCTCCAGCTACTTCCTCGGTGGTCTCCCAACTAGCAGGCGGTGCAAGCCTACAACAGGTGCTGCTCGCTTTCTCACAGCTCCAGGCCCTCTAAACACTGCTGTGCTTTTGGGTACCTTGCTTGAGACCAGAAGACTTGAAATCCCCTGGCCTCCAGATTTGGCTCCCTGGGTTTGCAGTCCCCTGAGCAGACCAGGACTCTGGTGCCCTCTTCTCTGTGCCACTCCAGGGTAAGCCTCCCAAACACCAGAGCTCTTCACTCCTCGTGCATCCTCTCCCTGTCCTCTCTCACACTCTACTCCTCCTCTGACCCCTCCCCCCAACCAGAAGAGGCAGCACCCTATCAACTAGGGGCTCGTGCTTCCACTTCGTGTCAGGGATTAGGATTGCATGTGGATGCGTGGATACCTAATGTAGGGAGCTCCAACTGCTTCCAAGCATAATACCACCACTGGTTAAGGAGGTGATACCATTGTGGCAACCAGACCATAGGGGCACCACACAATAAACATCATTGACCTAGACTGGGAAAATGTTTGGAATAGCCCACATATTGCTGGATGAAATCATTATGTGTTGAATACCTCCCAATTACACTCAGAAAGCCACTCCCTGCTAACCTGCACAGCAGAATGCACACAATCCCTAGCACCAGAAACATCAGCAATGAGTGGCAACAAGGGAGCACAGAGTCATATGTTCCCCAGGCAGTGAAAACCATTGGAGACATGGTATCTGACGTCTTTACACACTCCACCTTTATGTGAAGTTGCCACAGATTGGGATGCAAGAAGTGTTTGCAAATCAGCAAGGAAGCAGTTCAGTAGTAATCAATAGGTGTTGTAAAGCCTGATGTATGAGGTAATGAACCTTCAAATTGCTGTTAACTCAAGGCTGAGAAATATTGTGTTTGAGGTTTAGATAGGTGTTCACTTCCCTGCAGATCTTATAAAGTCACGCTGAGTTGCATCTGTAGGTCCAGATATGTTTGTACTCATTACATAACATTTTGGGTCAGAAAAGGAGTAGACCCCTGTACAGATATAAGAATGGGATTAACCACAGGAAGATCCAGGGCAAAGTTTAAATAGTGTGGTTCACTTTAAGTGCTTGACAAATTTTGCTGAGGGACGTATAGATGGGAGGCTGGGTCAAAGGATTTTAACCACTCTCATATAGAGGGAAGTTAATTGGGTCGGGGGAGGAGGGGAATTATATAATGGGAAAGTTTGGTTTTGGAGGCGGGAGGTGGGAGGAGAGGGGTGGGTCGGTTTGGGGTGGAATAGTTAACAGCGAATTGCAGCAAACTCTGGAATGTACATGCTTCTGTACCATTTGTAGAGGTGGAGGGGAGGGTAGATAAAGATGGACAGTATGTGTTCTTGGTGTGCCGAGTGTATGGGTAGTTAATGAGTGTGATTGCAGTGTATCCCCCCGCCGTATTATGATGCAAAGATGAAGGAGATCCTAGAGTTAACTAGAAATACAGTGGGTATACCTCTACTTGTGAGTGGTGATATGAATAATATTCTGAACAGAAGATCGGATAAAAGTAGGCAGGCTGTGCGAGGGAATGAAGATGATGGGGATACACCTTTTGCAAAATATGTTAGAGAGGTTGGTTTTGTTGATCTGTGGAGGATGAGGAGTATGGATGTGAGATGTTATTCGTGTTTCTCCTCCTATGGATCCATGTTCAGAATAGATATAGCATTAGTGAATAGATTTATGGACTCATGGATTAAGGCAGTGGAATATCTACCAAGGGAGGTTTCAGAATATAAGCCAATAGAGGTGGCCGTGAGTCCTCGACTGGGAAGTGGGGGTCATAGAGGAGAGTGAAGGGTTCACCCTGTCTGGTTAAAATGTTTGGATATGACTAAGATTGCAGGGGAGGTGGAGGAATTCTTTAGAGTAAATGATGGGAGTGCATCTGTGGGTGTAGTGTGGGATACGATGAAGGCCTTTTATTGGGGACTATTTATTAAAGACATATCTAAATGTAGAACAGAGTCTAGGAGGGAGGAATGGAAGGCTCTGGAAGACCTGAGGGCGACTGAGAGGGAATCGGTAAGTCGGCCCACCCCAGAGACGCAGAGAAACCTTAAAAGCGCGCAAGATAGGGTAGATGAACTTTATTTGCAGGGTGCTCAAAAGAGACAGGAGTTTCAGAGGATTTCGTTCTACGAAGATGGTGAGAAAGTGGGACACCTTTTGTCGCTAATAACAGCAGCCCAGAGAGATTCGTTGTATGTATATAATATTTATGATGAAAGAGATGTGTTGGTGTCAGGTACAAAGGAGATCCTAAGGATTTTTAGGAGATTTTATGGAGATCTATATACAATCCAACTGTCTGTGTCCAGAAATGAGATCTGTACGTTTTTGGAGGAGGTGGAGTTGCCAAAGCTTAACGTGGAAGACAGGGAGAGTTTGGACCTCCCATTGACAGTAGAAGAGTTGGAAAGTACACTGGCCTCTATTGCAAATGATAAAGCTCCTGGGGCAGATGGTTTGCCGGCGGAGGTTTATAAGCAGTTTAAAGGCGTCTTACTGCCTAAACTGGGGAAGGTATTCCTTGGGGCACTGGGGAGGGGGGCTCACAGAATCCATGAGGGAGGTGACAATTGTGGTTTTGCCCTAAGAGGACAAGGACGTTAGAAGACTGGAATCCTATAGGCCTATTTCACTGCTGTCAGTGGATGCTAAATTGTTGGCGAAAGTGAAGGCTAATAGATTGGTGGGGGTGATTGCCAAGGTGATTCATCCAGATTAGTCTGGCTTTATGCCTAATAAATCAACGGCTATCAATTTGAGAAGATTATTTTTAAATATTCAGCTGCCGGCGGATAATGCTGGGAGTAGAGCTATGACGTCTCTTGATGCCCATAAAGCATTTGACATCGTGGAGTGGGACTATTTGTGGGTGGTCTTTGAACGAATTGGTTTTGGACCAGTGTTTGTCTCGTGGGTGCGGTTGCTTTACTCTTCACCTGTGGCACGCATTCGGGTAAACGGGGAGAGATCAGAGAAATTTGAGCTTACTAGAGGAACGCGTCAGGGGTGCCGCCTTTCCCTCTTATTGTTTACCATTGCAATTGAGCAAATTGCAGCTCACATTCGAGGAAATGGGATGTGAAGGGCTTTAAATTTGGCTGAGTAGAAGAGAAGATCGCACTTTATGCGGATGATGTTCTCCTTTTTTTGCAAGATCCCGGAGAGACCTTACATCAGGCAATGATGGTAGTAGAGCGTTTTGGGAGAATGTTGGGACTTAAAATGAATTTTGGCAAGTCTCACCTCATGATGGTGAATAGGGATGGACTTGGTGTAATGGAGGAATGTGGAACTACTAGGCTTAAGATGGTGGATCAATTTAAATATTTGGGCTGTGAGTAGAGATGAGCGATGTTCGACTCGAATTGTTCGCCAATCTCAAATTCGAGTTGTTTTTGGCGGTGTTCGAGTCATTGGCTGAATTAGAACAATTTGGTTCAAATTCGGCAGTTCTAGAAGCTGTTCGATTTTGGTTCGCAAATGCGCATTTTCAGCCAAAATAAACAGTTATTAAGTAAAATAAAGTGTTAAAAAAAAATGTAGGCTCACCTGTCTGGCGGTCCACCGATGGCTCCGGCAAGGTCCTGTTGCTGATAGGACCTGTGGTGATGTCAGTTATCACGGGAACTCCAGTCACATGACCGGAGTTCCAGTGATAACTGACGTCACCACAGGTCGTATCAGCAAGAGGACCTTGCCGAAAAGTTTAAAATAGACATTTTTATATTTTGAACACTTTCCTTTACTAAATTAAGTAAAAGAAACTGTCCAAAATATAAAAATGTCTATTTTAACCTTTCCGGCAAGGTCATCTTGCTGATAGGACCTGTGGTGACGTCAGATATCACGGGAACTCCGGTCACATGAGCGTGATTGAGTAGTATACAGCCACCCAGGAGTTCATGCGGGACTCTGCCACAATGCGTTTGTCACGACGGCCCTCGGAGCCGGGAAAAAGCGCACGTCCCTCTTCTGGGGACAATAAAACTCAAGCTCCCGCTGAGGGGGTACCCCGGAGTGAGGCTGGCAGGAGGCCAGGTTCCCCTAGATGGGGCTCCCGGACTGGCGGTGCCACCACTATGAGGTGCTGGTGATGCCAAGGGCCAGGACATGTGGCTGCCTATTGCCCCCTGACTGTTGAACACATGGACTGCGAGTTTACACGCCGGATGTCTCTGTATGCTAGCACCGTGCTCACCCCAGGTGCGGTTGTTCCCATAACGGAACCACATCTGTGCCCGGTGCGTGTCAATGGACATAGAGCAGAGGCTCTCTTGGACTCTGGGGGCTGGGTAACTCTGGTTCATGGGTCATTGATCCCCGGGTTGGAACCGAATGGGGGGAAGGTCGGGGTCATATGTATACATGGTGACCTCCGCGAGCGGAAGTGACCTTTTCCACTCCATGTGGAGAGGTAAAACATGTGGTCGGAGTGGTAAAGACTCTACCTTATGGGACTGTGCTGGGAAGAGACTTGTCATTGTTTTGGTCATTATGGGATAGAAAGAGTAACCTTCCGCAAATAACAATGTGTCCGGGTGCAGAACCCAAAGATCCCGAGTTAGGGATACCTGCCGTAGGGGTCGCCAACCAAGGGATAGAGTGTAACCCCGATAGGATTCCCCTAGAGGTATTGGCAGGAGAGGTCGAGGAGATTCCATTGATTCCAGAGCTGGAAGTGTCCCGGGGAGCATTTGGGACAGCTCAGCTACAGGATCCTACCCTGACCCGGGCACGGGAAAAGGTAATAGAGGTAAATGGGATGGCTTAGCAACCGGGGGCAGAGACTGTTTTTCCACGCATGGTGGTCAACCAGGAGTTACTCTATAGGGTTGACAAGATCCGTGATGAGGTCGTGGAAGAGCTAGTGGTGCCGCAGTCACACCGTCGGGCGGTCCTCGAGATGGCCCATTCCCACCTGCTGGGGGAACATCTTGGGGTCAAAAAGACACAAGAGCGCATCTTGCAGTGGTTCTTTTGGCCTGGGATGTATGCAGATGTCCAGAGGTACTGTGAATCCTGCCCGGAATGTCAGCTGACCACACCAATCGCAGGCTTCCGTAGTCCATTGGTACCTCTATCGGTTATAGAGGTGCCTTTTGAACGGATTGCAATGGATTTGGTGGGGCCTATTGTAAAGTCTGTGTGGGGCCACCAACATATACTCGTGGTCATCGATTACGCCACCCGATACCCGGAGGCGATTCCGCTATGCCACCCCTCGGCTAAGCTTATCGCATGGGAGCTGTTTGTTATGTTCTGTCGCCTGGGGCTGCCTAAGGAGATCCTTACAGATCAGGGGACTCATTTTATGTCCAAGGTGACAAAGGAACTGTGTAAACTGCTGAAAATAAAACAGATGTGCACATCGTTGTACCATCCACAGGCCGACGGGTTAGTCGAGCGGTTTAATAAAACCCTTAAATCCATGCTAAAAAAAGTGGTTGCCAAGGATGGGAGGGATTGGGACATGTTACTGCCCTATTTGATGTTTGCCGTCCGGGAGGTACCACAGACGTCTACAGGATTTTCACCCTTTGAGCTATTGTACAGCAGGCATCATAGGGGGTTGCTGGATGTAGCCAATGAAAGTGGGAACAGGAACCAACTCCATATAAAAGTGTAATTGAGCATGTGGCTAAAATGCAGGACTGGATCACAGCGGTCATGCCTATAGTAAAAGAGCACCTACTGGATGCCCAGGGAGCGCAAAGTCGCACGTATAATAAAAGGGCCACCATCAGGTCCTTTAAGATTTGGGATCGAGTATTGGTCTTAGTGCCTACTGCCGAGAGTAAACTCTTGGCCAAGTAGCAGGGGCCATACCTGCCCGGGAAGAGAAAACCCGTACAGCTGTATCATGTCAATTTACTCAAAGCCACGAAAGATCGTGAATGCATGATCATGGAGGCAACCCCGGACGAGTCACCAGGGGACCCTCCACCATCGGCCAAGAGGGGGGCCGAAGAGGTGAAAGTAAGTAACGCATTCACTAAGCCACAGCGACGGGAGGCTCGGAAGTTGGTGCAGCAGAATCCGGATGTATTCTCCAAACTGCCCTGCCATACTTCCGTCATACAACATGACATTGTCACCGAGCCTCGGGCTCGGGTGCAAATGAAACCGTATCATGTACCCGAGGCCGAAAGGCAAGCCATCGTGGCCGAAGTGAGACAAATGCTCAAACTAGGAGAAATCGAGGAGTCAAAGAGTGAATGGGCTAGCCCCATTGTACTGATTCCAAAGCCCGACGGATCGCTACGATTTTGTAACGACTTCCGGAAATTGAATGAGGTATCAAAATTTGACCTTTATCCAATGCCCCGAGTGGAAGAGCTAATTGAAATACTGGGGAAGGCTCAGTACTTCACGACCCTCGATCTGACCAAGGGTTACTGGCAGGTGCCGCTGACAGAATCAGCCAAGGAGAAGACTGCCTTTGTCACACCGGAGGGCCTCTATCACTATGTCAAATTGTGAATTATTTCTGGCACACCAAAAAAGAATTGGGAAAATGACACATGCAGTCTTGTTGCTAGTGGTGCTTTTATTGCTCAAAAGGTGAAAGTCTTGTGACAATACAGTAAAACGTTTTCAGCCCTAATTGGGCTTTCTTCAGTACACACAATTCCTTATTGTACATGTAAATAAAGAACAAGAAAAATATAATCAGCATTCATATCTGACAAATAAAGTACAGTATTTAGAATATACACTAGTCTGTTGCTGCTGAATGAACAAAGTGAACATATTTTGCACAGAAGAAAAAAATTAAAATAAAAAAAGGAAAAGGTATATAACAAATCACATGAACCCAGAAATTGGTGTTCTATATTGGATTGTTCATTTTCCTGTGGGCAAACAGAATCAGCTTGCGCTCATGATATCTGATAGGAACAACTTAAGAAAATGATATCCACTCAATTCCATATATATTCAAGATCAAGTAAAGAGTCAGAGGTTTGATTGGATGTAATTAGATAAAGTGAAAATTGCTATAAAGGCAGCTACAAGTGACTATTTATAGCAGAGTGAACAGCTACCTTATGAGACTGAGTATAGGTTAATAGTTCTTATCCCTAAGGCTGGCTTCACACCACAGTGTGATCCGGTCTGGGGCTGTCCGGTGTAAACCAGGCAGCCCCGGACCGGTTTTTGGCCCCATAGTAGCCTATGGGGCCGGATGGAGCCGAATGGCAGCTCTCTGCCATCCAGTTTCATCTCTCCAGTGGAATCCGGGAGAATTCGGATTATTCTCTCCGGACACAACAATGATGCTTGCATCATTTTTGTGTCCGGGGAGAAAAATCTCCCCTATTTACAGGATCCCGGATTCGCCCGGATTCTCCCTAACATGGAAGCCTATGGGGCCGGATTGACCCGGCCCGGGAGGATCCGGGAACCGGATACCGGCGGCTGCACGCCACTGTTGTTTCAGGACGGCGGCTAGCTCCATGCTATCCGCGGTCTTGAAAAATCAGCAGATGCAGCTGCAATTACAGCCATCCGGCTGCACACAGGACTGGAGGGCACATTTGGCCCTCCGGTTCTGTGTGCTGATCCGGTCCGGGGCTGTCAGGGTCATCCCGGACAGCCCCGGACCAGATCACACCGTGGTGTGAAGCCAGCCTAAGTTGGTAGCACCTTTCAATAGTGAAATCCTGTTAATGGGAGGTGATATATAAGAAGATACAGTGATTATATATAAAAAAGGTAGTGTGACTGATAAGGTTAGTCAAAGGATTGTTTACCTGTATTAGGTAACAATATTTAATGTAGCTCACTGGTTATCTGCCAACTATAGAGGGCTATAAGCCATGGGTTAGTGTGTGCTCTATATCAAATGTGAGGTGCATAATGGTAAGCTATGAATGCCATAAGGTGCACTTACCAATGGCTTTAATATGTGGATACTGTGGAGGTAGATGCAAAAATATACTATATATTAGTAGAGATCCTGGTGGCAAGTGGGGGAGAGTATAGCAATGTTCCGGCTTCTGGTCCTTGGAACACATATGGCGGCAATGAACCGCAAATGCGGTGCATGTGCGATACGATTGTTATTTCACGCATGCGCAATAGGAAAATGGTGCTGTGAAGGATACAAGATAGATCAGGGACAGATTCCTGCCGATTTAGGGAATCTAGAAGTAGGAAAGAGAATAGGGATTGTTAGTAAGCATCATATATTATATTAGATAACATTTCAATGCCAAATGAATGAAGTTGCAATCCATAATAGTATACAGTGCAAGTAACTTATGGATATAATGTCAATCGTATGGATCATAGCCTAAAACCTGTGGAAACATATATATGAACAAGTGAATCTTTTTAATGAAATATGCATAATATGGGAAGATGAAGAAATTTAACCCATATATCAGTGACAATTGGTGTCTCTCCAGAAAATAATCAAATATTATATATAAAGTACGGTAATACTAATGAAAGGCCTCATATTCCCGATTTAACTCATTGGGTTCTAACGTCTGTAGCTTGAAAATCCAAAAGGATTCTCACTGTTTGAGACGACGCAGTTTGTTGCCTCCTCTCTGTAAAATGGAATGACCCATAGATAGAAAATGGTGGGGTATTGGCAAAAGAGTGTTTTTGCAACAGATAGTGGACTTGTGTTTGCTTACGGACATGCTGGGTGGTCTCCTCAACATATCCGAGACTACACGGACACTTAATCAAATACACCACGTATGATGAATCGCATGTCAAGTAATCATTGATGAAAAAGGTTTAACCAGACCTAGGGTGGGTGAAAGTGTTGCCTTTTACAAGGTTGGAACATTGAAGGCAATTCCTACATGGGAAGTTCCCTTGTCGGGGGGTGGCAAGGAATGCCTGTCGTGTTTTCCTAGTATTCTAATCTCTAAGATTAGGAGCCCTTTTATTGCAGCATAATGGAGGGTTCTGGAATTCTTCTATATTGGGATAAGCATTGCCCAAAATGTGCCAGTGTTTGTGAATTATACCCTGTACCATAGTATTGTATGGATGGTATGTCCTTACGAATGACACTCATTTTGTGGTCTTGGTCCTTTGTTGTGTTGATTGTGTCTGTGGAGATGCTATCAGTCGAGGGTAACCCCTGTTGATGAATTTCGTAGTCATATCGTCATGTCTTAGTTGTCGCGTTATGGGGTTGGAGACTATACGGTCGACCCTAGTGTGCTGTGAATGTGGTAGGGCCTGCTTTACATGTTTGGGGTGATTACTTTCAAAGTGGAGAAGACTGTTTTTATCAGTTGTTTTTCTGTACAAGTCAATTTCAATTTTTCCAGCACTGTCAATGAGAACTAGGGTATCGAGAAAATGAATCTTTTTTGTGTCATAATGAATAGTAAATGTGAGGCCTGTTATTCTCGTATTCATGTAGTCCAACAATATGAGTAAATCACTGGTAATGCCTGTCCATATGATTAAAATATCATCAATGAAACGTAGCCAGAATTTCGAATGGGATTTAACTAGGGGATTGGTATATATGTAGCGTTCTTCAAACTGTGCCATATACACATTTGCGTAAGAAGGCGCTACGTTCCTACCCATTGCAGTTCCCTTTATCTGGGCGAAAAATTCATCCTGTAAGAGAAAGTAGTTTTTTGTCAGGACAATGTCCAAGAAGTCATGGACAAAAGTTCTCATCTGTTCAGAGAACTGGGAGTGTAATCCTAGAAACCATGGCTTCCAACCCGTGCTGGTGGTCAATGCTAGTGTAAAGGTTATTCACATCTAGCGTGACCAGGGTGGAACTGGGTGGAATGTCTCCTAAATTGTGTAATCTGGACAAGAATTCAATGGTATCCTTGAAGGTACCTTTACACGCCGCTACAGAAGGTTAGAAACAACCGGGTGTCTCACGTGCACGAGCACATTCGAACGGTTGCAAACGGTACCCGATACCGCCTTTACACGCCGCTACAAGGTGCTCTACAGAAGGTTTAATCTATCTCTGGATGCACTGCCGGGTGCTCAAGTTACCTTCTGTAGAGCACCTTACCTCATTTACACGCCGCTACAGAAGGTAATATGGGAGGACCTGGGGCAGCAGGGACAACACATAGGCGTGCCAGAATTGTGGATTACGAGACTCTCGTACGATGATTGGACAATGCAATAGCATCATGATTGGCCAGCCAGCGCAGGAAGGCTGGCTAATACATGATGCTATTCCAATTGTGTAGTGTAACTGGACAGCTCCTTAAATATGCCGCCCTATGCAGCGACAACCAATAGTAACGCAGGAGCTTCCACCAATGATCGCTGAAGGGGGCGTTTTCCCAGAGGCTGTGTCACGCCCCAGGGAGTTAACTAGGTGGCGAAAAAACCTTTACCTTAACTTATTTAGACGCCGCTACCATCGGGTTGAAATCAACCTGTTTTAGAGCACTGCTCTGAAACAGGTGCCGCAAGTGACAGGTGGCAACAAGCTAGTTTATACGCCACTACCTCGGGTTGATTTGACGGTGCAAGATACATTTGTCTCCGAAACCCGGTTGTTTTCTACCTTCTGTAGCGGCGTGTAAAGGTAACTTGATGTATGAGGGGATGGGTCGGATTAATGGTGCTATTATGCGATCCAGGACGATAGCAATAGGAGATAGGATAGAATCGGTAGAGGCTACAATTGGGTGTCCAGGTGGATTGGAAAGGTCTTTATGTATCTTGGGCAAGTTATAAAAGCTACTAGAAAAAAGCAGCATCAAAAGCAGAGCGGTTGGGTCGCTTTCAGACACTCTGCATCAATTGTATCAGTGTGAATGGTGCTCTAAGCGAGCCCAGTGTATGCATGGCAAATCGCCTCCCACACATAGCTGGTCGAGATGGTTTATTAGCCTGCAGCTGGGCTTGCTTTACATTTGGGCTCTGACTGCATCCTGAGAGTGCATTTTGATTCTGCTTTTGGCATAGATGGTAAGTTTTTTTGATGCTGCTTTTTTCTAGTAGTTTTTGCACAAGTTTTTGATAGGACTGATGAGTATGGGGTTCCTTGTCGTGGATCATCAGCTTAAATGTCTTGGCCAATGCATGAACCAAAATCCCATTTGTAAAAGTTTTTTATTCATCATATAAGAGACTTTTTGCACTTTTTATCTATCCAGGGTGCAGTCGGGCCCCTAGGGGCGCCATTCATCTAGTGGTGCAGAGGTATCGTACTGTGTGGCCCAATGCTCAGCAGCGGAGCAGTTGGGTCGCTTTCAGATACTTTGCATCAATTGTATCAGTGTGAATGGTGCTCTAAGCGAGCCCAGTGTATGCATGGCAAATCGCCTCCCACACATAGCTGGTTGAGGTGGTTTATTAGCCTGCAGCTGGGCTTGCTTAACATTTGGGCTCTGACTGCATCCTGAGAGTGCATTTTGATTCTGCTTTTGGCAAAGATGGTAAGTTTTTTTGATGCTGCTTTTTTCTAGTAGTTTTTGCACAAGTTTTTGATAGGACTGATGAGCATGGGATTCTTTGTCGTGGATCATCAGCTTAAATGTCTTGGCCAATGCATGAACCAAAATCCCATTTTTAAAAAACTTTTATTCATCATATAAGAGACTTTTTGCACTTTTTATCTATCCAGGGTGCAGTCGGGCCCCTAGGGGCGCCATTCATCTAGTGGTGCAGAGGTATCGTACTGTGTGGCCCAATGCTCAGCAGCGGAGCGGTTGGGTCGCTTTCAGACACTCTGCATCAATTGTATCAGTGTGAATGGTGCTCTAAGCAAGCCCAGTGTTTGCATGGCAAATCGCCTCCCACACATAGCTGGTCGAGGTGGTTTATTAGCCTGCAGCTGGGCTTGCTTTACATTTGGGCTCTGACTGCATCCTGAGAGTGCATTTTGATTCTGCTTTTGGCATAGATGGCAAGTTATAAAAGACAGATGTTACTGGATGCTGGGCCTGTAAATAGGTTACTAATTTCGTATCAATTGTTCCTATTTCAAGGTGATGGTCGACTTTATTCTTAATGATGGTCCGTAACTCATGTATGGGATCTCGTTGTAAGGGCATGTATGTTGTATGGTCCTGTAGCTGATTTCCCCTATGTATTTGGACTTATCCATTACCACAATTGCTCCTCCCTTATCCGCAGGTTTTATTATGATTTGTTTTCTGTCCTGTAATTGTTTAAGGGCTGCGGTCTCGTTTTTATGTTAGATTATGCCCACAGGAAAATGAACAATCCAATATAGAACACCAATTTCTGGGTTTCATGTGATTTGTTATATACCTTTTCCTTTTTTTATTTAAATTTTTTTCTTTTGTGCAAAATATGTTCACTTTGTTCATTCAGCAGCAACAGACTAGTGTATATTCTAAATACTTTGTTTGTCAGATATGAATGCTGATAATATTTTTCTTATTCTTTATTTACATGTACGATAAGGAATTGTGTGTACTGAAGAAAGCCCAAATAGGGCTGAAAACGTTTTACTGTATTGTTACAAGACTTTCACCTTTTGAGCAATAAAAGCACCACAAGCAACAAGACTGCATGTGTCATTTTCCCAATACTTTTTTGGTGTGCCAGAAATAATTAACAATTTACCAGAAACTTTTTTTCTGAGCACCCGTAAACGACATAGTGAGCCAACCTTATCTCAGAATATATAATCTATCACTATGTCGTCTTGCCTTTTGGGTTGCATGGGGCCCCGGCTACATTCCAGAGGCTAATGGACATAGTGTTAAAGCCCCATCAGAAGTACGCGTCTGCGTATTTGGATGATATCATCATATTCAGTACCGATTAGCAGACCCACTTGACCCAGGTACAGGCAGTGGTGGATTCCCTCAGAGCAGCAGGCCTGACAGCGAATCCAAAAAAATGTGCTATAGGTCTCGAGGAAGCCCGGTACCTGGGGTACATGATTGGAAGGGGGGGTTATCAAACCCCAAATAAACAAGATCGAGGCCATTCAAAATTGGCCCCGGCCGGTGTCTATCAAACAGGTGCGAGCATTTCTCGGCATCGTTGGGTACTACCAACGACTCATCCCGAACTTTGCTGGGAGAATGGCGGCCCTGACCGATCTGTTGAAGGGGAAGAAGTCAGTCATGGTACGCTGGAATCCCCAAGTGGAGGAAGCATTTCAGTCCATGAAGTTGGCATTGTGCGGACAGCCGGTCCTCATCAGTCCCAACTTCAAGAATACCTTCATTGTGCAAACAGACGCCTCAGAGGCAGGTCTGGGTTCTGTACTTTTACAAGAGGTGAACGGAGAGGAATATCTGGTCACCTTCTTAAGCAGGAAACCTTCCCTGGCGGAGAAAAATTATAGCGTAGTGGAGAAGGAGTGCTTGGCTATTAAATGGGCCTTGGAGTCCCTACGCTACTATTTGCTCGGGCGACAATTTTGGTTGGTAATGGACCATTCTCCCCTCGTCTGGATGAGGAACGCTAAAGAGAGGAATGTTCGGGTCACCCGATGGTTCCTGTCCCTCCAAAATTTTAGTTTTTCGGTGGAACATCGGGCTGGGACATTGCAGGGCAATGTGGATGCCCTGTCACGGGCACCCTGTATGGTGTCAGATGTTCAACCCCACAAGTTTGAACAGAGGGGGGTATGTGAGGCAGTGAGGGGGATCATATGTAAGGGACGATATGTATCCCCCAGAATGTGCACTGTAACGTATTGAACCTGGTATGGAGTGCAGGTTAGGGGGACGATCCACTCCTTCCACTCCAGGTCTTGGGAGAATTCCCCAGAAGGTGGCACGGAGTTAAAAGCTAAGCTAGAATACTGGGTGGGGTTCTCTGTGTGGAGCTTCCGTCTGAGGGAAGACAGATGAGACTAGTGAGCGGCCAGGTCAAGAGAGTACAGAGTTTGTGTGCTGATACAACATGGCCTAGCCCGGAGGGCTTGATCAAGGTGAGACCTGGACCAGAGAGAACCCGTGATAAGGGACCGTGTGCTAATATTTTGGTTGTATGACATGTACCCGGCTGCGTTCCTGAACCCGGAGGTTTGTGCTTAATCTGAACTGTACCAATAAACTCGTGTGCTGTGGGAACAATTACCAGGGTCACTGCCTTTTGTATTGACAACCATCGGCACAAACTCACAGGGCATACAAGTAATAATACTGGTTACAGAGTATGTTAGATTGAACATGCTTCCTTTGATGTCTAATTTGAAGGACAAGGCCCAAACTTGGAGGAAACTACGTCTCTTGGTGGTGGGTAGGACGAACTTGGCTAAAATGGTGCTTATGCCCAAGCTCTTTATGTGTTGACCAACGTGGCTCCCATGGGAATTATTCCAGAGGCTTAGCTCCATTTTCCGGGACTTGGTTTGGGGGGACACCAACCCAGAATAAAATTGGAACTTCTACAGAGGTCTAAGGAGGAGGGGGGTTGCTCTCCCTAATCCTTGGAACTATTTCCTGGCGTCCCAGTCTCAGCACTTTAGAGGTTAGGTGGCATGGGCTGAACAGAACTCAGTGCAGATGACCCGCCCAGGGGTCTATTAGAACTCGGTACCCGGGCAATGATATGGAGGGTGTTGTCTTGGTGGCTGGTGCCCGGGCCCGTAGCCCTGGTTTTCAGCTGGATAATGGGGAAATAATAAAAGTCTTGTGACACCAACTGCAGTTTCTGGTGAGTTCACCAGCGCCGCTGTCAGACTGCCGGGGACAATGGTATTGCAGCCAGTTGGTCTTGCTCCCTGCAGGCGAAGCAGGGTCCCCGGGGCAGCGCTGCCACTATAATTGTTGTAGTAGCAGCTCTAAGGTTCATGACAATAAAGCAAGAGGCAAGTAATCAAGGTATCCAGATGATTGAGCGCTCCCAAGGAGATTTACCTTATGATAAGGACACTGACTCCTTTTTCCTTCTTGGAGATTTATTTCAAATGGCTTCACAGTAGTAAACAGTCATAAAAGTCATAAAAGCATAATTAAAACAACGCGTTTCAGCTATAAATGTCATAAAATAGCCTTCCTCAGGTATTGGGAGCGCTCAATTATCTGGATACCTTGATTACTTGCTTCATTCCACGGGCTCATAGCTGGGAGTTCCGCTCTCTGGAGGATAGCAGCAGCATACCAAGGAGACAAAGACCCCTGTAAGACCCCCAGTGGGTTGATATGCGAAGAAACAAGACACAATAAAGGTGAGTTCTCTTGCCCAGTGTACTTCTGAGGAATATTGTACTTTTACATTTAGATCTGCGCCTGTTTTCTCTCTCCCCACCCTTCTCTGACCTACAGCCTCGAGGTCTATTGTGTGCAATAAAGCAAGAGGGACGTTTCTGCTCTGCACGGGTTTTACTTGTCACTGATTACGATGGTACTCAGGTTACAGTCACACAGTCTTTAGCGGGCATCTGGCTGGGTAATCATTGAAAAGAATAAAGTCTCTTTGAGGTTCCAAGAGCACTCCTTCAGCTACGTTCACTGTCCTTTGCTGTCTTTCTTGCGCTTCCTCACTATCCCTGCCCTGTCCTGCACAACCCACTTGTCTACCAGGCCTATTGGGTGCTATGAGATTACTCTTCTTCTCTAAGGGGCTCAACCCAGTTTGGTGCTCCTGGTGGGGCTGCATGTTCTGGACAAGGTCGGGGCTGCTGGGCATACCTGCAACCTACCAGTATTGGCGGTTCAGGGCTAGACTCGCCTGCACCGTGACTCGGAGTCGGTACTCCGTTGTGGACCAGGATTCCCCCGGACCATGGGTAAGGTCCTGCACTGGGTCTACTCCTTCCGTCTGGGCCGCCGTTATTTTCAGGCTCCCTCCCTGGGGAACCCTCCAAGACCCCCTTCTCGCTTCATCCCTCAGACTAGACTCAATCTGTCTGCTAGTTTCCCGTTCCTCCCTACCCTAACACTCCTCCCACCGGGACTGGTTCCCCTGGTAACGGGTTGGCCAATTGGTCCCCTGTCTAGGTGTAGGGATGCCAGGATGAGAGCCTCAGGTTGACATTACTCTCGGCGAATAGTCGGGTACTCGCTGGACTCGTTACTCTGCGAGTCTTTTAGCGATTACTCGCACAGTAACGAGTCCAATGTTAATATAGGGAAATGCAATTCCTCTGCTGCTGGACACTATAAAGAGGTCCGGTAGCATAGGAAAACCTGCAATACCCTATTTAATTGTATATAAGCCGGTTATAAAAAGGCGTTCATTGTAAAATGAAACCGGTTTTTGACGGTTTTGCACTGTCCGTCACATTCCGCTTCCATAGACAACGTTACACTGAACCGAATTGAGCGTGACCGTCATTTACCATCATAATCCGGTTATCTCTGTTTTTAATGAATGGTAGCTAAACGGTCAGGCTCTATCCGTTCAGGCTCTAACTGAATATGGGTCTTTGGAGCCGGAATCCTGTACTACACAAGACCGGTCACCGGACACTCGCTGTTATTAGCGAATAGCGTGTAGGATGAGCGAGTCTTCTACTGTATTCTGTGCATGCAGCAAGCCGAGCTTGCACATGGGCAGGCATGCTGGCTTGCATTTTGCCAAAGATGAGGTGAACCAGCGCAATTTCAGACAGTAATACATACAGCAGATTAAGATCATTTGACAATCTGTACTCACCAGAATTTCACGATAATATACAGATTGCTGAACTCAATAGCTCCTGCTGGGGAATCTCTCCAAAGAACAAAATGTTTTCAGGAGGAGGGGTACAAGGGGCTCTTTGTGCAGCCGCAGGGCTTTACCAATCCCGGATTCATTCCGATTTTCGATACTATTCCGGTTCAATCCAGTCCCATAGACAGCCGTTGAAGTAAGACGGTTTTAACCGGACAGGTTTAGTTTGACAAACGGATTACACAGGATAGTACCGGGCAGGATTAATCCGGTTAGATTTCACATTGCTGTCTATGGGACCGGATTGAACAGCAACAGGACAATCTTGTGAAATCCGTTTGGATTTTAGGGTTAACGCTTTTTTACTACCGCCCGCAAAACAATGTATTAGGGGATTGCAGGTTGTTCCTCTGCTGCTAGACCTCTTATCTCTTAATGGGGTCCAGGAACAGATGAATTATTCACTATTACTCGCTTCCCCATTCATTTACATTGGACTGGCTAGACTCGTAACGAGTAGCGAGTCCCAGACTCGGACTCGTTAGAGTCTAGCGATTCCGAGTAATTTAGGACTCGCTCATCCCTAGTATGGACTAAAATTAAAAAACTTAGAGAGGTGAATGGGTTGACAATTTACAGCCACATATGGAGGAATGAAAATCTAAATTGGGAGACCAGAGAGAATGGAGACGGAAAGGTTTATGTTATATGTTATATGCTATTGATAGTGAATCAAAACTTGAATACATTTGACTCTCTGCAGGAGGAATTTGGGATGTCAGAGGTGGATAGATATTGGTATATTAGAGTCCAACATGCACTCAGGCTACAAAAGTGAGCGGGTAACCTAGAGGTACAAAAAGATATTGAGGCGGTCGACAGGGTAGGGAGGTACTCGGATACCGGAACTGATGACTACTTGGATGGGGGAACCACGGCTGGTCGGTTCCCGATTCCGTGCCCTGGACCCTCAGTAGCGGGAATGGTGGGGGATGATGATGATGGATGTGGAATGGTAGCGTGACGCCACCTGTGGATCCTGGTAATGTTGATACCAGCACTGCAGGCCGGCCGCTGAGGTGATGTGATGCAGATTGGGTGTTACAGCTCCCTACAGGTGGAGCTTTACCTCAGGGCAGCGAGGGTGGATGAGGGGGGTCGTAGTAGCGTCTCTGCGGTGAATGCTGTGGGCAGCGGTGATGAAACAGGCACACACACACAATAGTCTTTGTTTCGGTACCTTTTACTAATGTCCGGTAACAGGTACAGTCCAGGAGGGTAACCAGGTTCTCGGTGCAATTCAGGATTTTCACCTTTGAGAGTTGTGAGGCCTCCTCTGTCTTTGTGTGGGGTAAGCTCTGCCTATAACTGAACTTGCCGCTGTTTCACCCTCTCAGGGTTTTACTCTGTAACCGACAATGAGGACCTCCTGCGGGAATCCCTATTCTCCTCTGGGCCCCTGGTCCTGTACTTGGTCAGGGCTAAAGGGTAACCAAATCTGTTCCCTTCTTCTTATCTCCTACTTCTTCACTGGCCTCCGTCCCTCTCTCTAGGGTGCTGCACAGCTGGTCAGTGTCCCTTGGTTCTGGGCCTGGCGTGGCTCCAGCAACTGGCTCTTTCCAGTGCCTCGCTTGGGCTGTTTCACTGGACTTAACTGCTCTCTTCACTGCTCAGAGCAGACTAACTAACTCCTCCCCTCAGGCCTGGATCCTTATAAGGGAACTTGCTTAAGGCAGCAAGTAGAGCTCCCCCTCCAAGTCTAGGGTGGAAGGTGTTGTGTGCTGTGTGTACCAAAGTATAAATCGTTCCTTGCACTGGATGGGTCCTGTGGCAATCCCCAGCAGGGGTGCCACAATATAGTGCTAGATTATATTTGTGGAGAATGAAACACAAAAGGAGTCATATCAACTATATATAAAAACTTGTTGCACACATTTTTGTTGAGACACCCTTTACGTGCCAGACATAAATGGGAAGAAGATATTGGGAAGCTTGATGATGAAGTCTGGCAGACTGTACTGGAGTAGATCCCAAGGTTTTCCCTGAGTGAGCCGGGAAGGCTGTCTTAATTACATACTATACACAGGGCAAACAGGTCTCCTGCGTTTTTACATAGGGTAGGTGTGAGAACTACTTCGGAATGCCCGAGGTGTATGAATGAGAAGGCAGGCATATTACACATGCTATGGGAATGCCCGAGACTGCAAAATGTTTGGATGGTTGTGTTGAGTTTGATTGATGGCAGTTATGAATGTGTAGTGCCCCGGTCCCCTGTGGTGTGTGTGCTTGGGTATGTAGAAGAAATCTGTATAACCAGTACACGAAAACTGGCAATAGGTAGGCTATTATATATAGCCAGGAAAGTGATTGCTCGCTGTTGGATCAGGGCCAAGCCCCGTTCTAGGAAAGAGACTCAGCAAGGAAACTATATAGTACGTACTGTAGAAAGTATATATCGGAAGAGGAACATGACGGGGGTATTTGATAAGCTTTGGACGGCATGGAAACGGGGGGGACATTAGGCCTAGATGAGGCGGAACTAAATATGCTATACAGACAGACCTGATAGATGGATTATATTTGATTGATTAAAGACTAAACTGGTATCTGTGGAATACATGGAACGGTAAATACTACCGGGGTAGGCGACATGTGGAATTTGATATTTATACAAAGGGGGGTGGGGGAAGGGGTAAGGGATGTTTGCATTTCTGTTTTTGTTAGTTTAAACTCGATTTCAAAGAATGTCCCACAACCTTGAATGATCCACTGATGTCTCAGTAGCAGGATTTAGTCCAGGGGGTCTGTGGTGGAAGAAGGAATCCCAGACCAGTCTTTCACAGAGGGTTTTACCCCTTATGCTGCCTCCCTACCCCCTCCAAGGCTCTAATCATATTGGAAGTCCTTGTGGGGTCTGGTCATTGCGGGGAGTTATCCACCAACAAGGGAGGGATCCCTGGATGCTGTTCCCATGCTCCAGCAGCCACGAGGCAGCGACTATCTTGTGGCATTGCATACCTTTTTCCTCTTCCACTGCAGCCTCTTGAGGCTCCTGTATGGGTGAGAGTACTGGAAAGTCCTCCTTTATTAAGTGCATATCCCATTGATGTTGTAAGAGTACCAAGTACCCTAAGCAGGGGCGGAACTACACTGGTGCGGCTGGTGCAGCCGCACCAGGGCCCCGACCGGTTAGGGGGCCCCTTCAAGCCTGGAGGGGGGCCCCCAGCCGACCCCCGCAAGCCGCCGCCAGAGGAGAGGAGGGTCAGGCAAGGGAAGCAGAGAGCTTCCTGCTTCCCTTGCCTGATCCAGCCCCTCCTCTCCTCTGCTCCTCCGGCCCCTAGCAGACATCCGGCGCGGCTCTCAGGTAGGAGAGCATCGCGCCTGCGGCTCCCAGCGGCACCCCCCCCCTTTCGGGGCCGAGCCGACGGCCAGCAGCACCCCTCCCCCCCGGGCCGCGCCGACGACCAGTAGCCCCGCCCCCCCGGTCCTCTCCTGCACCAGGGCCCCCGGGGGTGACGGTCCGCCCCTGACCCTAAGGATTGATCAGCACCTATAGTATCATCCTTGCCAGATTCTGATACAGTGAATCTTACTGTGGCTTTGTGAGCAGTTAAGAAACATCTCAATATCTCATTGAAGGGATGTAGGTCTTGTAGAACAAAACTCAATCTATCTTCCATTTATTCCATATTACAGATCAAACTACTTGAGTCCTACACTGCTGCTTCTGCCAGCTCCCCTCTATCTCCTATATACTGAATCACTGTATTGATTGCAGAATGACTACTACACTCATCATTTGTAGGCACAGTCTATATGGAGTATGTATCCAATGTTTTGCATGCTAAGGTCCTCATTATAAGCTGTAAAACTCTAAATTGGCTGCTGCTATTGAATCTTTTTTAGTGGCTCTGTTTGTCTACTCCTTATTGGTTATGAGATAACCTGTGATGTAATAGGTGCAAAGCACTTTAAGGTAGCGTGCATGACTGAGTCTAAGGCCATATGAGACTTCTGTGTTGGAGGAAGTCTTCTGTAAGGTATAAAATGGCAAAAGGTATTATTTGACAATTGGCGCAAATGAAATCACAAATAGTTTGAATTCACAAGGACAAGATAATTTCATTAAATTTTATATGAATATGATTTGCATCAAAATGATTCACTCATCTCTAACATTCATCCTGAAAGATATAAATCACTGAGGACTCTCAGATTTTAATATTTTTCTAACAGTCATCGATAATTTCTATCCCTCTTTAAAAACAATATGGTCAGCACTTGAGTTTTTTTCAAGCTCTGTCAGTGCTACCACATGTACCAATGCAGAGCGCTGCAAATATAATCAGAGAAAGGATAAGGATTTTTAAATTAACAGTGGTCAATGGCTCAGTGAACAGACCAATACTGGAGTGGACAAGCTTCATCCTGTGGACGGTTTACAACCCGTGATGTCCTCTTCTCAGGCCCCATGGCAGATTCCCAGGGACCACAGTGCTTGAGTTGGCAGTCTAGTCTTGACCCTGTAATTTCTCCTTACATAGTGAACAAACACACACATGCACTGTGCAATACAGAATGCTGTGGTGCATGCAATGAAGGATTATGCCCTGACACTGAACAGAGCCAGCATCAGGATGAAATTTGTAGGTAGAGTTGGCACACTCTCCACTTCCATGCAACTGATGAAGTCATCAGCCCAAGCATTCCCCATGTGACGTATAAGCTTCAGCCCCAGTGATTCTCATGTGCCATATAGGCTGCAGCCCCAGCATCTCTTATGTGATATATATGCCTACTTTATCCAATATTACGTATATACTCCAACCTCGATGTAACCTATGTAATGAGTCTGTTCCAGCCCCAGTGTCTTCTATGTGATGTATATACTCCATTCTCAGTGTCTGCAATGTATATACAGTACAAACCAAAAGTTTGGACACACCTTCTCATTCAAAGAGTTTTCTTTATTTTCATGACCATGAAAATTGTAGATTCACACTAAAGGCATCAAAGCTATGAATTAACACATGTGGAATAGTATACTTAACAAAAAAGTGTGAAACAAGTGAAAATATGTCTTTTATTCTAGGTTCTTCAAAGTAGCCACCTTTTGCTTTGATTACTGCTTTGCACACTCTTGGCATTCTCTTGATGAGTTTCAAGAGGTAGTCACTGGAAATCTTTTTCACTTCACAGGTTAATAAGTGGGATTTCTTGCCTTATAAATGGGGTTGGGACCATCAGTTGTGTTGTGCAGATGTCTGGTGGATACACAGCTGATAGTCTTACTTAATAGACTGTTAGAATTTGTATTATGGCAAGAAAAAAGCAGCTAAGTAAAGAAAAATGAGTGGCCATCATTACTTTAAGAAATGAAGGTCAGTCAGTCCGAAAAATTGGGAAAACTTTGAAAGTGTCACCAAGTGCAGTTGCAAAAACCATCAAACGCTACAAAGAAACTGGCTCACATGAGGACCGCCCCAGGAAAGGAAGACCAAGAGTCACTTCTGCTGCGGAGGATAAGTTCATCCGAGTCACCAGCCTCAGAAATCGCAGATTAACAGCAGCTCAGATTAGAGACCAGGTCAATGCCACACAGAGTTCAAGCAGCAGACACACCTCTACAACAACTGTAAAGAGGAGACTTTGTGCAGCAGGCCTTCATGGTAAAATAGCTGCTAGGAACCACTGCTAAGGACAGGCATCAAACAGCAGAGACTTGTTTGGGCTAAAGAACACAAGGAATGGACATTAGACCAGTGGAAATCTGTGCTTTGGTCTGATGAGTCTAAATTTGAGATCTTTGATTCCAACCACCGTGTCTTTGTGCAATGCAGAAAAGGTGAATGGATGGACTCTACATGCCTGGTTCCCACCGTGAAGCATGGAGGATGAGGTGTGATGGTGATGGGGTGCTATGCCAGATGACCAGATGACCTGGCCTCCACAGTCACCAGACCTGAACCCAATCGAAATGGTTTAGGGTGAGCTGGACCGCAGAGTGAAGGCAAAAGGGCCAACAAGTGCTAAGCATCTCTGGGAACTCCTTCAAGACTGTTGGAAGACAATTTACGGTGACTACCTCTTGAAGCTCATCAAGAGAATACCAAGAGTGCAAAGCAGTAATCATAGCAAAAAGGTGGCTACTTTGAAGAACCTAGAATATAAGACATATTTTCAGTTGTCTCACACTTTTTTGTTAAGTATATAATTGCAGGATAGGGGTAGTAGTAGAGATGATAGCTGCTTGTGGAGGAACGCAGGATTTGAGCACAAGGATCACACAAACTCACGGTTTTGAAGTTTTCGAAGTCTTTACTGCAGATGATGTTGTTAGCAGAGTACTGTCCACGGAGTCTGTATTGGGGCCGGGTTGCTCCCACCCTGTCCGGGTCCTCAGCTTTCCTCTCCTGCGCTGTGTGTGGCCCTGCTGCCGCTTCAGCTAGGCTGCTGGTCTGTCTCTCCTCATAGGTACCCCCTTTGCTAGGCAACTTGAGTCTTTCTTCTGTATTTCTGACCCCGCCGTGTTGCTTCGCTGAGGTACAGTGTAGATATATAACCTCTACTACTCCGGTGTTTACTGTGCTGCATGTGTCAGTTACAGTTTTGCATCCGGTATCCTATCTGTGCGCTCCTCCAGGACGAGTTATGAGGTAACTCAGTCTCCCAGATGTGTTCTCCTGTTTCTCTTACTCCTTCCCTCAGACCCTGGCTAGGCCTGGAAGTGGGTAGCAGGCTGGGGGAGGCCTAAGGCAGCCTCTTTACACAACCAGTCCTTTCCTCAGTCCTCTCAGGAACTTCACTAACTCCAACTGAGTAACTGTCACTGCCATTCTGAGGTAAACAACATTAGCTCCTCCCACTCTTGCAGGTGCCACTTAAGCTTCACCCACCACTCTGCTCTTCCCCACTTCCTCTCCCAGACCAGAATATATATATATATATAAGGGAGCTGCCTGAGCTCCCCCTTCTGGTCTAGAGGTGCCAGTGTAGTGTCCAGTGTTGATGTTTCTGTGGCACATTAACCCCTGGGGTGCCAAATTCCCCTTTAGTTAAGAACAGTAGTCCGGGACTGTAGAAAAACAAATAAACAGTTAACATATCATACAATTAATATTTACAGAGTCTTAAAAGGTAAAAATACAAAAATCACTAAAATTCAAAAAGAGTCCAAAAAGTTCAAAGAATATGCAAGAAGTTCATACAAGATAGTCTCTGTAGATACTGGGCTTTTTTAACATTGCAAAACAATATTAACACGTACCGATGTCTCTGGTTTAAGTGCAGTAGGCCTCTAGGCCCTCTATAAACTGGTTAATTAGCATTTTATCAGCTCCCGGTGCTAAGGCAGGTTCTGCTAGTTTAAGTGATTTGAGTGCTTCCTGTAAGTTCAAGGCATAATCTCTTGCACTTTCTTTAGGCTTTTGTTGACATGCGAAGAACCTCATTTTAGCCCGGGTATCAGCACTAGAATCAAATGCTGCTTTTAGTCCAGCTAGGAGATGCTCTACTGTGTCCTTATCTGTGTCCAGCCAGGACGCTACCTCCCGCTGTGCATTGGCAGTTAATTGTCCAATAATCATTCCAACACGCTGGGCTTCAGTCAGGGGGTACATCACATAGTAAGCTTTTATCTTTGTAATAAAGTCATTTAGAGTGTTAGGCTCACCGGAGTATTGGGGCAGCCACATTGCCCCTGGAGTATATGGCATCAGTAACGGCATGATAGGTGCTACTCCTTGCACCGCTGTACCGCCGGGTGCTTCTCTATTATCCAGTGCTGGATTTTCGCCGGCTGCTTCCCGCCACCCGGCGCCGCTCGTTGCGACATCTTGTGCCCCCTTAGTTAAGGTCCGCCCTCCTGTCTTTCGCTTCCGTCCAGATGTCCAACAAAGGTTCTGCTGTGCACCAGGGATTCTCTTCCCTTCCGGATGACGTCAGAGCGGTGAGCGGTTTTTCTTCCCTCGCGTCTCACGCTCTGTAATGGCAGAATTTAAAAATTACAGTCCTTGTGGTGCAGTATAAATTCAGTTTGCCGCGCGCTCAGCAATGGCGGCAGATTCAAAACAGTCACTGATCACGGCACACAATGCCTGGTTTACCGGGCACGGTAGATCCTCTTCGTGACGCCAAGTTGTGGAGCCCACTGGGACGGGGTACTCGGTACCGCACCGGGGTACTGCTGGGGATATCCTGGCGGTCTTGGTCCGGACCATGTCCCGGGTTCCGCAAGTAATGGGGGGATATTTACAGGGGAGTTTGTCGTGATGCCACCCACGAGTTGTGGTCAGGGTGACCACTGCTGCTGCAGAACCTCCGGGGATGATGTTGGGCAGCTGGGGATGTAATGGCTCTCTGCAGGTAGAGCTAGGTTCTCCGGGGTAGTGGTAGTAATAGTCTATAGATGGTGCTATGGATTTTGCAGGAAAGGGGTAGTAGTAGAGATGATAGCTGCTTGTGAGGGAACACAGGCTTTGAGCACAAGAATCACACAAACTCACGGTTTTGAAGTTTTCCAAGTCTTTATTGCAGATGATGTTGTTAGCAGAGTACTGTCCATGGAGTCTGTAACAGGGCCGGGTTGCTCCCACCCTGTCCGGGTCCTCAGCTTCCCTCTCCTGCGCTGTGTGTGTGGCCCTGCTGCCGCTTCAGCTAGGCTGCTGGTCTGTCTCTCCTCACAGGTACCCCCTTTGCTAGGCAACTTGAGTCTTTCTTCTGTATTTCTGACCCCGCCGTGTTGCTTCGCTGAGGTACAGTGTAGATATATAACCTCCACTACTCCGTTGTTTACTGTGCTGCATGTGTCAGTCACAGTTTTGCATCCGGTCTGTGCGCTCCTCCGGGGCGAGTTATGAGGTAACTCAGTCTCCCAGATGTGTTCTCCTGTTTCTCTTACTCCTTCCCTCAGACCCTGGCTAGCCTGGAAGTGGGTAGCAGGCTGTGGAGAGGCCTAAGGCAGCCCCTTTACACCACCAGTCATTTCCTCAGTCCTCTCAGGAACTTCACTAACTCCAACTGACTGTCACTGCCACTCTGAGGTAAACAACATTAGCTCCTCCCACTCTTGCAGGTGCAACTTAAGCTCCACACACCACTCTGCTCTTCCCCACCTCCTCTCCCCAGACCAGAATATATATATATATATATATATATATATGGCTTGAGAAAGGACCTTCGGTCCGAAAACGTCGCCACGCCATTGGCAATAAAGGTTCACTTGATATCTTTTTGGTGCTGCTTTTTCCTTTTTTTGGATTATATATATATATATATATATATATATGGGAGCTGCTTGAGCTTCCCCTTCTGGCCTAGAGTTGCCAGTGTAGTGTCCAGTGTTGATGTTTCTGTGGCACATTAACCCCTGGGGTGCCACACTGCCACTCCCATTCTTCCCCACATCACCTCTGGTTCACTCTCCACATTTGACCCAGTCACAGAAGAAGAAGTCTCCAGGCTCCTTTCTTCCTCTCGTCCCACCACATGCACTACTGACCCCATTCCCTCACACCTACTCCAGCCCCTCTCTCCAGTCGTCACCACTCATCTAAACAAAACTTCAATCTCTCCCTCTATTCTGGCATCTTCCCCTCCTCCTTCAAACACTCGATCATTTCTCCATTATTAAAGAAAACCTCTCTCGACCCATCCTGCACAAATAACTACAGACCAGTCTCCAATCTCCCCTTCATCTCTAAACTCCTGGAGCGCCTGGTCTACTCCCACCTCACCCATTACCTCTCCCCTCACTCTCTTCTAGATCCATTACAGTCTGGTTTCCACCCCCTTCACTCTACAGAAACTGCCCTCATCAAAGTGACCAATGACCTTCTGACAGCAAAACGTAATGGTGACCACTCTCTGCTTATTCTCCTTGACCTCTCTGCAACTTTTAACACTGTTGACCACCATCTCCTACTCTCCATGCTGCATTCCATTGGCATAAAAGACAATGCTCTCTCCTGGCTCTCCTCCTATCTTTCTGACCACTCTTTCAGTGTATCATTCGCTGGCTCCACTTCCTCCCCTCTTCCTCTCACTATTAAATCCCTCAGGGCTCAGTCCTCGGTCCTCTTCTCTTCTCTCTCTACACGGCCCCGATTGGACACACCATCAGCAGATTTGGCTTCCAGTACCATCTTTATGCTGATGACACACAATTATACACTTCAGCTCCTGACCTTACCCCTGCGGTATTAAAGAACACCAATGACTGTCTAGCTGCAGTTTCCAACATCATATCTGCTTTCTATTTGAAACTAAACCTTTCCAAAACTGAACTTCTTCTGCTCCCACCTTCCACTAACCTCTCTAAATCTGACATCTCTCTCTCAGTCTGCAGCACCACGATAACGCCTAGGCAACAGGCTCGCTGTCTGGGTGTTATGTTTGACACCGATCTCTCCTTCTCCTCCCACACACAATGTCTCATCCGCTCCTGTCGCTTACACCTGAAGAGCATCTCAAGAGTCCGACCCTTTCTCACCATGGAAACAACTAAAACCCTCACTGTGGCCCTAATCCATTCCCGCCTTAACTACTGCAATTCTCTATTAAGTGGCCTTCCCCTCACTAGACTTTCTCCTCTCCAGTCCATCCTTAATGCAGCAGCCAGGATCACTAATCTGGCCAATCGTTACTCAGATGCCTCTGCTCTGTGCCAGTCATTGCACTGGCTACCCGTACACTACAGGATCAAATTCAAATTGCTTGTTCTCACCCACAAAGCTCTTCACAGTGCAGCACCCCCCTACATTTCCTCCCTCATCTCTGTCTATCACCCAACCTGTTCTCTACATTCTTCAAATGACCTTCGTCTAACATCTCCACTAATCCGATCCTCCCACTCCCGGCTCCAAGACTTCTCCTGAGCTCCACCAATCCTCTGGAATGCTCTACCCCAAGAAATCAGGACTATCCACAATTTGCATGGCTTCAGACGATCCCTAAAAACACATCTTTTTAAGGCAGCCTATCATACTCCCTAATAGAAGTCCTTTGCACTGTAGATAGTGAATGGGCTATTTCTCTTGACATTACTCTTCTACAAACTCCACCAAACCAAAAAGGTCTACACAGACTGTCTGATGACCATTCATGTAAGCTTATTTCCATCCCCCATTTCCTCAAGATGTCTGGACCATTAGTGCAATAAGCCCCTGTACCTTGTGCAACCCCTATCCCATTGTAGATTGTAAGCTCTTCTGAGCAGGGTCACCTTCATTTCTTGCTTTATTTATTGTATTTTCTTTTCTACATTGATTCTATGCCTATTGTTTTGTATCCAATTATTGTACTGTACTTGTTCTCTACTGTAATTACTTACTGTATTATATTTTCTGCACTCTAACCACTGTATTGTAAAGCACTGCGGAATATGTTGGCGCTATATAAATAAAGATTTATTATTATTATTATTTATTATCAACATTGCGTGCAGCAGCCACCACAGCCTCCCAGACACTATTACGAGAGATGTACTGTTTTCCCTCCATGTAGATCTCACATTTTAGGAGGGACCACAGGTTCTCTATGGGATTTAGATGAACAAGGGGGCCATGTCATTATTTTACCTTTACTGGCCAGCCAAGCTGTGGAGTAGTTGGATGCATGTGATGGAGCATTGTCCTGCATTAAATCGTGTTTTTCTTGAATGACACTGACTTCTTCCTGTACCACTACTTGAAGAAGTTGTCTTCCAGAAACTTGCATTAGGTCCGGGAGTTGAGCTTCACTCCATCCTCAACCCGAAAGTTCATCTTTGAAGATACCAGCCCATACCAGTACCCCACCTCCACCTTGCTGATGTCTGAGTCGGAGTGGAGCTCTCTGGCCTTTACTAATCCAGCTTCTGGCCCATCCATCTAGCCCATCAAGAGTCACTCTCATTTCATCAGTCCATAAAATCTTTCAAAAATGAGTCTTAAGATATTTCAGGGCCCAGTCTTGACGTTTTATCTTATGTTTCTTGTTCAAAGGTGGTCGATTTTCAGCCTTCCTTACCTTGGCCATGTCCCTGAGTATAGCATACCTTGTGCTTTTTGATACTCCAGTAACATTGCAGCTCTGAAATATGGCAAAGCTGGTGGCAAATGGCATCTTGGCAGCTTAACACTTGATTTTCCTCAATTCATAGGCAGTTGTTTTGCGCCTTTTTTGCCCAACATGCTTTTTGCGACCCTGTTGGCTATTTGCCATGAAACTCTTGATTGTTGCATCCCTCTGCAAGACATCTCACAATTTTGTACTTTTCAGAGCCCGTCAAATCTCTCTTCTGACCCATTTTGCCTAATTAAAGGCATTTGCCTAATAAATAGGCAAACCTTATATAGGGTATTGATGTCATTATATCACACCCCTCCTCATTACAGAGATGCACATCACCTGATCTACTTAATTGGTAGTTGACTCTCAAGCCTATACAGCTTGGAGTAGGACAACATGTATAAAAAGTATCATGTGATCATAAATCTCATTTGCCTAATAATTCTGCACATATATATACATACCAGATGGCGGCCCGATTCTTAAGAATCGGGTAGTCTAGAACCATATATAGTTCATTTACTAATAGTTACGGGAATGTGGTGAAATGAATTGTGTGTATACAGGCGGCTTTGTGGGTAGCAGAGTATACAGGCGGCTCTGTGGGTAGCAGAGTATACGGTGGCTCAGTGGTTAGCAGTGCGCGGTGGCTCAGTGGTTAGCACAGCGCGGTGGCTCAGTGGTTAGCACAGTGCGGTGACTCAGTGGTTAGCACTGCGCGGTGGCTCAGTGGTTAGCAGTGAGTGTGGTGAAAGTGGTCAGCGCGGTCAGCGCAGTGCCGTGGACAGAGTGGTCAGCGCAGTGCCGTGGGCAGAGCGGTCAGCGCAGTGCCGTGGGCAGAGCGGTCAGCGCAGTGCCGTGGGCAGAGCAGTCAGCGCAGTGCCGTGGGCAGAGCGGTCAGCGCAGTGCCGTGGGCAGAGTGGTCAGCGCAGTGCCGTGTGCAGAGTGTTCAGTGCAGTGCCGTGGGCAGAGTGGTCAGCGCAGTGCCGTGGGCAGAGTGGTCAGCGCAGCGCCATGGGCAGAGTGGTGAGCACAGCGCCATGGGCAGAGTGGTGAGCGCAGCGCCGTGGGCAGAGTGGTGAGCGCAGCGCCGTGGGCAGAGTGGTCAGCGCAGCGCCGTGGGCAGAGTGGTCAGTGCAGCGCCGTGGGCAGAGTGGTCAGCGCAGCGCCGTGGGCAGAGTGGTGAGCACATCAACTTGGGCAAAGTGGTGAGCGCAGTGCCGTGGGCAGAGTGGTCAGCGCAGTACAGTGGGCAGAGTGGTCAGCGCAGCGCCGTGGGCAGAGTGGTGAGCACATCACCTTGGGCAGAGTGGTGAGCGCAGTGCCGTGGGCAGAGTGGTCAGCGCAGTACCGTGGGCAGAGTGGTCAGCGCACACGCACACACACACACATACACACACACACATACACACACTCCGCTATACTTACCACCGGCCCTGCGTCTTCCCCGCCGCCTGGATCCTCAGTCGATATGTCGCCGCCCCCAGATGACTGGATCCAATATGGCGTCCGGGAAGTCTCGCGAGACTTCCCGGACGCCATATTGGATCCAGTAGTTCGGGGGCGGCGACATGTCGACTGAGGCTGTGGACGCAGGGCCGGTGGTAAGAATATCGGAGTTTGTGTGTAAAAGTGCGGAACGAAAAGTGACGGAAGTGCGGATGAAATATACTAGTTGTACTACCCGGCTAATAATAATAACTGCTGTTAGCTATAACAAAATAGAATTTGAATATGTCATATTAATGACCTGTAGGAAAATAGAAGCTGAGCTGTGATTGGTTGCTATAGGCAGCCTGATAAATCTCCAGCCAACAGTAAACCCTCCCCCCGGCCGGGCAGTATATGTTACCTCACACATACACATAAAAGACAGCTCATGTGACTGACATCTGCCTTAATTCCCTATATGGCACATCTGTTGCACATTGGCTGTTTTTAATCAGATGTTTACTTTTGGAAATTAAAGATACCAGACGTATGAGGCGAGTTGTGTGAGGTGATTTGTGCACATCTGTGTCTCTGTGTGGTGATTGTGTTCGTGGGGTGTGTGTGTCCCTGGGGTGTGTGTGTCCCAATGGTGTGCGTGTGTCCCTGTTGGGGGGTCCCTGTGGTGTGTGCTCCTTGTGGGGGGAGGGGTCTCTCTGTGGTGTGTGTCCATCCCTATGGGGTCCATGTGTTCCTGTGGGGTGTGTATGTGTGTATGTCCCTGTGGTGTGTGTGTCCCTGTGGGGTGAGTGCATGTGTCCCTATAGGGTGTGTATGTGTGTGTGTCCCTGTGAGGGGGGTGTCTATGTGGTATGTGTCTCTGTGTCGTGTGTGTGTTTGTGTTAGGGTGCGTGGTGAGTATCCAATGTTGGGCTCCACCTTAGCTGTTACTCTTTGTGTGCATGTGGTGTGTATACATGTTTCCGTGCATGATGAATATTCCATGTCAGGGTCCCACCTTAGTGACTATATGCTGGTATATGCTGTTAGTCTTTGGTGCTGTCATTAAGCACCTCTCATTCACAACTGTCAACTGGTAACTGTCACTTTCTCTCCATTATGTAGATAGGGCCAAAATTGTTTGGTGAATTGGAACGCGCGGGGTTAAAATTTCGCCTCACTACATAGCCTATGACGCTCTCGGGGTCCAGATGTGTGACTGTGCAAAATTTTGTGGCTGTAGTTGCGACGGTGTAGATGCCAATCTCGGACATACATACACACATTCAGCTTTATATATTAGGTATGGTACATTTGTTTCTCTTGTAGTTTTGCTGCTTATTAATCAGATTTATATTTTTGAAGGATAATACCAGACTTGGGTGTGTTTTAGGGCGATTATGTGGTGAGGTTAGTGTATGTGTGATGAAATGTGTGCTGAGGGTGGTATATATGTTCAAGCACGTGGTAGTGTGTGGCGCATTTTGTGTGGGTGTTCATATCCCCGTGTGTGGTGAGTATCCTTTTTCGGGGCCCCACCTTAGCAACAGTACAGTATATATTCTTTGGCGCCATCACTCTCATTCTTTAAGTCCCCATTGTTCACATCTGGCAACTGTCAATTTGCCTCCAACACTTTTCCTTTCACTTTTTCCCCATTATGTAGATAGGGGCAAAATTGTTTGGTGAATTGGAACGCGTGGGGTTAATATTTCGCCTCACAACATAGCCTATGACGCTCTCGGGGTCCAGACGTGTGACTGTGCAAAATTTTGTGACTGTAGTTGCGACGGTGTAGATTCCAATCCCGAACATACACACATACACACACACACACCCATTCAGCTTTATATATTAGATAAAGCTGAATGTGTGTGTATGTGTGTGTGTGTGTATGTCCGGGATTGGCATCTACACCGTCGCAACTACAGCCACAATATTTTGCACAGTCACACGTCTGGACCCCGAGAGCGTCATAGGCTATGTTGTGAGGCGAAATATTAACCCTGCGCGTTCCAGTTCACCAAACAATTTTGACCCTATCAACATAATGGAGAGAAAGTGTCAGTTACCAGTTGACAGTTGTGAATGAGAGGGGCTTAATGACAGCACCAAAGACTAACAGCATATACCAGCTTATAGTCACTAAGGTGGGGCCCTGACATGGAATATTCACCACGCATGGGGACACAAAGAGTGACAGCTAAGGTGGAGCCCCAACACTGGATACTCACCACGCACCCGAACACAAACACACACACCACAAAGACACACACACAACACAGAGACACACACCACACAGACACCCCCCTACAGGGACACACACACATGCACACCCTATAGGGACACATGCACTCACCCCACAGGGGCACACACACCACAGGGACATACACACATACACACCCCACAGGGACACAGATGCACACACACCCCCCCCCACAGGAACACACAGACCCCATAGGGATGGTCACATACCACAGAGACACCCCTCACCCCAGAAGGACACACACTACAGGCACACCCCTACCCCCCAAAAGGACACACACCGCAGGGACCCCCCACAGGGACACACGCACACCACTGGGACACACACACCCCAGGGACACACACACCACACACACAGACACAGATGTGCACAAATCGCCTCACACAACTCGCCTCATACGTCTGGTATCTTTCATTTCCAAAAATAAACATCTGATTAAAAACAGCCAATGTGCAACAGATGTGTCATATAGGGAATTAAGGCAGATGTCAGTCACATGAGCTGTCTTTTATGTGTATGTGTGAGGTAATATATACTGCCTGGCCGGGGGGAGGGTTTACTGTTGGCTGGAGATTTATTAGGCTGCCTATAGCAACCAATCACAGCTCAGCTTCTATTTTCTTACAGGTCATTAATATGACATATTCAAATTCTATTTTGTTATAGCTAACAGCAGTTATTTATTAACGCGGGTGTAGCCGGGTAGTACAGCTAGTATATATATATATGTATATATATATTTATATAGCAACCCAAGTGTCTTCTATGTGAGTTATATAGCAATCTCAGTATCTGAAGTATGTATGTGATGTTTACAGTCTTTGTTTTGTTATACACATTTATTTCCTTTTCTGTCCAATTTTCTGTCAGTATTTCCTGATAGGGTGGTCCTGAAACCTTATCCATCCTACCTTCCTAAAGTTGCTGCCAGGTTTCATATAAGTCAGAAAATATTTCTTCCTTCCTTTTTTTCCGACCCTTTAACTCCTGAAGAACATAAGTTTCACACTTTAGACGTTAGCAAATTAGTCCTACACTACATAGATAGGACCCAGTTCTGGA
The DNA here is from genome assembly GCA_033576535.1 of Allobates femoralis. Taxonomy (NCBI): domain Eukaryota; kingdom Metazoa; phylum Chordata; class Amphibia; order Anura; family Aromobatidae; genus Allobates; species Allobates femoralis. The sequence goes on along the minus strand of JARQOC010000002.1, from coordinate 185,238,205 downwards.
GGTAGAGTAGGGCTGTGTTCATGGTGTTCATGTCCTTTCAGGGCCGCAGGAAGGGTCTGCAGTAACAAAGAGTATCTTGTTTCGATGGATCAGGGATGCCATATGGCTGGCCTACTCGGCAAAAGGAGAAAGTCTCCAAGAAGGTGTGAGGGCCTATTCAGCACGGGCCATGGCTTCTTCCTGGCAGAGAATGCAGACATCTCAATCGACTTGATATGTAAGGCAGCAACATGGTCTTCACCATCTATCTTCTACAACCACTATAGACTAGACTTGTCTTCTGACTGGGACTTGGTTTTCGGGAAATCTGTCCTCAATATGGTGTCCCTCCCAGGTGTTAGTTCTCTGAAAATCTCTTAAGTGGGTGCTGTCATTACGAGAAGGAAAGACTAGATTACTTACTGGTAATTGTGTTTTATGGAGTCCACAACAGCACTCACTTCCCTCCCTTTCTTTGCACGGTTTTCTGGTGTGCTTGTTATGGTTCATTATTAGTGGTGATTGTATTAACTGTTTATTAATTGAACTTTATGCAAATGATCATACAGTGTTGGCCAAAAGTATTGACACCCCCTGAGATTCTGTCAGATAATACTCAGTTTCTTCTGAAAATGATTGCAATCACAAATTCTTTGGTATTATTATCTTCATTTAATTTGTCTTCAATGAAAAAAACACAAAAATAATTGTCCTAAAGCCAAATTGGATATAATTCCACACCAAACATAAAAAGGGGGTGGACAAAAGTATTGGCACTGTTAGAAAAATCATGTGATGCTTCTCTAATTTGTGTAATTAACAGCACCTGTACCTGTGGCACCTAACAGGTGTTGGCAATAACTAAATCACACTTGCAGCCAGTTGACATGGATTAAAGTTGACTCAACCTCTGTCCTGTGTCCTTGTGTGTACCACATTGAGCATGGAGAAAAGAAAGAAGACCAAAGAACTGTCTGAGGACTTGAGAAACCAAATTGTGAGGAAGTATGAGCAATCTCAAGGCTACAAATCCATCTCCAAACACCAGAATGTTCCTGTGTCTACCGTGCACAGTGTCATCAAGAAGTTTAAAGCCCATGGCACTGTGGCTAACCTCCCTATGTGTGGACGGAAAAGAAAAATTGACGAGAGATTTGAACGCAAGATTGTGCGGATGTGGATAAAGAACCTCGACTAACATCCAAACAAGTTCAAGCTGCCTGCAGTCCGAGGTACAACAGTGTCAACCCGTAGTATCCGTTGGCGTCTGAATGAAAAGGGACTGTATAGTAGGATACCCAGGAAGACCCCACTTCTTACCCCGAGACATAAAAAAGCCAGGCTGGAGTTTGCCAAAACTTACCTGAGAAAGCCTAAAACGTTTTGGAAGAATGTTCTCTCTTTTTGGGCAAAGGCATCAACATAGAGTTTATAGGAGAAAAAAAAAGAGACATTCAAAGAAAAGAACACTGTCCCTACAGTCAAACATGGCGGAGGTTCCCTGATGTTTTGGGGTTGCTTTGCTGCCTATGGCACTGGTCTGCTTGACCGTGTGCATGGCATTATGAAGTCTGAAGACTACCAACAAATTTTGCAGCATAATGTAGGGCCCAGTGTGAGAAAGCTGGGTCTCCCTCAGAGGTCATGGGTCTTCCAGCAGGACACTGACCCAAAACACACTTCAAAAAGCACTAGAAAATGGTTTGAGAGAAAGCACTGGAGACTTCTAAGGTGGCCAGCAATGAGTCCAGACCTGAATCCCATAGAACACCTCTGGAGAGATCTAAAAATGGCAGTTTGGAGAAGGCACCCTTCAAATATCAGGGACCTGGAGCAGTTTGCCAAAGAAGAATGGTCTAAAATTCCAGCAGAGCATTGTAAGAAACTCATTGATGGTTACCGGAAGCGGTTGATCACAGTTATTTTGGCTAAAGGTTGTGCACCCAAGTATTAGGCTGAGGGTGCCAATACTTTTGTCTGGGCCATTTTTGGAGTTTTGTGTGAAATGATCAATGTTTTGCTTTTTGCTTCATTCTCTTTTGTGTTTTTTCATTAAAGACAAATTAAATGAAGATAATAATACCAAAGAATTTGCGATTGCAATCATTTTCAGGAAGAAACGGAGTATTATCTGACAGAATTGCAGGGGTGTCAATACTTTTGGCCAACACTGTAACTATGCGGTTCCTCTCATACTCTGTAAAACAAACTAAGGAGGTGAGTGGGACCACCCTTTTTATTTGTAGGTTTCTTGTCCCTATCTGCATTTCTCAAGTGGATTCTGTCATCTATTATATAATTGCCGTAGCGACTTCCGTGGCTTTGTTCGGATCCATGGCTCCGGGGGCGGCGACAGTGCGGGGTCCCCCGGCTACAGGGAGCGGCAGAGGAACGTTCTGCTCTCGGAAGTTCCGTCCGCCCTCCAGCCTCTCCCCTCCATCCACTACCGTACCTAGCGGGGGGGGCAGGGGCAGACAGCGACCACCTGATCGCCTTCACCGAGGCGTCCTCCGGACAGGACAACCACAGCTGCCTGCAGGACACCCGGGACATGGTGTGGGACTCTGCCGGCTTCAATGTGACGGAGGCGGCCGGGACGGCGGCGCTGCTCCGCCTGGAGGTGCTGCCGCTGCGAAACACCCAGAGCTCCCGGCTGTACGTGCTGTGCTCCCAGCAGGGTCACGGGCTGCCCTGGATGCTGCACCCGGGGCCGGACGGGCGTCTGCGGGTGCTGGAGGAGCACAGGCCGCTGCTGACCGTGTGCCTGCAGGCGATCATCATCGCAGTGCTGCTGTCCCTGTTCGGCATCTTCAGCGGCCTCAACCTGGGGCTGATGGCGCTGGACCCCATGGAGCTGCGGGTGGTGCAGCGCTGCGGCACCCCAGCTACGCCTCTCCCCTCCAGCCTCCGCTCTCCACTCCAGCCTCCTCCCTTCCCTCCAGCCTCCCCTCCAGCCTCTGTTCTCCCCTCCAGCCTCCGCCCTCCCCTCCAGCCTCCGCTCTCCCCTCCAGCCTCCGCTCTTCCCTCCAGCTTTCGCTCTCCCCTCCAGCCTCTGCTCTCCCCTCCAGCCTCCGCCCTCCCCACCAGCCTCCCCTCTCCCCTCCAGCCTCCGCTCTCCTTTCCAGCCTCCGCCCTCCAGCCTCCCCTCTCCCCTCCAGGCTCCGCCCTCCCCTCCAGCCTCCGCCCTCCCCTCCAGCCTCCCCTCTCCCCTCCAGCCTCCGCCCTCCCCTCCAGCCTCCGCTCTCCCCTCCACCCTCCGCCCTCCCCTTCAGCCTCCAGCCTCCGCTCTCCAGCCTCCACCCTCCCCTCCAGCCTCCGCTCTCCAGCCTCCGCTCTCCCCTCCAGCCTCTGCTCTCCCCTCCAGCCTCCCCTGTCCTCACCTCTCCTCACCCCTCCAGCCTCCCCTCTCCTCACCCCTCCAGCCTCCGCTCTCCTCACCCCTCCTCACCCCTCCAGCCTCCGCTCTCCTCACCCCTCCAGCCTCCGCTCTCCTCACCCCTCCATATGTAATGTACAGTATCTGTATATATTTGTGTATGTAGTCACTTCCCTCACTTTGTCCGCACTTCCCTTACTTTGTCCGCACACATACACACACACACACACACACACACACTCCGCTATACTTACCACTGGCCCTGCATCAGCCGCCTAGATCCTCAGTCGACATGTCGCCACCTCCGAACTACTGGATCCAATATAGCGTCCAAAAAGTCTCGCCAAACTTCCCGGACGCCATATTGGATCCAGTCGTCCGCGGGCGTCGACATGTCAACTCAGGATCCAGCCGGCAGGGAAGACACAGAGTCAGTGCTAACTATAGCGAAGTGTCTGTGTGTGTGTGTGTATGTATGTATGTGTGTGCTGACCACTCTGCCCACGGCGCTGCGCTCACCACTCTGCCCACGCCGCTGCGCTGACCACTCTGCCCACGCCACTGTGCTGACCAATCTCACCGCACTCACTGCTAACCACTGAGCCACCGCACTCACTGCTAACCACTGAGCCACCGCACTCACTGCTAACCACTAAGCCACCGTATACTCTGCTACCCACTAAGCCACCTGTATACACACAATTCATTTCACCCCACTCCCCTAACTATTAGTAAATAAACTATATATGGATTCTAGACTACCCGATTCTTTAGAATCGGGCCGCCATCTAGTAAACTCCATAAAACACGATTACCGGTAAGTAATCTAGTCTATTTCTCCCATTAAATATTAGTTTTGTTATACACATTTATTTCCTTTGTGTGTATTGTAATAATAATCTAATATATAAATCTGAATGTGTGTATGTGTGTATGTGTGTATGTATATCTGGGATTGGCATCTACACCGTCGCAACTATAGCCACAAAATTTTGCACAGTCACACGTCTCGACCCTGGGAGCGTCATAGGCTATGTTGTGAGGCGAAATTTTAACCCCGCGCGTTCCAGTTCAAACAATTTTGGCCCTATCTACATAATGGGGAAAAAGTGACAGTTACCAGTTGACAATTGTGAATGAGAGGGGCTTAATGATAGCGCCAAAGACTAACAGCACATACCAGCCTATAGTCACTAAGGTGGGGCCCCAACATGAGATATTCACCACGCATGGGGACATGCATACACAACACACGCACACAAAGAGTAACAGCAAGTGTATAGTCGCTAAGGTGCAGCCCCAACATCGGATACTCACCACGCACCCGAACAAAGAGACACACACAACATAGAGACACACACACACCTCCAAGGGGACACACACACACTCTATAGCGACACATGCACTCACCCCACAGGGACACACACACACACCACAATGAGACACACATGACACAGACACACACACCACACAGACCCCCCACAGGGACACACACACATAGCCACCCTATAGGGACACATGCACTCACCCCACAGGGACACACACACCACAAAGAGACACACACACACCACACAGACCACCCCACAGGGACACACACACATACACACCCTATAGGGACACATGCACTCACCCCACAGGGATACACACCACAGAGACACACACAAAACAGATACACACACACACCACACAGACCCCCCCACAGGGACACACACACATACACACCCTATAGGGACACATGCACTCACCCCACAGGGACACACACACACAGACAGACACAGATGTGCACAAATCACCTCACACAACTCGCCTCATACGTCTGCTATCTTTATTTTCCAAACATAAACATCTGAATAAAAACAGCCAATGTCCAACACATGTGCCATATAGGGAATTAAGGCAGATGTCAGTCACATGAGCTGTCTATTATGTGTATGTGTGAGGTAACATATACTGCCCGGCCGGGGGGAGGGTTTACTATTGGCTGGAGATATATCAGGCTGCCTATAGCAATCAATCACAGCTCAGCTTCTATTTTCCTACAGGTCATTAATATGACATATTCAAATTCTATTTTGTTATAGCTAACAGCAGTTATTTATTAACCCGGGCGTAGCCGGGTACTACAGCTAGTTAAAAATAAACTAAAAAACTGTGATAAACAGGCAAAACGAAGTTTCAAACAAAATTACAAAAATGGTCCAATCTTGTTGGTACCTTTCCAAAACTGTGGGTAAATATCTTTGTTTCAAGCATTGGATGCTCATTCAAACTCACCTGTGTAAATTTGAAAATCACACCTCAAACCAGATAAAAAGGTGAGAAGTTGGCTCAATTTTTGCATTGTATGTCTGTGTCACCCTAAGCATTGATAACAGAAAGACTAGACGATAACTAAACAAAAGAACTTGAGAAACAAAATAGTTGAAAAATATCAACCATCTCAAGGTAACGAGTCGATCTCCAGAGAGCTTGATGTTCCTATGTCCATGGTGCCCAACTTAATCAAGAACTTTACAAACCATGGCACTGTAGCTAATCTCCCTGGGTGTGGATTGCAGAGAAAAATCAATGAAAGTTTGTAACACAGGATAGTTTAAAAGGTGGATAAGCAGCATCAATCAAGTTCCAAATCAATTCAAGCTGTCCTGCAGGCTCAGGGCACATTTGTTTCGGCGTGAACCATCCGTCGACAATTATATTTAATTAAACGCTATGGCAGGAGACCAAGTAAGACCTTACTACTGACACAGAGAATTAAAAAAGCTAGACTGCAGTTTGCCAAAATATACAGGAGTAAGCAAAAATCCTTCTGGCAAAGTGTCTTGTGGAAAATGAGAAAAGGAAGAGCTTTTTTGGCAAAATACATCATTGTACTGTTTAAGAAAACAGAATAAGGCCTAGAAAGTAAAGAGCACAGTACCTACAGTGAAACATGGTGGAGCTTAAAAGATGTTTTGCTTTCTCTGGCACTGGGTGCCTTGACTGTATGCAAAGAATAATGAAATCTGATAATTATCAAAGGTTTTTGGTCACAATGTAGTGCCCAGAATCCGCTTGGCGATTAACATGAGTGGAGTAGATTTATTTTGATTTGGTGTTGAAGGGGTTGAGAGTTCCTGTTTTTATCCTGCTGAAATTCCATAAAGCTCTAATCTTGGCTGCTGCACCTTGCTGACACTCCCTTTTATTATTTAAAGTCAATCCTTAGTAATTGCACCCAGGCTATGTAGTCTATGGCAGTGTTTCCCAACTCCAGTCCTCAAGGCACACCAACAGGTCATGTTTCTAGGATTTCCTTATCATTAGACAGATGATGGAATTATCCCCTGTGCAAGTGATTAAATTATCACCTATGCAATCCTAAGGAAATCCTGAAAACATGACCTGTTGGTGTGCCTTGAAGGACTGGAGTTGGGAAACACTGGTCTATGGAACCCTACAATTTCATTTTGCCTGTAGAAAAAGACTACTGCCATTAAATATTTGCAATGATTGGGGGCCCCATTGGAGCTTTAATATCAGGGCCCATATACTTCAAGTTAAGCCATTGCCTATAAGACCATGTATGTTAAGCAGATATGGGACATTTGCTATTTTTTTCTGAATTGCTAGCAGGTAAGTGTAGAAGAAGTGGCCTCACATGCTGCTGACCTTCTGAATTGTCAGGCCAAATGCATGAATCAAAGTTTACTGACTTACCTTAGGCTTTTTGTTTCAGATAACCAGGAAGATTTGTAATTTTACTTATCTTTGACATAATTTGAGTTAAACAATTGTTGTCATGGGTCCACAGGTAAGTCATCATTTTTTGGTTCACATGATTTTCACCTTCATTTTTGTGCTTTCAGTAGGAATGGGTCTTCAAGGAGTGCTGGAGAACGAAGTGTTTCTTTGTGACTCTATTCTATATGGCATGCGGTACAGAACAATTTGATGGTTACAGGGAACAGATATAAATGCATGGCTGATAAAAAAAAAAAGGTTTGCCAGGTATGTGAATGACTATGTGTGGTTATTCACCAGAAATATAAAGCCAAATGTTCCTTTCTGAAAATTGGGTCCAAGGTTCATTGGCAGTTATAAAATAATCACCATAATTAATTTTGTGGCCTTTCATCTTGAGTTACCTGAAGCACTTAAAATCCAGAATGTATTTCATAGGTCGTTGATTAAAATATATGTTGCATCATCTGAACCATCACCTTTGTTACAATCCCCAGATTCAGGTAGTGATAATTGTTGATTTTCATTTTGCAAAAAGGTTTACAATCACTTCAGACACACACATAAAAACTTTAATAATAAATTATTGAGGGTGTAGTAATATATAGAAACAAATTATGTAGACACAATCATGATAATAATTCAGAGATTATAACCTGATCCTGAAATGTCCAGGTTAGAATTTGCTATCTCAAATGGTTGGATGATCTATATCATAATATGTTTACTGCAACTTGGGGTAGATGAGCAGTCTCATGACAAATGTCAAGTCTGTCAAATGTTAGTATAATAGAAACAATATTTATATACATAAAAATTAATTCTAAATCACGAGGCTTAAAACACAAATATCTGCATGGGAAGAATAAATAAAATGATCTAAAGTGTCGTCATTATTGCTGAGGCCGGCCTCCAGTTTTCGGTATATTAATCAGTGTGAGCATCTCAAGAAGTTAACTGCTCTGTGTTCTTCAGTCGTTCTGCACGTGGCACCTCCATAATCACAGGTATGTATTATTAGGGGTAGATTATTAATTTAGACATTTATGTAGTGAGCTCATTGCAGTGACTGTTGTGAACATAGAGGCATCAAGCCATACACTTCAAGTAAAGTTTTGAATACAGAGTTCACTTGCTTGACTATATGGGAAACTATTAGAAGTTAATTTGAAGGCTGTGTGTTTCTGGTTTCCTCCAAGGTAAAAACCTATATTAATTATATATATATGTATATATATATATCCTAGGACTGATACCCTTATTATCTAACCAGAATATATTTGTAAGCTTTCAGTTCAAAGATTTCTGGCTTACAGGTAGCCCAATATATTTTTTGCTGTAGTCGTGCACTCTAAAAACTTACTAGCATGTTAGTGTATGTGTATATACTGATCATCTTTGTGCAGCACTGTTGAATTTGTAGGTGATATATGAATTATGTAAATAAATGTATAAAAAAACAGATGCAAAAGGCTTATTTTGAATAAATTTTCACAGACCATGGCTTTCTGGAAGAAATCTGCTATCCTTGTTTTAATCCTTGGATTCATCTCTTTGTCCATATGTGCAGAAGAGTAAGTACTCATGTAAAATGCTAAATCAATGAACATTGAAAAGGGTTATTCATATCTCAAAGTGATAGCAAATAAATAGGATATTCCATTATTTGTAGTTGGTGCAAACCCTCGCCTAACCCTGAGACTAAAGGAGCCACAATACTATTACAGTTCAGGCTTTTTTCACAGTTTTCTTACCAATATATGACATTGAGATAGCAATAATCCTTTAACAATCATCTTTAAGAGAGAAAGTACTGAATATGATAATTGTGGCTATGCACATTTTACATTTAAAAGGCCAAGGTATGGCTTGTGTACCCCTGCATATGACATGTGGCCTCATTTTGAGCCATTTTTAGCTCAGGTTTGCCTCCTCAATGGAGTTTTTATTGGGCTCTGTCGCAGCTGTCAATAGCTTTACTTTACGCACAATGATGGTCCTCTAACAAATCACAATAAAAGTCTAAGGGGTCCTTAAAAAGCCTATAGTGTCTGGACTCTGGAATACAATCCAGAACAGAAAAGCAGAACCAATTTAAGCAAACATAGATATTTGATTGTTTTTTGGTATGATTACTCACCATCTTACCCAAGCTGTAGACAATTAAATGTTTTGTAAGCAGTCCGAAATTCGCAATACGTTTTCATGTTTTTTTTTATTGCCAAGCTAGAACTATTTCATGACAACACTAATAAAGGAGACGTTAGCTGTGCAAACATAGCACCCTCCCCATCCACACACCCCTCACCTCCGAACAAATTACCAATCTCTTGATGTTCCAGACTGATGTTGATGAAGTGTGAGCTAGAAAATTTCCCTTAGTGCCACTTAGGGCATGCATGCCATTGGCTTATCAAGCAAATATTCCATATTTTATGATAGGTGCTAATAAAAGTAATTAATGTTATAGATTGGTAGGGATGATGTAGGGTGACGGAGATAAAGAGGGAACTGGCCTCAGGGATACCAACTATGTGAATTGCCATCCATGTAAATACTTATTGACCAAAACTTTTAGTTCTAAGAGTACTGAAGCTAAGTTATGTGGACAATCTAATATCTGAAGTGTAGTGAAATTCTTACTCTTTAATCTGGTTTAATGGTACCACATTTTTAGACTATAAGATGCACTTTTTTAAGACAATGTTAAAATTGATGTACATGTTATAGTCTACAGTTAGAAAGGTCAGCAGTGAGAGACATCTTGACTGCATCTTAAATTATAGGCTAAAGCTTAAGTTCTGTGCTCATATCACTAAGATAACTAAGCACCTGCATAGTTCTCTCAATCAGTGTAATTAATGCTGAACAGGAGAGACTAACCTGGGCTTGCTGTCATGTTAGAAAAAGCTTGTGTCCACATAGTGGTTAATAGAATGGATCTTCAGAGCACAGACTGGAAAAAAATAAAGCTGTGCCATGTAGATAAATTGATGTACTCTTAGGAGAAGAGTCTCCATCTCCCAGACAAAAGATGATCACCTGCATTGCCATGTGTTGCTGTATTTGCACCATTGAGGATACATACAGTCATGGCCAAAAGCTTTGGCACCCTTAAAATTGTTCCAGAAAATGAAGTATTTCGCCCATAAAATTATTGCAATTACACATGATTTATTATGTGACATGATTTATTTCCTTTGTGCGTATTGGACCAGCACTATAAAAAAAAGAGAAGAAAAGACAAACTGGACATAATTTCACCAAAACCTAAAAATGGGCCTGACAGTGTTACTGGCACCTTTCCATAATTGTGGTAAACAACTTTGTTTCAAGTATGTTCAAACTTTCACCTCTGGCAAGTAACAGGTGTTGGCAATATGAAAATCACACCTGTTATCAGATAAAAAGGGGAGAAGTAAACACAATCTTTGCATTGTGTCTATATGTGCCACACTAAGCATGGAGAACAGTAAGAGAAGAGAAATGTCTGAAGACTTGAGAACCAAAATTGTTGAAAAATGTCAATAGTCTCAAGGTACAAGTCCATCTCCAGAGATTTTGATGTTTCTTTTTCCATGGTGAAAAACAATAAAGAAGTTTACAACCCATTGCACCAAAGCTAATCACTCTAGATGTGAACAGCAGAGAAAAATTGATGAAAGGTTGCAACACAGGATAAGTGGATAAGCAGCCCCAATCAAGTTCCAAAGAAATTAAAGGTGTCATACAGGATCAGGGTGCATCAATGTCAGTGTGAACTATGCATCAACATGTATTTGAAGTGAAATGCTATGGCTGGAGACCCAGGAGGATATTACTGCTGACAAAGAGTCATAAAGCTAGACTACAGTTTGCCAAAATGTACATGAATAAACCAAAATCCATCTGGTAAAGTGTCTTGTGGACAGATGAGACCAAGATAGAGCTTTTTGGTAAAGCACATCATTATACTGTTTATCGAGAACAGAATGAGGCCTGCAAAGAATAGAACACAGTACCTACAGTCAGATATGGTGGAGGTCAAATATGTTTTGGTGTTGTTTTGCTTCCAGTGGCTCTGGGTGAATGAAAAGCATTATGAAAGCTGAAGATTACCAATGGATTTTGTGTCACAATGTAGTGCCTAGTGTCAGAAAGATGGGTTTGAGTTCTAGGTCATTGGTCTTCTAGTAGAACAATGAGCCTTAAACATACTTCAAAAGCACCTAGAAATGGATGGAAACAAAGAGCTGGAGAGTTCTGAATTGACTAGAAATGAGTCTGGATCTAAGTCCCATTGAATATCTGTGGAGAGATGTTAAAATTACTGTTGGGAGAAGGCACCTTCAAATATGAGAGACCTGAAGCCCTTTGCAAAAGAAGAGTGGTCCAAAATTCCAGTTGAGAGGAGTAAAAAGCTTTTGATGATTATAGGAAGTGATTGATTGCAGTTATTTATTCCAAAGGGTGTGCAACCAAATATTAAGTTGAGGATGCCAACAATTTTGGCTAGCCTATATCTTGGGTTTTGCAGAAAATTATGCCAAATTTGCCTTTTTAGCAATAGTTTTTTGAGTTGTTCCAATATACACAAAAGTAAATAAACTAGTATAACAAATGTGTAATTGCAATCATTTTCTGAAAGAAATGCTTCACTTTCTGGAAAAATTTCAAGGGGTACAACACTTTCAGCTAAGACTTTATGTTCTGTCTTTTTTGTTTGCTCATATTTATGTGTGGTCATGAAGGATGCAGGATTCCTTTATATAAGACTATGTTCTGCTAGGGATGAGCGAGTAGTGAAATATTCAGATTCGCTATACTAGTAACAAGGTCCTAATACTCGGGTACTCGTTATGAGTAGCGAGTCCAATGTAAGTCAATGGGAAATGCAAGTACTTTCGCAATGTATCTATGTACACTGCAAAAGTTAAATAAAAGTTAATAAAAGGTGTTAAAAATAAAAAAATAACATACGTATCCGACAGCTGTCCCGGGACCTGAAAACAACACATCCGAAGGGCTGCCAGGACCTTAAGTCTGATGGCCAATCAGATTGCCGGTAGTGGTCAGATGGTGTGTGACGTCACACACCACCTGATCGCTACCGGTCAGACTTAAGGTCCTGGCAGCCCATCGGATGTGTTCTTTTCGGGTCCCAGGGTCGGATAGGTGAGTATGTTATTTTTTTCTATTTTTAACACCTTTTATTAACTTTTATTTCACTTTCGCAGTGAATATAGATATAATGTTTAAATAGCAGACACAATAGGGAACAAAACTAAATGAATTCAAAGGAAGTTGTCCACGGCACCTCAAATTTCAAATCTGATTGGCTGCCACAGCAATATTGATTATTATAACATCACCTTTTCCCTAACCATTAATATTCCCATCAAATTTCTTTGCAATAGTTTGCTACAGCTTATAAAGAAACTGATACTTGCTAATTATTTCTGTTGGCACTAGATCATAGCCTCCATGAATAGTTGCATTTCTAAATAACACTGCAAGAGTATAAACAAATTAAATTTTAATTTTGACTGAAAAAAAATGATATTGTTTCATTAAACATATATTACTGCTTAATATAGGAAAAGAGATGAAAGTGATGAAGAGGAAACAGAGGAGGAAGAGGAAACAGAGGAGGAAGAGGACGAGGATGAAGAAAGAAGGGATGAAGAAAGAAGGGATGACGAAGATGATGAAGATGACGAAGAAGATGATTCTGACAATGATTCCAGTGAGGAAAAGAGACATGCTGACTAGAAAGATTTAATGGCACACTGATAACAGAGAATGTGTGGAGGTCTTATAAAAAATAAACCCTGAGTAGAATGCTTACCACTCCAAGGAGCAAAATCTGTCTGTGTTGTGCCAATAATCTATTAAAATATGTTTAACCGACCATAAGTTTCTTTTTTTATATATGTACCGTATATACTCGTGTATAAGCCGACCCGTGTATAAGCCGACCCCCCTACTTTTGCCCCAAAAATCTGGAAAAAACCTATTGACTCGTGTATAAGCCGAGGGTGGACCCCAGCACAGGTATACAGCCCCCAGCAGTGTGGTATACAGGCCCCCCCAGTGGTATACAGGCCTCCCCAGTGGTAGTATACAGCAGCCCCAGTGGTAGTATACAGCAGCCCCAGTGGTAGTATATAGCAGCCCCAGTGGTAGTATATAGCAGCCCCAGTGGTAGTATACAGCAGCCCCAGTGGTAGTATATAGCAGCCAGAGTGGTAGTATATAGCAGCCCCAGTGGTAGTATATAGCAGCCCCAGTGGTAGTATACAGCAGCCCAGTGGTAGTATATAGCAGCCCCAGTGGTAGTATACAGCAGCCCCAGTGGTAGTATACAGCAGCCCCAGTGGTAGTATATAGCAGCCCCAGTGGTAGTATACAGCAGCCCCAGTGTAGTATACAGCAGCCCCAGTGGTAGTATATAGCAGCCGCAGTGGTAGTATACAGCAGCCCCTGTGGTATACAGCAGGCCCCCAGGGGTACATATTGCAGCCCCCTGGGGGTACCCAGCAGCCCCCAGGGGGTACCCAGCAGCCCCCTGGGGGGTCCCCAGCAGCCCCCTTGGGGGTCCTCAGCAGCCCCCTGGGGGTCCCCAGCAGCCCCCAAATGCTGGCACTCACCCCCCCCTTGTAAGGGCCCCCCCCCCCTTCTCTTACCATCCCGGTCTTCTGATCAGCGCTGCTCCTCGGCGCTCCGTCCTCGCTGCTCCCGTCCTGCTACATCCGGGATCCCCGGCCGTCGCGCGATGACGTCATATGCCTGCGACGGCCGGAGATCCCGGATATAGCAGGACGGACGGACAGAGCACCGAGGAGCACGAGGAGCGGCGCTGATCAGAAGACCGGGATGGTAATATAACCAGCGGGGGGGGGGGCCCTTACAAGGGGGGACGAGTGCCAGCATTTGGGGGCTATATGCACTGCTTCCCCCTGCCGCTGATTGACAGGGGGAAGCAGTGCATATTTAATGAGAGGCCCCACGTGACGGGGCCGCTCATACAGCAGCTCCCCCCGCCTCCTCCAGCCTCCACAGCCCCCACCACTCCATGCCATATATGACCCGTGTATAAGCCGAGGGGTAGACTTTTCAGCCCAAATTTTGGGCTGAAAAACTCAGCTTATACACGAGTATATACGGTATATTTAAATATTGCTTTTAAGGGGTTTTCACCTAAGAGAAAACGTGTTCTCATCCAATTCTCTGAAATATATATATATATATATATGGCCATTTATAGGTGGGTCATTTGTATGGATACACCTAAATAAAATGGGAGCGGTTGGTGATATCAACTTCTTGCTTGTGGCACATTATGTATATGGGAGGGGGAATACTTTTCCAGATCTGTGGTTACCATGGCGGCTATTTTGAAGTTGGTCATTTCAGTGTATCGATATAAATGGCCCACCCTATAAATGGCCCACCATGTATATATATATTTACAATAGTATTCAGCAAGCTGCCCTGCTTGTCGAAAGGGTGGACAATCTCTTTAATCGTGACAAATGTATTTTCAGATAACTAAGAATGGAGTCCCCACAACTTATGTAGGCTCCTTAATAGTGATGGGCGAGCAGTAAAATGCTCGGATGCTTGACCCAAGCACCGAGCCCAATGTGAAAACTCGAGCATTTTTCCGGCGGCACCCCCGGCAGTCTGCAGTAAGCCTAAAAATGTCACAAATGTATAAGAACATAGGTCAAATGACATGGGAACAGCATGGGGAAGACCCCTGTAAGCATTTCTGACTCCCAGGTAACTGCTGTGAACAATGTTGTCTGAGTATTACGCCACTTTTACGGACTCACAATAAAACGTACAAAAACTAAACTAAAATGAAGTTTCCTTGGAAAAATGTTAAGAGCTCATACTAATTGTGAGACAGTGTTCGTGTACTTAAAAAAAAAAAATTGGAGACACTCCAATGTCCCTTGGAAGAGACGTGGAGGAGGGCCTCATTAAATAATGTTCCCATTATTAGAAAGTGGGTCTATCCATAGTGTTGCCCTGTATAGGGCTGCCAAAAATTGGGAGGCACTCCAAAACACCTTGGAAGAGACGTGGAGGAGGGCTTCATAAAAACAATGTTCCATTAAAAAGGAGCGGGTCTCGTATACTTGTAATGCCCATGCAATAAGTATGGACTGACAAACATTTACCCCTAGGGGGTATGCATGAATATATAGTTTCTTTTCTTACGGACATCATAAACATCCTTTAAAAATATTATGTGGGTGTTGCATCTTGGACCACGGTCACCCTGGTGATATGGTATTGGAGGATGAGGAGGAGGAGGACTAGAGCAAATAGCCAAAAATTGGGAAGTGTATACCCATGTGGGGGGGTGAAGAGAAGCATGGGAATATACCTCCCCAAAAAAGACACTGGCTTTGAATTTATATTACACTGCTATCATTTGGTGGTGTTGAGAAGTCTGACCAATCCAGCCCTTGTTCATTTTGATAAGAGTCAGCCTGTCAGCATTTTTAGTTGACAGGCGGGTGCGCTTATCAGTGATAATTCCCACTGTGGCATTAAAAACGTACTATGACAAAACGTTAGCTGCAGGGCAGGCCAGGACTTCTAAGGCATAGAGAAGCCAGTTCATGCGACGTGTCTAGCTTGGATACCCAATAATTATAAGACACAGAGGAATCAAGGAGGACTTTGGTACAGTTGGCAAGGTACTCCTTCAGCACTTTCCCAAACGTTGCATTCCTTGTGATAGTCTCCTGCGCCTCAGGGCCTGTGCCATGGGAGGGGCTGAGAAAACTCTCCCAGAACTGTGACAGTGTTCCCCTGCCTCTGTTGGATTGGAGTTGTGCCACTCTCGCCTGTACTCCTTGGTTGTCCACCGAACTGTGACCTCTACCACCAGCATTTTCAGATGGGATTTTTTTTAAATAATTCCGCAACAAGGGCCTACTGGTACTGCCCCATTTTTGTAATCCTCTCCGTTTCGGGAATAAGAGATATAAAGTTCTCCTTGTAGCGTGGGTCTAAAAGTGTCACCAACCAGTAATGAGTGTCTCCCAAAATTTTGAGAACGCAAGGGTCATGGGACAGGCAGCGTAACATAAAGTCAGCCATGCGCGCCAGACTGATAACAGGCAAGACTTTGTGTCCTCTCCAAAAGGACAACTGACCATGCTCTCCTCCTCCTCCCTGTCCTCTGGCCATCCACACTGAACAGACGGTATGACAGTTGTGCAGGTAGCACCGTTACAGCACATGAAACTAGCTCCTGTTTTTCTTCCTCCTCCTCATTGTCCCCCAATCCATGTTGGGATGAGATGAGGCTGGGCTGTGTGTAATCACCCCGTATGGTTCATTGCTCCATCTCATCATGCTCCGCCTGAAATGCATCCTCTTTGAATTTGAGCAGAGAGTGTTTCAGAAGATAGAGAAGCAGGATGATGACGCTAATGATGGTATCATCGCCGCTCACCATCTTGGTGGAGTTCTCAAAGTTTTGGAGGATGGTACATATGTTGGACATCCATGTCCACTCCTGAGGTCTTATGTGTGGAGTCTGAACAGGATACCAATGGCCTTGTTGATACTGGTAGTCAACAACTGCCCTCTTCTGCTCACAAATCCTGACCAACATCTGAAGTGTGGAATTCCAATGTGTGGGGACATCACACGCCAGTCTGTGAGCTGGAAGCTGCAAACACTGCTGAAACCAGACAAGGGCGGCAGAAGTAGTAGGTGACTTTCTAAAATGGGCACACAGGTGGCGTACTTTGACAAGCAGATCCGACAGCTTCAGGTAGGATTTTAAGAAACTGCTGAACCATGAGGTTGAACACATGGGCCAGGCATGGTACATGTGTGAGTTCACCTCAAAGCTGCCACCAGGTTCTGGCCATTGTCACACATGACCATGTCTGGCTGTAGGTTCAGCGGTGTGAGCCACAGATCTGCCTTCTTTTTCAGAGCTGTCCACAACTCCTCAGCATAGCACGACGTGACACCTACGCATATTAGCTTCAGCACAGCATGTTGTTGCTTGGCCGAGGCAGTGCTGCAGCGCTTCCAGCTTCTGACATACAGGGGTTGGACAAAATAATGGAAACACCTAATGTTTTGGCATCATAATCTTCGAACATGCTATAAACATGCAAATCGTGACATATGTTAATGTTTTGTAGTTGATTATTTGTGGTAAGTGATATGTGTATGTAAATTAACTGTTTGTTTTGCCAAATTGTAAGAACATTAATGAGAACCTGATACCAATGGCAGACCTTTTGGATTTTCAAAAAGGCCAAATTGTTGGTGCTCGTATGGCAGGAGCTAGTGTCACAAAGTGCCCGAATGCTTGGCGTGTCAAGAGGTACTGTCTCCAAAGTAATGACTGCGTTTGAAAGAGAAGGAAAAACGTCCGCAGCAAAGCACAGGTCCGGCCGAAAGTCGAAGTTGACTGAGAGAGACCGTCGGACTCTAAAGTGAATTGTGAGAGAGGATCGCAAGACCACAGCTCCGAAAATCACTGCTGAGCTCAATGAACACCTACAGAACCCAGTTTCCACGAAAACTGTTCATTGGGATCTGCACAAATCTGGATTCCACAGAAGAGCTGCAATTAGAAAACCACTGCTCTCAATGACAAATGTTTCCAAGCATTTAGAGTGGTGTAGAAACCTCCAGAATTGGTCCCTCGAGCAGTGAAAACATGTGATATTCTCAGACGAATCAAAATTTACCCCATTTTCCGATCTCTGGCCGAGAGTACGTTTGGAGACAGCCGAAAGAAGCATTTCATCCAGACTGCCTTCTCCCAACCATAAAACATAGCGGAGGTTCTGTGATGATCTGGGGAGCTATTTCGTGGAAATCCGCCGGGCCAATGATATCACCTTGTGTGAATCCATACTCGGAGAATTGAGGCTGTAATCGCCGCAAAAAGTGGACCTAAACCATATTATACTAACTTTTGTTGATTTTTCCAGGTGTTTCCATTATTTTGTCCAACCCCTGTATGTGGAAGCTGAAAAGAAGGCTAAGGAGGATGACGTGCAAGAGCTGTAGTCTGTGGGGGCAACTCTGATTGAGTTAGGGCCCACAATCCTTGGCATCAGGAGGACGCGTTCCGTCCCAAGGTCCGACTGGGTCCTGGCTTCCACTATGTTAACCCAGTATGCTATCAGCGAGATGTACCATCCCTGACCACAAGTACTTGTCCATGTGTCCGTGGTTAGGTGGACTGTCCCAGTAACTGCGTTGTTAAGGGCACGGCTAATGTTTTGGGACACGTGTTTGTGTAATGCGGTGACAGCACACCGGGAGAAATAGTGGCGGCTGGGGACCGAGTAATGAGGGATGGCCGCTGCCATCAGGTTGCGGATTGCTTCCATCTCCACTAGCCTAAAAGGCAACATTTAGAGCGCAAGTAGTCGCGAAATGTGCAAATTCAGGAGTGTGGCCTGTGGGACGTTGACTGCATATTTGCGCTTGTGTTCCAAAGACTGGGGTATGGACAACTGAACACTGCGCTGGGACAAAGACGTGGTTGCTGATGGTGGTATTTTAGATTGTGCAATGACAGGTGCAGGACAGGAGGCATCTTCACATGCACTGTGGACAGGAGATTGGCTTGCACGCACAACAGTGGAAGAAACAGTGGTATCACTAGCAGACACTGCTCCTGGACCCTGGGGTTTGGCCCACAAAGTCGGGTGCTTTGCTGTCATGTGCCTGATCATGCTGGTGGTGGTCAGGCTGGTAGTTTTGCTACCCCTGCTGATGCTGGCATGGCAGGTGGTGCAAATTGTCATTTTGGAATTATCGGCAGAGTCCTTAAAAAACAGCCAGACTTGGGAAGACCTAACAGTTGTGCTGGTAACATCCGTTGTGTTGGTGTTATGGGGAATGGTTGCCCGCCTTCTGTCTGCGGCCACCACACTGCCTCTTCCTGCCTGTTGGGGTGCTACGCCTCCCTCCCCCTGTGCACTGCTGTCCTCACTGTGCATGTTTTCCTGCCAGGTTGGGTCAGTTTCTATGTCATCCACCACATCGTCTTCCACTTCTGCACCCTGGTCTTCCTCCTGACTTTCTGGCAATTGTGTCTCATCATCGTCAGCTCTTGTGACACTTTCCCACCGTCGCTTTTGTGTGATCGTGGCTACTCAAATATTTGGGCATCGCTATATGCGATCCCCTCTTGCCCTCCTCCAAGTGGAGCAGTCGAGAATCTATAAATGGCAAAGTGAACAGCTCCAGAGTGTACAAATGTGGGATCAGTTTTGTCCAGACACTCGGCATGGTGGGAGGAAGGAGGAACAGGGTGAGGAATATGCGGTCCAGACATGGCTACTATGTGGAAGACAGAGTGGTTGTGGTGGTGGCAAACTGACTGGAAGCATTATCCGCTATCCAACCAACCTTGTGACACTGCTCTCGGTTTAATAGTGGTGTGCTGCGGTTTCCTAGGAATTGGGACAGGGAGATCGGGCGAGAAGATGTTGGTGTTTGCTGTTGCACAATTGTAGCTTGCCCACGGCCTCAGCCTCTGCATGCAGCACCACCGTCCCTTGCCACGCGCCTTGCACATTTTAAACGGTGGACAATATCTTCCACACTCAGTAGAAATGGCTGAAATTAGAGTGAAGTTATATGTGATCCGTGCGACGGACAAACCACAGTTTTAAGTGGCTGTTTTTTTTTTAGAGATGGATAATATATATGAAGGCTACACCAGCCCTTACTTACCTTAATCTGCTATATACCCTGCCTATATACACTAGCTGTATACTGCTGGATTGATCCTGAAAAGGACTGTTTTTTTTATAGATGGATAATGTGTAACAAGCTACACAGCCCCAGACGTGAATGGAATGGAGCCTTCTGTGCTATACGCACCGCACTCTACTATATACCCTGCCTATTTAAAGCTGGATAATCCTGAAAAGGACTGTTTTTTAGAGATGGATAATATGTGTAACAGGCTACACCAGCTACATCAGACAATAAGGGACAAATTTGGACTTCCAAATTCAGAGGAGAGAGTTTGGAATACATTGGATAAAGTTTCTAAGAAAAACAATGTTAACTTAAAATTACCCTGTAATATAACCAGTCTCTTACAGCAACCAGGAAATAACAACATTTGGAAAATTCATAATTTATATCAAGTACTAAATGACAATGTCCAAACTCCTAGATTAAAATTTTTGGAGACATGGCGGAAAGGGGTTGAACCTAAATAGGGATATAGATGGAGAGGATTTCTGTAAAACTATGGCCACCGTATATACAAATGTGTCATGTGTTTCCTTATTCGAGTCACAGTATAAATTACTTACCAGGTGGAATTTAACGTCTTTTAAGTTACATTTGATAGATTCTGGAATCCTGAAACATGTTGGAGAAATTGTGGCTCAACAGGGAACATTACTCACATTTTTTGATCATGTGATTTTATTAATGGCCGCTTTACATGTCGCAATATCGTTCCAATATTGCATACGATTTCACGGGAGCGCGCTCGTTTTTGGCACTTATCCAAGATCGCATAGTAGATGTCACACTGGGAGATATCGGCAGGCAACACAACTACGATGTAGTACGCCCCTTTTCCACGCTGTGTATGAGTAACCCAGGGAACGACCATTTAACATTGTAGTGAATAGGGGAAGTTGCGCTCCAAATCGTAGTTGCGCTGTCACACAGCACGATCATGCCACATCGCATATACAATATCGTACGGTTAAAGGGCTTGCACAATCTTCTTGCAATATCGTAGTTAGGTTGTTTTCGCGTCGCATTGCTCATTTACACGACAACGCATGAACGATATCAACTGCAACGGCCACACCATGTGACTTTTTATCGATGTTGCGTTGGATATCGCGATGTGTAAACCGGCCCTAAGGGGTTTTGGAGTGAGGTTCAGGTCCTTATATGTCAATTTACCAGTTTGAATATAATCCGAACACCTGAGCTAGCGCTACGCTTATTCAAAATAAATGATATCCCAAAAGTTAATAGACCTTTGATTACGCATATACTATTGGCTGCTAAAAACATAATAGCATCATATTGGAAGCAAGTTTGTCCTCCTAGTATCCAGGTTTTAAAAGAAAAAATACACATAATCCCTTAGAATTCTGTTTTGCACTTAAAATCAGAACGCAGGATAAATATTATGCAAAATGGTCAAATTGGATGAAATACTTCTCCGCTACTTAACCCATTTATACCTATCCATATGTACTATAAAGCACTTTAACACTTAATCCATATTGAGTTAAAAGTGAAAATCAATGCCTATAGTAACGCTCTGTGCCTACAGGAGATTACATGGGTTTCTGACTGTATAAACAAACCTTGTGTGTATTGTAATCATGACTTTAATGTATATTTATACTCCTGTTGTACAAATCAAGTGCCATTTCTGAATTTGACTGTGAGGCGGTCGACAGGGTAGGGGTACTCGAGTATCGGGGCTGATGGTGACTTGGATGGGGGATCACGGCTGGTCGGTCCCCGTTCCCGTGTCTGGACCCTCAATGGCGGGGAATGGTGGGGCATAAGGGGATATGTAACGTGATGCCATCTGTAGTTCCTGGTAACGGGTATACCAGCGCTGCAGCCGGCTGCTGAGGTGATGGTGGGTGCAGCAGAGTGTGGTACAGCTCCCCACAGGTGGAGCTTTACTTCAGGGCAGCGGGGATGGATGAGGGGAGTAGTAGTCTTGTCTCTGCAGTCAATGCAGTGAATAGCGGCGGTTAAGCAGGCACACAGTGATCTTTGTTTTGGTACCTTTTAGTGGTGACAGAGTAACAGGTACAGTCCAATGAAATAACCAGGTCCCCGATGCAACTTGGGACTTCCACCTTAGAAAGTTGTGAGGCCTCCTCTGTCTCTGTGGTTTGGGGTAAGTCCTGCCTGTGACTGAACCCACTGCTCTTTCTCCCTCTCAGGGCTTTGCTCTAAACTGACAATGAGGTCCTTCTGCGGTGTCCCTATTTCTCCTATGGCCCCTGATCCTGTACTTGGTCAGTTTTAAGTGTTTGTTACTGTACTTTCTTCAGGGGTTAACTCCTCCTGGTCCTTCCAGGCTTTTACTGCTGCAGTGAATGCTAGCAGTGTCAGACTCCGGTGTCCAGGTGTACTACAAGAAAACCTTGACTGGTTCCTTTCCTTGCTTCTCCTACTCTCCACTGGCCTCCGACCCTCTCCCAATGGTGCAGACAGCTGGGTCAGTGTTCCCTGGTCCTGGATCCTTCCCAGCAACCAGCTTCTCACTCCAGCTCTCTCCTCTGCTCACTGCAGATTAACTGGAACTAACTCACTCCTCCCCTCAGGCCTGGATCTTTTAAAGGGGAACTGGCTTAATGCAGCCAGTAGAGCTCCCCCTTCAGGTCTGGGGTGGAAGATGTTGTGCTCTGTGAACCAAGGTGTAATTCCCTCCTTGCACCAGTGGATTCTGTGGCAATCCCCTGCAAGGGGTTTGGACAGTCTTTGGCTTCTCTTTCTCTTCTGGCTCTGGACAAGGTACATCTTCTGGTTGAAGCTGCTGAGGGCACGTCTTCAAATGATCTCTGGACACTGTTGCTGTTGTTTCGCCATGGTCTTTGCTAATTAAACAGGTTTTTTGGTTGTCAAAACTGGATGGTAACAAGTTGGTTTCTTGTCTTCCTCTAGATTTTTCCAGACTTCTCTCAACGCATTCCTGTATTTCTGGTATTGTTCTTTCCTACGAGTATCAAAATCTGCATCTGTAGCATCTGCTTCAGGAACTACTATGCCTATTTCAAAGTCTACTGGCAATTTTCTGGTCTGCCTCATGAGCTTACTGGGATGTTGTTGTAGATGTCAACTAGATATGGTAATTTCTCTGGACATTGGTTTCATTCTTCTAAGGGCAGAGTTTTTAACAATTCAATTACCACGTGATTCATCTTTTCGCACATTCCATTAGTTTGAGAATGGTAAGGCGTAGTACGAATTTTCTTGCATCCATATAGGTGACAGAATTCTTTAAATATTTCAGCTTCCAAGGCAGGACCTTGGTCTGTCAATACCTGTTCTGGATAACCATGTGGTCTGCAAAAATAGGCTTGAAATGTTCTTGCTGCTGTTGAACTGTTAAATCCTTTACCGGAGCTACCACAAGGAATCTTGAATAGTGGTCTACCATGGTAAGAGCATAGATGTAGCCTGATTTGCTGGGTGTGAGTTTGACATGATCTAAGGCTACCAGTTCTAATGGTTCTTTGGTGATGATAGGCTGGAGTGGTGCTTTCTGGCTGTTACGGTCTCTTCTTAATGAGCATGGTCAACAACTTTTACACCATCTCTCTATGGAGGCTCTCATGCCGATCCAATAGAATCTCTCACGTAACAATATTTCCAGTTTTCTCCATCCAAAGTGTCCTACTCCATCGTGGTACGCTTCCATTACCATTTGGAAATCTCTCTTTGGAACCACAACTTGCCATACCATTTCATGTGTTCTTGGGTTGATATAATGTCTGCACAGTTGACCTTGATAGATGAATAACCTTTCTTTCCACAGGTACTGGGCATCTGGTGGAGCATTCTTTTCAAGTTGAGAATCCGGTTGGGTTATTAACTTCTTTACAAGGCTCACTGCCGGATCACTGTCTTGAGTCTCCTTCCATCCATAGTGAGGCAACCGGTTTAGTTCAACAGTCTGAGGTTCTGGTAGATGTGATTTTCAGCCATTTTCCATTTGATACTTTTATGGAAAGCTGGGAGTTCTATTTCCTCCAAGTCATCCTCTTCTTCTTCAATTCCTTGTAGATGTACTTGAGGGTTTCTGGAGAGGGCAATAGCATTAGCGTTGTAGCGGCCTGCTCAGTATTTGATAGTAAAGTCATAGTTCGATAGTCGGGCCATCCAGCGTTGCTCCAATGCACCAAGCTTTGCGGTATCCAGGTGTGTTAACGGGTTATTATCCGTGAAGACGGTAAATTTCGAAGCTGCTAGGTAATGCTTGAACCTTTTTGTTATAGCCCAGACCAAGGCCAGGAACTCCAACTTAAAGGAACTGTAGTTTTCCGGGTTCCTCTCAGTGGGTCGAAGTTTTCTGCTGGCGTAGGCAATTACTCTCTCTCTACCATCTTGAATCTGGGAAAGAACTGCTCCCAGGCCTACATTGCTTGCGTCGGTGTAAAGATGAATGGTAGGTTATAATTGGGATAAGCCAGTATTTCCTCACCGGTCAGAGCCTGCTTCATGTGTTGGAAGGAATTTTCTTGTTCTTCTCCCCATTCCAATGGTGACTCTTAAGATCTTCTCTTCTTAGATTGGCCTACCAGAAGATTTTGTATGGGTGCTGCCATCTTTGTGTAGCCCTTAATGAATCTTCTGTAGTACCCAACCAAACCTAAAAATTTACATACCTCGGTGATGGTGGTTGTTCTCTGCCAATCCTGGATAGCTGTCACTTTTTCCGGGTCTGGTGCTACTCCATCTGCGATGACCACGTGTCCCAGGTATTGGACTTTAGGTTTCAGCAGGTGACATTTAGATGGTTTGAGCTTCATCCCGTACTTTGCTAAAGCCTCAAATACCTCCGCCAGGTGTTCCAGGTGTTCTTCGTAGGTCTTGGAATACACGATGAAGTCGTCTAAGAGTACCGTCTCGAAGTTCCGGTGTCCCAGGCAACATTCCATGATTCTTTGAAACGTTCCTGGTGCATTGCATAACCCGAATGGCATGCTGTTGAATTCGCATAGTCCCATTGGTGTTGTGAATGCAGTCTTCTCTCGGTCTTCTTCTGCAACGGAGACCTGCCAATACCCACTAGTGAGATCTAAGGCTGGTTTCACACTACGGATTTTTAAGTTCCGATGCTGTCCGATAAAAATCGGACAGCATCAGTACGATTTTTGCCCCCATGCAGCCCTATGGGCATCGGATCGAATCGGATCCGATTCTGTCCGATTTTTTTATCGGTGCAAAAATCGGAGCATGCTCCGATTTTTGCACCGAAAATAAAATCGGACAAACTCGGATCGGACCAAGACGGATGGCATTTAGTGTACATCCGATCCGACCCGATCAATTTGACATGGGGCCCTATGGAGCGGGGTACGAGGAAACATCGGATGTCTCCTTGGACCCGATTTTAGTGTACTGAGCATGCTCAGCACACTAAAATAGCTCCTAAAAGTGAATTAATGGGTTAATTAAAAAAAAAAAATCTATGCTCATCTGTCCATGAGGCCCCCGCCGTCTCCGGTGTCTTACTGTCTGTGCTGACAGGACCTGCCGTGATGTCACAATCACATGACTGCCAGTAACCAATAACCGGCAGTCATGTGATTGTGACATCATGCGAGGTCCTGTCAGCACAGAACAGCAAGACATCGGGAGACGCGCGGGACCATGCAGGAGTCGTGGACAGGTGAGAAAGGAGAGGAGGACAAGAGGAGGAGGAGGACAAGAGGGAGAGCGCAATGGAGGACAAGAGGGGGAGGGCAATGGAGGACAAGAGGGGGAGCGCAATTGATGAACGGGGGAGAGCTATGGAGGACCGGGGGAGAAGAGGGAGGACCGGGACCATATTGGAGGATCGGGCGAGAGACAGCTGATGACAGCTAGCGAGGTGAGGGCAGGCATCAGATAAAATGTCGGAATCGGACGCCTATTTGGCATCCGATTCCAGGCATCAGAAGAATCCGATGCTGTCCGATTTATATCGGACAGCATCGGATTTTAAAAAATCGTTATGTGAAAGTAGCCTAATGTGGAGAAATAATTAGCAGTCTTTAATGCAGCAAGAGACTCCTCTATTCGGGGTAACGGTAAGCATCTTTGTGAGTGATCTTATTAACCTCCCTATAATCCACACACATCCTCATCGTGCCATCCTTCTTTCTGACTAGGACCATGGGGCTGCCCAGGGACTACAGCTATCTCTTATAACCCCGGCCTCCTTCATGTCCCGCAGCATCTCTTTGGCATGTTGGAGCGCACAGACAGGATACTGGATCTGAAACTGTGACTGACGCACGCAGCACAGTAAACATTGAGATAGTGGAGGTTGTATATCACACTGTACCTCAGCAAAGCAACACAGCGGGGCCAGAAGCACACGGAAAGGCTCAAGTTGCCTAGCAAAGGGGGTACCTGTGAGGAGAAACAGGGCCAGCAGCTCAGCTAAAGCAGCAGCAGGGCCACACACAATGCGCAGGAGTAAGAAGCTGGAGACCCGGACAGGGTGGGAGCAACCCGGCCCAGGTACAGACTCTGTGGACAGTACTCTGCCAAATATCATCTGCAGTAAACCCTTGGAAAACTTCAAAACCATGAGTCTGTGGATCCTTGCACTCAAGTCCTACTCTCCCTCACCAACTGTCATCATCTCATCACTACCCCTATCCTACAATATCCATAGTACCATCTATAGACTATTACTACCACTGCCCTGGGGAACCAAGCTCTACCCGTGGAGAGCCATTACATCTACAGCTGCCAAACATCATCCCCGGGGATCTGCAGCAGCGGTGGTCCGCTCACTGACCACAACCCGTGGGTGGCGTCACGACAAACTCCCCTGTAAATATCCTCCCATTTATTGCGGAACCCGGGACACGGGTTGGACCTAAGACCGCCGTGACATCCCCAGCAGTACCCCGGTCCAGTACCTAGTACCCCGACCCAGTGGGCTCCACACAGGCATCGGACATGGATCCAGGCAGGAAATGTCAGGGCTCCAGCAGGACATTGGGGACACCGGCAGGACATCGAACTCCAAGCACCTGTCATCAGGTTCCGAATATCAGACATGCGCTTCAGGCACCAGGCAGCGGTCATCAGGCTCCGGACATGTGATATGGACTCCAGGCACCAGTCATTGGTCATCAGGCAAAAATCAGCTATCAGAGAACTGGTTGCAGGCAGGACTGGAGCTATAGACACCAGGCAACCAGAAGCAGCATGCTAGATCAAACACATGGTAAGTTCTGCAACCTAATGAGAAGCTCTAGCGATGCACAACAGGTAAGAGGAACTTTAAATAGGAGTTGCCCCTCAGCAATAGGCTGGGGACAGCAATTCTGGCACACACACCGCCCCTAATAAAGGAGGGAAAGGTGTGAACGCGTGCACCCTAGGCACAAACAGGAAACAGTAAACACAACACAGGAGCTGAGACCTAGGGCACCTGGCAGTGGCTGGAAGCCTGGACACATGTGGAAAGTCATGCACCTGCAGCAGAAGACCTCATGACCAGTAGATGGCTGCTGTTGTAGAAGCTAGGGACTGCACACGCGGATGGTCAAGCAGGTCAACAGAGGACCTCACAACACATGTACGGCTAGCCAGTGGAGTAGGGAACTGAGCATCATCCTTACAGGTAACAGACTACAGTATCCTAGCTGGTTAGGGGAGAAGGAGCATTGGGTAAGAGCACTGACATATACAGTAACACAAAGGGAATCAAGGTACAAACAGACTGGCGTTACACCCACATTGTGCCTGATGCAGGGGATACATATTCAATAACAATTTACACTGTTGATGACCCTCTGAAAACTTTAATTGAGGGCCACAACTACTTTGGTAGTCCTACATAAATGTTTGTCATTGGAGGCCCTTCTTATGGTGTCTTCCTGCATCTATCACACAGCCCCTTGGGCTAATTTTTAGAAAGACAATGCACATTCTGCATTTGACCAACTACTAGAGTATCAAGAAGTCTTCATATGTAATCTGGGGAATATTGCCAATGAAATGTTAAAGCCACGTGCAGCAGCTTCTCCAACCCATCTTGAAGGGGGGCACCATATGTTCTTGATCCATCCACTTGCATAAGAGATATATTTGAGCTCGTCATCCAGTTGAGTAGTGCAGCTTTATTTTTTTTGATTCACAGACTTAAGCCACAGCTGAGGTTCGCAGGCTGATTTCACTGCTCCCTTGTACTCCACGTTGCTTGCCTTTCTTACCTGTGTAAATGTTAGTGTTGTATAATGTTTGTGTATATTATACTCACCAATCACCATCTTGTCTGGTATTCAGCACCGTTCCACTCAGTGCGCTCTCTGTGACCTGGACATGGCTTTTACAAATAAGGCCAACAGCATCACAATGGAACTTTCTAGATATACATTGTAGAAGAGTCTTCCGACTCACACATAGAGCCCAGTTTGACCCAGGGGGTCTGAATCACTATCAGATGATTTGGAGGAGGTGCAGAACAATGCTGGATACACTAGAAGCTAGAGATCGGTGAGTATATTTGTCACGCATACACAGAGTGGTCTCCCAGCTCCAACATGGCTACAATGAACAGGCATGGCACAAGCTATTTTCCAGAACCCAGGGGTTATCCTCATCTTCCCCATTTAAACCCTGTAAATGGATATCGACTTAACCAGTCCCTGGGTAAGGGTCACAGAGTCAGATGATGTTCGCTGGCGCAGCTGGTAAGAAGGATATTGAGGAAGCTAGGTCAGATCCTTGAGGTCATGTCAGGAACAGACTCAAACAACAATTAGTCAAATGTAAAGCAGAGGTGAAAGAATGGGAAAAATCAGGCCAAAATACAGGTCTGAGCTGAGGCACAAGCCAGCATAGAAGCCACTGCCAGTCAGATTCTCATGGTGGGTTTACACGTCCCGATATCGGCGTCCAACTCCGACCCAACTCCGACAAAAAGTCACGTGGGTCGCGAGTTGGAGCCAATATCGGGTGCGCGTTGTACTGTTTGACAGTACAACGCGATGCTGGAACGATGCCAAAACGATATCGGAGTTGAATAGCAAAGCTATTCAACTCGCCGATATCGCAAGGCCGTTGTACCAGCATCGCTGCGTGTGACAGCCCAACTCCGATGTCTACGCTCACGTCACCCATTCACTCCCATGTTAACTGGTCGTTCCTGGGTTGGTGGGCGTAGACATCGGAGGGACGTTGTTTCCCGATATCGCAGCGTGTAAACCGGCGATGCGATATCGGGAAAAGCGCTCCCGAAATGCGCGCTCCCGCGGCGTTGTATGCGATATCGTCCCGATATCGGGACGTGTAACCCCACCATAACTCTCTGGAGATTAAATAGAACAGCCCCACTGAGTGCCTACAGAAACAAAGTCAACAGATTAACCCCGTAGTTAGGAGGCTGCACAGAACCACAGATTTCAGGATTAAAACAGGACTAAAGCATCATGCGCAACAACAATCTGGCACCGCCTAGTGGTTGAAGCAGGAGACTGCAAGGCTGTTACAGTAGCCCCTTCTAACTTGGCCTCTTGACACATAGGACCAGGCTTACCGGGAAGAACGATAGAACTTTCTGATAAAATTGACAGCATTGATGTCATTAGCACCCACGATCTTTCCTCTGGTCCATAGCCTTTACAATGAACAAGGTACCACAACTATTGCCCTACTCTCCTGGAATCAAGGATATTTTCCACTTCCTACTCAAAGCTGCCTCAAAACAAGACCAGTGCGGGGAGAAGGGGGGGGGGGTTATCAACAGGGTGTACTAGCAAATAATATCTCTTAACCCCTTCACGACATTGGACATAAAGGTAAAGTTACCAGCTCAGCTACACGCACCGTGCGCACACAGCTCAGCTACAGGCACCGTGCGCACACAGCTCAGCTACTCAGCTACAGGCACCGTGCGCACACAGCTCAGCTACAGGCACCGTGCGCACACAGCTCAGCTACAGGCACCGTGCGCACACAGCTCAGCTACAGGCACCGTGCGCACGCAGCTCAGCTACAGGCACCGTGCGCACGCAGCTCAGCTACAGACACAGTGCGCACACAGCTCAGCTACGGGCGCCGTGCGCACACAGCTCAGCTACAGGCGCAGTGCGCACACAGCTCAACTACAGGCGCCGTGCGCACACAGCTCAGCTACAGGCGCCGTGCGCACACAGCTCAGCTACAGGCGCCGTGCGCACACAGCTCGGCTACAGGCGCCGTGCGCACACAGCTCGGCTACAGGCGCCGTGCGCACACAGCTCAGCTACAGACACAGGGCGCACACAGCTCAGCTACAGACACAGGGCGCACACAGCTCAGACACAGGGCGCACACAGCTCAGCTACAGGCACCGTTGCGCACACAGCTCAGACACAGGGTGCACACAGCTCAGCTACAGACACAGGGCGCACACAGCTCAGACACAGGGCGCACACAGCTCAGCTACAGACACAGGGCGCACACAGCTCAGCTACAGACACAGGGCGCACACAGCTCAGACACAGGGTGCACACAGCTCAGCTACAGACACAGGGCGCACACAGCTCAGCTACAGACACAGGGCGCACACAGCTCAGACACAGGGCGCACACAGCTCAGCTACAGCCACAGGGCGCACACAGCTCAGCTACAGACACAGGGCGCACACAGCTCAGACACAGGGCGCACACAGCTCTGCTACAGACACAGGGCGCACACAGCTCAGACACAGGGTGCACACAGCTCAGCTACAGACACAGGGCGCACACAGCTCAGCTACAGACACAGGGCGCACACAGCTCAGACACAGGGCGCACACAGCTCAGCTACAGCCACAGGGCGCACACAGCTCAGCTACAGACACAGGGCGCACACAGCTCAGACACAGGGCGCACACAGCTCTGCTACAGACACAGGGCGCACACAGCTCAGCTACAGGCACAGGACGCACACAGCTCAGCTACAGCCACAGGGCGCACACAGCTCAGCTACAGACACAGGGCGCACACAGCTCAGACACAGGGCGCACACAGCTCAGCTACAGCCACAGGGCGCACACAGCTCAGCTACAGACACAGGGCGCACACAGCTCAGACACAGGGCGCACACAGCTCTGCTACAGACACAGGGCGCACACAGCTCAGACACAGGGTGCACACAGCTCAGCTACAGCCACAGGGCGCACACAGCTCAGCTACAGACACAGGGCGCACACAGCTCAGACACAGGGCGCACACAGCTCTGCTGCAGCCACAGGGCGCACACAGCTCAGCTACAGACACAGGGCGCACACAGCTCAGCTACAGGGCGCGCACAGCTCAGCCATAGGCACCGTGCACTGTCACACACCCACAAGGGTTTGACGCCACCCAATCACGTGATGGATCACATGGTGTTACGTCATGACAGGTCCTTTCCTCACTATCCACAGCATCTGCGGAGCTGTCATCCTGTGTGCAGTGTCAGGGCTGTCAGGTAGGCAGTGACGGCTGTTGATGGCGCCTTGCATGACTGAGCTCTGCATTGTGCAGGGCTGAGCCGCATCCTCCGGGATGGGCGGTGATTTCATGGCCGGACAGTGCGGGCTCAGGATTTAGGCCCCGGAATGACGGCGGCTGCGGTAATCACAGAGCGGCCACAGGAGCCGGAACCTCTGCTGTCCCCGGTGTCCTGACCGCTGTGTCTGAGGCAGGATGTGGCCGGTGTCCTGACAGTCAGCCCGGGGCCATGACAGGCTCCTGCGGCCGGACTCCTCATCCTCGGGCTGTCAGTGTGATGTGCTCCGACATCAAGGGCTTCTCTACCAATAAACTACATCTAGGATAAAATAAACCTCCATTTCTAATTATTATAATGCATCCCATAGTCCTGCAAGTAATAGAATGAACCCCTCATAGTCTTGCAATTGTAATGCAGCCCCCTTAACCCTCCATTTAGTATAATGCAGCCCCCTTAACCCTCCATCTAATATATAAAGCTGAATGTGTGTATGTATGTATGTATGTATGTATGTATGTATGTATGTATATCCGGGATTGGCATCTACACCGTCGCAGCTACAGCCACAAAATGTTGCACAGTCACACCTCTGAACCCCGAGAGCGTCATAGGCTATGTTGTGAGGCGAAATTTTAACCCCGCGCGTTCCAATTCACCAAACAATTTTGCCCCTATCTACATAATGAGGAAAAAGTGACAGTTACCAGTTGACAGTTGTGAATAAGAGGGGCTTAATGACAGCACCAAAGACTAACAGCACATACCAGCATATAGTCACTAAGGTGGGCCCCAACATGAGATATTCACCACGCACGGGGACATGTATACACACCCCATGCACACAAAGAGTAACAGCTAATGTGGAGCCCCAACATTGGATACTCACCATGAACCCGAACACAAACACACACCACAAAGAGAGACACACAACCCAGAGACACACCACACAGACACACCCCCCCCCCCCCCTCAGGGACACATACACACCCTATAGGGACACATGCACTCACCCCACAAGGACACACACACACACACACCACAAGGGCATACACACCCCACAGGGACACACACACACCTCACAGGAACACACAGACCCCATAGGGATGGACACACACCACAGGGACACCCCTCCCCCCCCAAAAGGACATACGCACACCACTGGGACACACACACCCCAGGGACCTACAAACACACCACACAGACAGACACAGATGTGCACAAATTGCCTCACACAAATCACTCGCCTCATACGTCTGGTATCTTTAATTTCCACAAATAAACATCTGATTAAAAACAGCCAATGTGCAACATATGTGCCATATAGGGGATTAAGTGCAACATTAAATGAACAAAATATGTGTTAGGGTGCGTTCACACCACGATTTTTAGGGAGCCGATGCTGTCCGATATAAATCGGACAGCATCGGCTCCCTTCTGATGCCTGGAATCGGGTGCCAAATAGGCGCCCGATTCCGGCATAAAATCGGCGCCGGAGGCTGCAAAAAAAAAAAAAAAAAAAAAGTTTATTCTCACCTCTCCCCGAGCCCCCGCCGTCTTCCGCCATCTTCCTCTAGGTTCCCGGTGGCTCTCGCAGGCTGCCGGTGTCAGCAGAGGTGTACCTCTGCTGTACACAGGACCTGCGGTGATGTCACAGTCACGTGACCGCGGGTTCACCATTCACCATGGTGAACCCGCGGTCACATGACTGTGACATCACCGCAGGTCCTGAACAGCAGAGGTACACCTCTGCTGACACCGGAGCCTGCGGCAGCCTGCGGGAGCCACCGGGAGCCTAGAGGAAGATGGCGGAAGACGGCGGGGGCTCGGGGAGAGGTGAGAATAAACTTTTTTTTTTTTTCTTTTTAACCCTTGTGCTCCCAGGAGCATTTTTACTGTACTGAGCTTGCTCAGTACAGTAAAATGGGGTCCGAGGAAACATCACATATTTCCTCGGACCTTTCTCCATAGGGCCCCATGTTAGGGATCGGGTCAGATCGGATGTGCACTAAATGCCATCCGATTTGGTCCGATCCGAGTCTGTCAGATTTTGTAATCGGATGAAAAAATCGTTGCAGGCAACGATTTTTTTCTCCTGAAAAAAATCGGCCAAAATCGGGCAGAATCGGATCGGACCAAATCGGATGGCATTTAGTGCACATCCGATTCGGTCCGATCCCCATAGGGATCCATAGGATCCGAAAATCGGTCCGATGCTGTCCGATTTTTTTCGGACAGCATCGGAAATACAAAAATCGTGGTGTGAAAGCAGCCTTAAACAGCACCAGCATATATAGCAATATAACAGGGACTGAGACACTACAACGGGGTGATTTGTGAAAAAATTACAAATATATAGTTTATTCAGTACACTTACATATGCAAAGCACCAACACAGACATTTAAGAACAATTAAAAACATGTAAAAACCTCCACATGAGGTTGTGGGTGTGCTCCCTATAAGCTAAGGCAACAGAATGGACCACCTAACAAAAAAGTGCTATGATATTAATACATGTACAAATGTACCACTATCTATACATACACAATACTACCTATTGTTCACATACGGTTACAAATCACTTATTTTTACACATAAATGGCATAATCAGAACCCATATGGTCACAAATAGAGACACAGAAGTGGCACACAAGATATGGCAAGTATATATGGACAAAACACCAAGATTGTTAATATCAACTCGCTCCAGTATATGGAGCTATCTACATATGCATTGGTGGTAGTACCAGACATGCTATAGGGAGACACGGAGTGGAATGCCCCACGTGTTACGCCAGACACTGGCTTCCTCAGGGGTATTGGAGCAATTGCAAGAATCATCTATATATGCAAGTACAGCTATCAGTATTAATTATAGACACATGTGAAAGTATACCCACATAAAGCGATCATACCAAATGGAGCTCCCCCATCTACTCACCCACAGCTGTGCATATGATAATTACCCCTTACCAAGAGGTCCAAAGCGATCATACCAAATGGAGCTCCCCCATCTACTCACCCACAGCTGTGCATATGATAATTACCCCATTCCAGGAGGTCAAAAGATCATAAAAGCGCAGAGCACAGTGAATACTGTGCTTCTCCTTATGGTGGGTTTACACACACCAATCATTGTATCCAATCTCTGAACCAATCTCTGGTTGCAGTGAAATCATGGACACATAGTTCCATTTTGTGGCTGTGTACAACATGGAGCAATCTGTCCATGATTTCACTGCAACCAGAGATTGGTTCAGAGATTGGATACAATGATTGGTGTGTGTAAACCCACCATCAGAGTTCGCATGGCCAGGACGCTGGCGCATGCGCAGAACAGTGCGTTCTGGGCCTGGAACGCAAACTGCAAGTCGATTGCCGAAACTGGAAGTGACGCGTGGAAGCACTGCGCGTCACTATGGAGACGAGTGTGAAGCTTCGACTTCCGGTTTGCGTTCCAGGCTACTCATCGATGCAGTGAACGATGGGTAGCGTGCATATCTCGAGTCCCAGCTACTATGTCGAATGGCACGCTGCGCTCCGGATCGGTACTTACGCCAACAACACGTGACGGAAATTACATTACACCTATGAGCAGCCCATACATTCTAGCATCTTTTGTTTGTACGGCACATGGCAGCCTCTTTAGTGCTTGAGCAGTACAAATTGGTGGTTAATGTAAAAAAAAAATTCACAGACATTGTTTTTCTTCTCCCGGATGCTGTGGATGGCAGAGAAAAGCGGCTGGCAAACCATCTTGCAGGCAACATAAAATGTTGTTGCTGTTCAGATTTGACCCACAGGCCTAGACTTTGACACCCCGACTTTATAAGGCACCTCTTAGTATGATTTTACATATGGAAGGTGAGACGTCTTTCCAAGACTACATGGATAGCACACGGACAACCTGTCATTCTATAGTTACTTGCTGGAAGCGCTGGCTGTTCCTTTCACTTCTGGTCCGCTGTTGGGCTCAGTGAAGTGAATATTAGATGAGTGTAATGAGTGGCCCCAGAAGTGAGAGGAACAGGCAGCGCTTATTTTTAAGCATTAAACGTTTGGCCGTGGTCCGTCATATGGATGTCACATGGTGCAAAAGCGTTCGTGGTGTCGATGAAAAATGGACATGTCGTTGTGCCACACATACAGTCACATGCTGGAGACATTTACACATGAACACAAATTTTACACTATAGCCCCTTTCACATGTCCGTGTTTCTGCATGGACCATGTGCTGTGTAGTGCAGAAGCGTGTCCATGTGCTCCACACAGAGACATGTCCATTTTTTTCCTATCACCATGACAGCACCCACCGAGAGAGGGACGGTTGGAGGTCGTCTCCGTCTATCCCCGACTGCCTTGGCCTCTCTGTCCTGGTGGATGGATTCTCGTCACCTGACTCTGGGGGTTCCCTGGGTGGTTTTTCCAGACTTTATAGTAACGACCGATGCCAGTCCCTCGGGGTGGGGGGCTCATCTCGGACCTCGCCTGGTCCAAGGTCGGTGGTCGGCAGAGGAGGTCTTGGGCTCTTCAAATTTGAAGGAGTTGCGTGCGGTTCTGTATGCTTTCCTCAGGTTTTTCCCCCTCCTCCGCAACTCCCATGTCCGGATTCATTTCGGACAACACCACAGTAGTGGCTTACCTGAATCACCAGGGGGAACCCGGTCACCTTCCCTTCTGGCGACCGCGACCTCGATATTTCAGCTGGCGGAGGTTCATTTTCTCTCCCTGACGGCCCTACATATCAGAGGGATCGACAATGTCAGGGCCGACTTTCTCAGCCGCCACTCACTCAGGCAGGGAGATGGGTTTTGAACAGGGGCGTCTTTCAGGAAATTGTTCATCTCTGGGGCTGTCCAGTGATAGATCTCTTTGCGACCAGGGGGAACAGACAGGTTCGTCGCTTTGCTTCCCTGTACCCCTCGGACCGGCCGGAGGTGGTAGATGCTCTGCGAGTGCCGTGGGATTTTCCTCTGGCTTATGCTTTTCCTCCGTTCTGTCTGCTTCCTCTGGTTCTGCGCAAAATCAGGGAGGAGGGAGCGAGGGTCATTTTGATCGCCCCCTTTTGGCCCAGGAGACCATGGTTTTTCTGGCTGCAGGCGATGTCGGTCTCCGACCCTTGGGGTCTCCCGGCAGTTCGGGGGCTGCTCTCTCAGGGTCCATTTTTTCACCCACAAGCGGAGGGCCTTCATCTAACGGCCTGGAATTTGAGAGGCAGCTTCTAAGGCGGCGGGGGTTCTCCGATGCTTTGGTTTCTGCCCTCCTCGGAAGTAGAAAGGCGGTCACCACAAACCTATATTGTAGGGTTTGGCGTAAGTTTTGGATTTTTACCCTGGGGGTGTCACTGACCATGCCCCGATTCCTGCTATTTTGGAATTTTTACAGAAAGGTCGGGAGTTGGGTCTTGCGGTTAGTACTCTTTGGGTCCAGGTTTCTGCTCTGGGGGCCCTTTTTAGTCAAAATATCGCGGGTGACAGGTGGATTGCCCGTTTTTTTTCAGGCTTGTAACCGCAGTGCGCTGGTGCCCGTCCCTAGACTTGCTCTATGGGATTTGAATTTAGTTTTGGACGCCTTGACCAGACATCCCTTTGAACCGTTGACCTCGACCTCCGTCAAACACTTAATTTGGAAAACGGCATTACTGGTAGCCTTGACATCTGCTAGACGGGTGGATGACCTGCAGGCTCTGTCCACTGACCCCCCGTTCCTGTTGGTGTTCCCTGATAGGTTGATCCTTAAGACGGACCCCTCCTACCTTCCTAAAGTTTCCTCTAAGTTCCATAGAAGCCAGGAGATCATTCTGCCCTCCTTCTGTGACAATCCCTCTTGCCTAGGATTCACCTATCAGCCTAGATGTAGGAGGACTGTGCTTGAGTATATGCTAGACCAATCCTGGGAAGTGTAGGCTTGTTGTTCCTATCCAGGGGTTCGTAAGGCACTCATTCCACTAAAAGCACCATCTCCAGATGGATCCAGGACGCTATCTGCTCGGCCTATTCCGCGAAAGGTGAGCAACCACCGCCCGGTATTCATGCCCATTCTACCCGTGCCATGTCAGCCTCTTGGCTGAACGAGCTAATGTGTCGATTGAGTCTATTTGTAGGGCGGCTACTTGGGCATCACCCTCTACCTTTTTTCGGCACTATCGCCTTGACCTTTCCTCTTTGTCTGACCTCGACTTCGGGAGGGCAGTTCTTAACCCTGTGGTCCCTCCCAGGTGATTGTCTCTGCAAATCTCTCGGTGGGTGCTGTCATGTCGATAGGAAAATCTGAGATTACTTACCGGTAATCGTATTTTACGGAGTCCATGACAGCACCCACTCACTTCCCACCCTTTCCTTTCTTTTGCAAGTTATTAGCCTAAGTTGTTGTTTCATGTGTTGTCACTTGCCACGGGTGGCCACTACTTGCCTGAAGGGTTTTGTGTGCCCCTTTTTTCTGCACGTCTTATCGGTTTTGGTCTTTTTATGTTAATGTTCTTTTTGATATGTGTATTTATACGTATGGCGGTTCCTCCAATTTCTCTGTAACCCAACTGAGGAGGCGAGGGGGACCGCCCCTTTTTATCTGTAGGTTTCCTGTCCTTGTGGGTGGATCCCCTCTCTCGGTGGGTGCTGTCATGGACTTTGTAAAATACGATTACGGTAAGTAATCTCAGATTTTGGCGGCAGCATGGACACATTCAGGACAATGGGTCCATGCAAAAAGAGTCTTGCAAACATGTCTTCTGTGTAACATCCGTGTACATGGACATGAGCAAAAAATAAAGAATTTTATACTCCCCTGACTTCCGCAATGTCCTGTTCCTCTCACTTCTGGGGCCGCTCATTAAGCTCACGAATATTCACTGCACTGAGATACAGAGACCCCGGAAGTGAGAGGAACAGCAGCGCCGGATACTAGTAACTATACAAAGATATGTCCGTGTATCATCCAGATATCACATGCATAGCACATGGACGCACACCATGTGGGAGACACAGAAACACAGGCACCAAAAAATGGCCCCTTACACATGTGCGTTTTTGGACAGATGTGTGAAAGAGGCCTAACACTGTCAGACTGTGGAGCACCACAAGTCTCAGCCACTCTAACCCTAGTGGATGAAAGAAGCCGGAGCTTCCCAGAATCTCCTGCAAAGATGCCTCCTCTATCACCACCTCCATCTAGAATGTGAATGCGGCAATGTCTAGTGACGGGCAGAAGTCGCGAGAGCAGGTTTTTGTGGGGACATGACAGAAGGCTTGTCTGTAC
Source organism: Allobates femoralis (assembly GCA_033576535.1). NCBI lineage: Eukaryota > Metazoa > Chordata > Amphibia > Anura > Aromobatidae > Allobates > Allobates femoralis. Next base: position 185,199,692 of record JARQOC010000002.1, on the reverse strand, counting down.
AGATGGACAACATTGATTCTCCCAGTGATAACCCTGAATTTAGTAATGTCAGCCTTTATTAACTACAACATGCTTATTCTTCGTTTCCTCCAAGCCGGCCCTCCAGATGGACGAGTGTGAAACAGACGTGACAACAACCACTTTGTGGATGAGGAGAGGGGCAGCACGTCTTTACAGGTAATTTACACTGTGCTTTATTCCAGGAACTAATGACAGTTTAGATAATGGGACATTATTGTGATGTGCTGCACTGTCATGTGAAGCTTAAATGCGATTAGTTTGCTGATTTACGTCTATAGCTTTTTCAAATCTTTCACACACTCATTCACGTAATACAACTTTTTTTTTTTTTTTTAAAGTCACACAATTTGGAGTAACACCTCCCCCCACCCCATTAAAGTGATTTTATGTATGCCAGTTATTGGTGCATTTTCTACAAGATGCATTACTTTGACAATATACCGTATATTTCGCATTATAAGACGCACTCCTTCCCCCCTTCAAATTGGGGTGAAAATGGGGAGCGTCTTATAATATGAACCTTACTTACATGGGGGTTGCCGGTGGCAGTTCGGCAGAGGTACAGGAGAATGTCGTCAGTTGGGGCAATGCATGGAGGTGGGGGTGTCACAGTGTTTGGCAATATTAGGCAGGTAGTGATACTTCTGGTACTGGATGTGGAGACAGAGAAGGCACAGTTAAAGATCTCAGAGAGCAGAAAGCTCAATCTGTGCCAGTGCTGCCTCTACCGGATGGACTTAACAGCTGCAGAGACAGCGCATGCACAGATGATGTTCTCAGACAGCCAAGATATCCATCTGCGCATGTGCTGCTTCCTTAGCTATCTGCCGGTACCTGAAAGTATCAATACCCGCCGAACAGTGTGACACTCCCAACTCCAGGTCCACAAGCATTGCCCCGCCTCTGACATCCACCCTGCCTCCTTCCCACAGCAATGCAGCTGCCGATGACCCCCACCACTGGGATCCTGCTGGCTGTGACCCTGTTGCTCCATCACTATCGGGCCTCCCCCTCCCAGGGAGCTACACTGCACATGCAGCACACCAAATTACAGGACAGACCCTTTATTTAAAATACATTTTTTCTTTCCTAATTTCTTCCTCTAAATTTGGGGGTGCATCCTATAAAGCGAAAAATATGGTATTGTTGTAAAAAAAAGTGACCAACAACCATAAGTCAAAGAATATTGTCTTAAAAATCCACCGCAAATGAGGAACCCGACCCATGGTGTAAATGGGGGAGTCGTTCCATCTAGTAGTGATGGAATTGGTATCTCCATATAGTTTTAATGTCCTTAGTCATTAGGGTTTACATTATAGGGCTGCTCTCCTGTCTGTAGGAATGTGGTCACTGTTACAGTATATTTCACATTACTCTTTTTCTCAAAGTCAAAATTGTCTACTTGAAGTGTAATGTTCTTCAGGAATCACTCTTTTTTCTGGCCTTTTAGAACTCAACACTTTTTTGTCTTTTCCTGAGCGCTTTATTAGTGCTTTCTAAACCATTGCCTTTAGTTATGTTTTGGGGCATCTTTTCATTAGATTTTCATTGGCTTAAAAAGCTTCTGGGCTTTTTCTTAGCCTTTCCATTGACTTTTATTGTAATTACTAGAAATAGGCCCGATGCTATTGCATCGGGAGGGCAGTCTTTGTGCCTGTGTCCCCTTGTGCGCTCTCTCCTGTCTGTACTGTCTCTTCCTCTGTGCGCTCTGTCTTGTGCTTTCTCTCCACTCTGTGTGCCTCAGCCCCTGTGTGACACTGTCTCTCCCTGTGTGCGGTCTCCCCATGACTCTACTCCCCCTGTGCCTCTGCCTCCCCTCTGCATTCTGCCTCACTTGTGGCTTCTCCCTCCCCTGTGCCCCTGCCTCCTCTGTGCCTTCTGGCTCCCGTGTGCCTGTCTCCCATCACTGAGCCACCATTACAATGTCACTACTAAGCCACCATACAGTGCTAACCACTGAGCTACTGTAGAGTGCAGACCACTGAGCCACCATACAGTGCTGACTACTGACCTATTTTACCATGCTAACCACTATGCCACCATGTACAGTGCTAACCACTGAGCCACCGAACAGTGCTAATGACTGAGCCACTGCACAGTGCTAACAACTGAGCCACTGCACAGTTCTAAGCACTGAACCACCGCACAGTTCTAACCACTGTACATTACTAACCACAGAACCATCGTACATTGCTAACCACTGAGCCACCATATATAGTGCTAACCACTGAGCCACCATACAGTGTTTACCGCTGAGCCACCATATACAGTTCTAACCACTGAGCCACCATACAGTGCTTACCACTGAGCTATTGTAGAGTGCAGACCACTGAGCCACCGTACAGTGCTAACTACTGAGCCACCATACAGTGCTAACCATTGAGCCACCATATATAGTGCTAACCACTGAGCCACCATACAGTGTTTACCGCTGAACCACCATATACAGTGCTAACCACTGAGCCACCATACAGTGCTTACCACTGAGCTATTGTAGAGTGCAGACCACTGAGCCACCGTACAGTGCTAACTACTGAGCCACCATACAGTACTAACCATTGAGCCACCGCACAGTGCTAACCACTGAGTCATCGCACACAGTTCAAACCACTGAACCACCGTACAGTGCTAAGCATGGAGCCACCGTACATTGCTACCCACTGAGCCACCATATACAGTGCTAAGCACTGAGCCACCATATACAGTGCTAACCACTGAGCCACCATATACAGTGCTAACCACTGAGCCACCGCACAGTGCTAACCACTGAGCCACCGCACAGTGCTAACCACTGAGCCACCGCACAGTACTAACCACTGAGCCACCGCACAGTACTAACCACTGAGCCACCGCACAGTTCTAACCACTGAGCCACCGCACAGTTCTAACCACTGAGCCACCGCACAGTTCTAACCACTGAGCCACCGCACAATTCTAACCACTGAACCAGCGCACAGTTCTAACCACGGAGCCACCAAACATTGCTAATCATTGAGCCACCATATACAGTGCTAACCACTGAGCCACCACACAGTGCTAACCACTCAGCCACCGCACAGTTCTAACCACGGAGCCACCATATACAGTGCTAACCACTTAGCCACCATATACAGTGCTAACCACTTAGCCACAGTATACAGTACTAACCACTCAGCCACTGCCTAGTTCTAACCATGGAGACACCATATACTGTGCAACCACTGTGCCATCATACAGTGCTAACCACTGAGCCACTATATATAGTGCTAACCACTGAGCCACCATACAGTGCTAACCACTGAGCCACTATATAGAGTGCTAACTACTGAGCCACCATACAGTGCTAACCACTGAGCCACCATTCCGTGCTAACCACTGAGCCACCATGCACAGTTCTAACCACTAAGCCACCATAAAATGCTAACCACTGGGCCACAATATACAATGCTAACCACTGAGCCACCATACATTGCTAACTACTGAGCCACCATACAGTGCTAACCACTGGGCCACCATATACAATGCTAACTACTGAGCCACAATATACAGTGCTAACCACTGAGCCACCATACAGTCCTAACCACTGAGCCACCATTCTGTGCTAACCACTGAGCCACCATATACAGTGCTAACCACTGAGCTTCCATACAGTGCTAACCACTGAGCCACCTAAACACTGAGCCACCATATACAGTGCTAACCACTGAGCCACCACACAGTGCTAACCACTGAGCCACCATACAGGTCTAACCACTGAGCGACCATACAGTGCTAACCATTGAGCTGAGCCAGCTTTAAATCTCCCGCCAATACCGCGCCACTCCGCTGATTGGTAACGCGCTGCCCGGCTCTTGACCAATCAGCGGAGCCTGCCCGCCAATACCGCTCAGCTGATTGGTAGCTGCCAACCGCGAAGCTGCACGTGGCTTGGCGGGAGATTTGAATCCCGCGCCGCTGATTGGCTGAATGGCGTGGGATTCAAATCTCCTTCTAAGCCGCGGCAACCAATCAGCGAAGTGCGATTTAAATCACGCGTCGCTTCGCTGATTGGTCGCCGGCGACCAATCGCCGAAGCAGCATGCGCCTTGGCGGGAGATTTGAATCCTGCTCCGCTGATTGGCTGAGCTTGCGCCACTCATCTTCCGGCTGCATCGCCGCTGACCTCCGTGCGGTAAATTGAGGTCTGTGTCACTCACTTTTGCCGCTTGTGTTGCTATCCCACAATGGTGCTGCGATGCATTGTGGGATAGCGATATAAGCGCCGGAAGTCTGTGACACATATTATTGGTGACTATATATTAGATTAGCTGGCTTCATAGCCTAAAACACCTCAAGAGCAGACAGTTTGCTTCTTTTAACCCCTTAGTGACGGAGCCCATTATCATCTTAATGACCAAACCAAATTTTACAATTCTGACCATGTACCGTATATACTCGTGTATAAGCCGACCCGTGTATAAGCCGACCCCCCTACTTTTGCCCCCAAAACCTGGGAAAATTTATTGACTCGTGTATAAGCCGAGGGTGGACCCCAGCACAGGTATACAGCCCCCATCAGTGTGGTATACAGCAGCCTCCCCAGTGGTATATACAGGCCCCAGCAGTGTTACAGCAGCAGCCCCAGTGGTATATACAGCAGCAGCCCCAGTGGTAGTATACACGCAGCCCCAGTAGTATATACAGCCCCAGTGGTAGTATACACGCAGCCCCAGTAGTATATACAGCCCCAGTGGTAGTATACAGCCCCAGTGGTAGTATACAGCCCCAGTGGTAGTATACAGTCCCAGTGGTAGTATACAGCAGCCCCAGTGGTATATTCAGCCCCAGTGGTAGTATACAGCAGCCCCAGTGGTATATACAGCCCCAGTGGTAGTATACAGCCCCAGTGGTAGTATACAGCAGCCCCAGTAGTAGTATACAGCCCCAGTGGTAGTATACAGCAGCCCCAGTGGTATATTCAGCCCCAGTGGTAGTATACAGCAGCCCCAGTGGTATATACAGCCCCAGTGGTAGTATACACGCAGCCCCAGTAGTATATACAGCCCCAGTGGTAGTATACAGCCCCAGTGGTAGTATACAGCAGCCCCAGTAGTAGTATACAGCCCCAGTGGTAGTATACAGCCCCAGTGGTAGTATACATACAGCCCCAGTAGTAGTATACAGCCCCAGTAGTAGTATACAGCCCCAGTGGTAGTATACAGCAGCCCCAGTGGTATATTCAGCCCCAGTGGTAGTATACAGCCCCAGTGGTAGTATATAGCCCCAGTGGTAGTATACATACAGCCCCAGTGGTAGTATACAGCCCCAGTGGTAGTATACAGCCCCAGTGGTAGTATACAGCAGCCCCAGTGGTATATTCTGCCCCAGTGGTAGTATACAGCAGCCCCAGTGGTATATTCTGCCCCAGTGGTAGTATACAGCCCCAGTGGTAGTATATAGCCCCAGTGGTAGTATACACACAGCCCCAGTGGTAGTATACAGCCCCAGTGGTAGTATACAGCCCCAGTGGTAGTATATAGCCCCAGTGGTAGTATACAGGGCCCCAGCAGGGCCCCCTCATAATTTGGCGCCCCCACCTCCCTTTCTGGGCCCCCCCGCATGCAGCGCTGCGCATATACATTACCTGTCTAGCAGCTGTCACCCTCCGATGGCTGATCGCAGCTCCCGGCTCCGGGCTCCATCTTCCTCGCTGTCTTCCTGCTGTGTGACCGGGGCGCAGCGCGATGACGTCATCGCGACGCCAGCCGGTCACCTGACAATCAGGAAGACAGAGAGGAAGATGGAGCCCGGAGCCGGGAGCTGCGATCAGCCATCGGAGGGTGACAGCTGCTAGACAGGTAATGTATATGCGCAGCGCTGCATGCGGGGGGGCCCAGAAAGGGAGGTGGGGGCGCAAAACTTTTTAGGGGGCCGTATTGACTCGCGTATAAGCCGAGGGGGGCACTTTTCAGCCCAATTTTTGGGCTGAAAAACTCGGCTTATACGCGAGTATATACGGTAACTTTAGGAGGTAATAACTCTGGAACGCGTCAACAGATCCCAGTGATTCTGAGATTGTTTTCTCATGACATATTGGACTTCATGTTAGTGGTAAATTTAGGTTGATATTTTTTGCATATTTGTGAAAAAAAAAGAATTTTGGTGAAGATTTTGAAAGAGTCATATCACACAAAATAATAAGTAACATTTCCCACATGTCTGCTTTACATCAGCACAATTTTAGACACAATTTTTTTTTGTTAGAAGGGTTCAAAGTTCATCAGCAATTTCTCATTTTTACAAGAAAATTTACAAAACCATTTGCTTGGGACCACATTACATTTGAAGTGACTTTGAAGGGCCTACGTGACAGATAATACCCAAAAGTGACACCATTCTAAAAATTGCACCCTGTATACTGTTCAAAACCACATTCAAGAAGATTATTAACCCCTCAGGTGCTTCACAGGGATGAATGCAAAGTGGAATGAAAAAATAGCCTTATATTTTACTTAAAATGTTGATTTACCCTTAATTTATACACTTTTACAAGGGATGGCATGTCAAATTGGACCCTAAAGTGTGTTACCCAGTTTCTTCTGAATGCACCGATACCCCACATGTGGTCAGACACCGCTGTTTGAACAAATGGGAGCGCTCGGAAGGGAAAGAGCAACATTTGAAATTTGGAAAGCATGTTGCATTTTGAGGGCCCCTAAACAGCAGAAATACCCTACAAGTGACCTAATTTTGGAAATTAGACCCCTCAAAGATTTTATCTGTGGGTATAGTGAGCACTTTGAACCCACAGATACTTTACAGAATTTGATAACAATAGGTTGTTATTTTGAAAATTATGTTTTTTTTCACAAAATAGTTGCTTTAGCGCCATATTTCTCACTTTTACAAAAGGTAATGCCAAAAGTGGACCCCACGCTTTGTTACTCACTTTCCTATGAATGTGACGATACATGTGGTCAGAAATTTCTCTTTGTACAAATCGGAGGGCTCAGAGTGGAAAAAGGAATATTAGAATTTAGGAAAAGCTGAAACAGATTGCTGGAATCATATCGTATTTGCAGGAGCCCTCAGGTGCCTAAGAACAGAAACTCTTTACACTCTTGACCCCATATTAGAAACTAGACCTCTCAAGGATTTGATCCAGGAGTATAGTGAGCATTTTGATTCCACAGGTACTTCACATAATTTGATAACAATAGGTCATCATATTGAACATTTTCTTTTTTTCACACTAAATTTATCACCTTTAGGGTATGTGCACAAGATCCGGAGACACTGTGTTCTTGACGCAGTGTCTCACCTCCTGAAAGGACGCCGGGGATTTCCACTGATGAACACAGCTGCCCATGCCCATGATCTGGGTTTGGGGCAGGGCGGCTTTTCCCTGCATTCACCCACAGAAATAGCCTCCGACTCTGCAGTGCTAAATTGACATGCTGTGGACAAGCGGCGACACAGAAAGGCGCACCGCGGGTCAGCCTATGCTGGAGAGAAAACAAGCACAGTGGGCACAAGATTTCTGGAAATCCCACGCACTGTGCTTGTACTGTACAATGCAGCAGTTTAGATGTCATGATAACATGCTGGGTCCAAACCACTGTAAATACTGATTATACAGACACAGCCTTAGGGTTCACTCACATCTATGTATAAAATCTGCGAGTGCAATGCGAAAAAATATTGCATTGCACTTGCACCAACAGGTCTAAACATATCGGCTTCATTTTCCTGTTCAAATTTTCGGTTTGCAGTACAAATTGCAGCATGCTGCATGTGGTTGTGTATCTTGCCAATACAAGTCGTTGGGTACAAGAAAAACGTGCGGCACACAGACTGCACACACGATGAGTTTTTTTACATCATCTTTTACATACTCTTAAAAAACGACGAGATAAATTAATAGACAAACATGTCAAACAGCTATACAGATGTCCCACCCTCCACCATATTTTACGTTTGCACCCTTTATTGCCTTTTATGTGGCACTAAAATGTGTTTAGCCTTATATTTAGCCCCCAAAAAAATTAATTAAAAAAAAAAAAGACGTGGGGCTTACCCTATTTTTGATCGCCAGCTAGGGTAAAGCAAACAGCTGAAGACTGCTGACCACAGCTGACAGCTTTACCTTGACTGGTAATCCAAAACAGAGGTTACACCATGCTATTTTTTTTTCAAATTATTTACTTATAAATATATAAATATTTAAAAAAAAACGATGTAGGGTCGCCCCAATTTTGGAAAACCAGTTAAGGTAAAGCCGACAATTCGGATTTTGTATTTTCAGGGTGGGAATGCCCATGGTTATTGGCCCTTCTCAGTCCAAAGATATTAGGCCGCAGCTGCCCCAGAACTGGTGCCTCCATAAGATGCGCTAATCTTGACGCTTCCCCTTGCTTCCCACTGCCCTGGTGCTGGAGGAAGTCGAGGTAGTGGTATTTAGGTTTGATGCAAACTGAGTAATGTCGGCTGGCTTCAAGCCCAGAGGTTAGTAATGCCAAGGTGTCAATCAGATTCCAGACATTACTATGCAAATCAATAAGGACACAAATAAACACAACAAAAGAAATATTTGAAAAAACACTCCCCAACACAAACCCTCTTTATACAAGTCATTGAAAATGAAATAATTTCCCCCAAAAAGGTCTGACATGTAGTCCACTTGGAGGTACCTCGACAATTTTCAGTTAAACAGCATATGGGGGGTTCGAAATCTTATTGATAATTACACCAAACCCTAATCTTTATACAGGGTAAGTTTTCCGGATTACATATAACAATGAAATTATAAGTGAAATGGCTTGACAAAAAAAAGTACAATATTTCTCATCCAGAAGTCACTATTAATGGATTGATGATATGTAGGCTTATCCAATGGAGTTGTTCTGCACATAAAAGTGATGCCCGTGTCCTTTCACCATATGAAAAATTTTGCCAGAACGCAAATGCAAAATCTTAAAACTGCATTTCCAAAAAAATTTTAAACATTTCCAAAAATGCACATGTGCCTGCTATGCTCTGTACCAAAATTCAAGTTGGGATTGCTATGGGATCATATTTAAAAATATAACTATTACAGGGTCAATTCGAAAGTCTTGAATTCAGATCTGTTCAGCTTGTGGTATAAAAGTGTGGGGTCTATATTTACCAAATAATCCATGATTTTTAGATATTACTGTATTATTTTATTATGTTACAGCTTAGAAATAGGAGAGGACAGAGGGGTAAGCTTTGTTAGGGCTCAACCTGAGAATGAACAGGGGTAGAAAGTGAATGCAGAACAGATGACAGGTCAGCAGCTCTGTCAATCATGTTAAGTATCTGCCCACTGCAGAGTCAGGAAGTAAGACAGAGCTTCAGAGCTTTCATGTCTTGACATACCTGGACATGTTCACTCTTGAACAAACAGTAGTCTGTACATAGTCATCAAGGCAGTCGGTATGCTGCAATATTGGTGAGTTTGTTTAAAGTTTGAGTAAATTTATATTAATAGTTTAATGCTTTTCTTATTAGTGGCTAATACACACACAGCGCTATTCTGATTGATCATCGTTCAGAAAAACATCCCCCATTGATTTGAATGGGTTAAGACACATGCAGTGTTTTTTGAAACACAGAGTGAGTAAATCACTTCTTGCACTACTTTTTGATCGCTGCAATAAATGCAGCATTTATCATTATTTGTATAAAAAAAAGCTGCCATTGTTTTCACTAGTGATTAAACAAACAAATACAGATATAAAGAAAACTTGGTTGAAAAAAAGCTGCCAAAACTGCAGCGTTTATCTGCAGACAGAAAAAGCTGTGTGTAGACCTAATACTCACTTTACAGCAACACAGTTATATCTCAAGTCTACTGTAAATCTTTATTTTTATTACCCATCTTCCTTACTTAATAATAACTGTATTTCTCTCACACAGCAATTACTGCTACTTCTCAAGGAACAGCATTGTATAATATATGCTGTTGCAATCCTTTTAAATAACTGGACACACAACAAGAAAAAAATCTTAGGCCGGTCCAAGATTGGATGCTTCATATAAATCCAACAATCAATGCAGGCATGAACATTTGTGACAGTTGTAGAAGGCAACTTGCAAAAGAGAAAAATACTCTGCAGGCACAAAATTTTGAAGAACCTGTAACTTCCAACATAAGAATTTAAAAAAAAAAAATTGATCCCAATTTGGTCCCAAGTTGAGTTTCTGGACAAATATTACCAAGAACACAAGTAACACTCATGCATTTTTTCACAATTTTAAAACATACGTTTTTTTCACAATTGCGCATCAAAATTTTGAATTTGATTTCTTCAAAACAAAATAAAAGAAACAGTCTTGTGACATATCAAATGAAAGCAGGTACTGTTCTGAGAAAAATGATGCCTCTCCCACCTCTTCATCTTAATTCTAGCTCGAGATATGATAAAAAATGAAAAGCCATAACAGGCCAAAATTCGCCCTTTTTCAAAACTTTAGAGGTCTGTAAAAAATGAACTAATGTAGAAAAAAATTCAAAACTTTTAATTTGTAATTAACTAAAGTTGTACTCATAAAAAAAAAAAAATCTAAAGACGTCAGGTAAAAAAAATATTTTATATTTGGATCACTTGATATGAAATGACCCTGCTGTAATAATGGCATCGGTTAATAAAAATACTTGATTTAAAATTAAAAGGGAGGAAACTGTTGATTTGCACAAGATCTTTATCGCCCACCCCTTCTACAGATTAGGAGCCATCGATAACCGGAGTGTAACACCACAGACTGTTTGGGTTTTACACTTTATGATTTCTCTCCATTTATGTTGCAGGAATCAGTGAAGTCAGATAATCTCACAGTGCGTTTCTCAGTGGAGGAGCTGGAGTCACACGAAGAGAGACAAAGGAAATCTTGCAAGAATGAGACGCCAATGACCCACCAGAGCCCAACCTTAGTGGGTAGGAGAAGATGTTTGTCATCAAGGCTTCTTAAAAAAAAAAAAAGATCAATTTCAAGGAATGAGTTGGCTCTGATCTTATGTGGGTTACATCACGCCCGATATTCGGTCTGGTCCAACATGCCGTATCTTATATTCACCTGGGTGCCAGTTGTATCGTGTGCGCGTTGTACGGATTGAGCGTACAACGCGATGCTGGAACGATGCCAAAACGATATCGGAGTTGAATAGCAAAGCTATTCAACTCCCCGATATCGCAAGGCCGTTGTACCATCATCGCAGCGTGTGACAGCCCAACTCCGATCTGTACTCGCACCTCACCCATTAACTCCCATTTTAAATGGTCGTTACTGGGTTGGTGGGCGTACACATCGGAGGGACGTTGTTTCCCGATATCGCAGCGTGTAAACCGCCGATGCGATATCGGGAAAAGCGCTCAAAAATTGCGCGCTCCCGCGGCGTTGCCTCCGATATCGCCGCGATATCGGGACGTGTAACCCCACCATTATAGTTCACCATCACGATTAATTATTCCAAGATTAATTCCATTAGGTCTGGTGGACCCACTTTACTTTGATGCTGTTCTTTATATCTCACCTGGATGCCAGTTGTAGACTATGACGAGCACTATGTTGGTGATAAATTGTATTTTACTTTCTAATAAATCTTGTCATTGTATTTCTGCCATCAGGATACATTTACGTGAAGCCAGACATAGTGTCACGTATTCACAGAGGAGAGGAGCTGTGTGTGAGAAGCAATTTGTATTCTCAAAAGTGGAACTACAGGACCAGTTCTTCCCCAAGTGAGTATAATATTGTTGTTCATCTACACATATTTAGTAACTGGATAGTTTTATAGGGCATATAGATTTTTTTTTTTTAATTTTAATTCTGTATGTTTTCCCTAGTTCTTTTCAACTGTTGACTTAACGTCAGTATGGAAATTATGTTAAATAAAAAAAATGTTAGAAAATGTAAAATTGAAGACACTTGCACTCCAATTCCGCACCACCTATAGAGTTTACTCTGCACTGAAATTTTAAAATGTAAAAAAAAAAAAGACATGCAAGAGAAAAAAAGAGAAAATAAAATCACAATTGTGGAACTTCTATTTAGTGTATGTATGAAACAAAAAAAGATGAAAATATGCATGGTCATGAAAAGGGAATAATGGTCCAGTCCTGAACCTTATTTGAATTTTAAAAAAACAACACAATACTATAAGACAAACATTAAAATATATCTTTTCAGAGAAATCTGCTTCTTTCTCCTCCTGAACTGATTTTTCACAAGTACAAGTTATAGGTGTGCAAATATGACGCCAGCTAGCGGTACTGGCCCTCTGTGCAGTACCGCTAGCGATTCCGCCAAAACCTGAACCAGATGGCACCTGAAACCAATGGAACCCGCCGATGTAAAACCCGCTCCTCATGCTACTCGCAGACTTCACCCGAAATTATCGCCACACACGGCAGAATGACTAACTGCGCCCACCCGGAGCACGCAGTTAGTCAGTCGTCATCTTTGGGCACTGACTACACATGCGCACCCCTGATACCCCCAGTGCTTGGACACCAGCGCACACCACACAGGGGGGAGGGGGAGACAAAGCACTGGGGAGAGAGAAACACTGCACTTGGGGAGAGACAGCACAAGACGTGGAAAGACAGGACAAGGGGAGAGAGACAGTGCTTGGGGGAAGAGAGATGCAGTGGGGTGAACGCACAGGCAAAGAGCGCACATGGGGAGACAGCTCAAAGGAGAGAGCACACAAGGGGAGAAGAAACAGGGCGGAGAGAGACAGCACACGAGGGAGACAGCTCAATGGTGAGGGGAGAAGACCACACACAGTGGGGAGAGAGCAGACAGGGGGAGACATATCAAAGAAGAGAGCACAGAGGGGAGAGAGGCAACGCACAGGAGGGGAGACAGGTCAAGAGGAGAGAGCCTAGAGGGGAGGAGATAGAGAACGGACAGGGGGAGAAACAGCCACCCTCCCAATGTGGTAGCATTGAGCACCTATCTAGTACCAATATAATCCTGATACATTTCTAATTGAAAGTATTTGCTATTATTATTAAACCTACTACATATTGGGATAGGATCTTTGAGATGGAAATACTCCTTTACGACTCATGATGTACTGGGTACATCATGGGTTGTCTCCCTCCCTTTGATGTGAGCTCAATACCCTCTTGTTCTAAACCTTAACCTGAAAAAAAGTAGCCAAAAGCAAAAAATCAAATGTTACAGATCTTATTATATGTTCACAGATAGCATATCAACTGCTAATATAATTTGATAGACTTTATAATTATTGTTAAGACTAGCTATTCCCGTTTTGGAGAGGAATCTGCCTGCCGACATAAGGAGACAATTAAGCTGATAAGGAGACTTATAGCTGCAATGCTCTTCTGGGAAATAGGCAAATTGTCACTTCAGTGAGGTAGTGAAGAAACTAGTGCCACCCAATAAAGGTAGCAATCCTTGTAGTCATAATTGACTCTTTAACAAGCTTTTAATATGACTTACGATTTGTGCCAGATCAGAACCCCAAACTGCAGATGCTGCGTTTCTGGCACAAACTATTAAAAAACAAAAAAAATACACATATTTGGCATTGCCTTGTTCTGAATTGCCCGATCTATCAAAATATAAAATCAATTAATCAGAAACTGTAAAACTATGTAAACGGAAAAAAAAGGTCCAAACGCCAAAATTATGTTTTTGATCGCCACAACATAGTAAAAAAAATGCAATAACAGGCGATCAAAACAGCGGATCCACCCAAAAATGGTATCACTACAAACATCAGCTCAAGCCACAAAAAACAAGCCATCACAAAGCCCCAGATCCCGAAAAATGAGGATGCAACGGGTCCCAAAACATGACGCAAAAAGTGCGATTCTTTTTTAAAAACATATGAATTTTTTTTTACACTTAGATACCAGTAAAAGTATAGATGTTTGGTATCTACAAACGGTACAAACCCAAGGCATCATACAAACACATCAGTTTTACCATATAGTGAACATAATTAATAATAAAACACAAAAAACAAATGTGTAATTGCACTTTTTTTTGCAATTTCACCGCACTTGGAATTTTTTTCCCATTTTCCAGTACATTAACAGTATGGTAAAATAAATAATTTAAACTAGTGGCTCAGTGGTTAGCACTGCAGCCTTACAGCACTGGGGTTCTGGGTTCAAATCCAAACAAGGACAACATTTGCAAGGAGTTTGTATGGTCTCCCGGGTTTGCGTGGGTTTCCTCCGGGCGTTCCGGTTTCCTCCCATACTCTAAAGACATATGGATAGGATGTTTAGCTTGTGAGCCCCAATGGGGATAGTGTGTTGCAAATGGATGTAAAGCGCTATGGAATTAATAGCACTATGTAAGTGAATAAATATTATTATTATTATTATTTATTATAAATATTACTACAATTAGTCCTGCAAAAACAAGCCTGTCTATATTGAGAGAAAATAAAAGTAGGCTCTTGGAAGGAGGGAAGGGAAATCGAAAAAAATAAAATTGCCCAGGGCTGAAGGGGTAAAAGTTCTATGTGGGACTGTATGATTACTTGAGTACCATGCAAAGGTATTTCCTTAACATTTTATGAATTATTCGGCAAATTGTATTTTAGAGGATTATTGTTATTATTGATCAACAACTATGTTCTCAATCAACCCAAAAGACTCATAAATATCAAACCTTAATATTTTTGGAAGTTGGAGTGGGTTTCTTTTAGATTTGGCTATATTTGGAGGATATTTGTTTGTGCAGGTAACTATTACTGTGCAGAATTATTAGGCAACCTAATAAAAACCTAATATATTCCCCTCTCACTTGTTTATTTACACCACGTAAACTAATATACCTGCACAAAATTTAGATATAAACATTTCTGACATGCTAAAACAAAACACAAAAAAATTAGTGACCAATATAGCCACCTTTCTTTATGATGACACTCAACAGCCTTCCATCCATAGATTCTGTCAGTTGCTTGATCTGTTTACGATCACATTGCGTGCAGCAGCCACCACAGCCTCCCAGACACTGTTCCAGAGGGTGTACTATTTTCCCTCCCTGTAGATCTCACATTTAGGAGGGACCACAAGTTCTCTATGGGGTCAGATCAGGTGAACAAGGGGCCATGTCATTATTTTTCTTCTTTTAGACCTTTACTGGCCAGCCACGCTGTGGAGTAGTTGGATGCATGTGATGGAACATTGTTCTCCATGAAAATCATGTTTTTCTTTGAACGATACCGACTTCTTCCTGTACCACTGCTTTGAAGAAGTTTGTCTTCCAAAAACTTGCAGTTATTCGGGAGTTGAGCTTCACTCCATCCTCAACCCGAAAAGGTCCCACAAGTTCATCTTTGATGATACCAGCCCATACTAGTACCCCACCTCCACCTTGCTGGCATCTGAGTCGGAGTGAAACTCTCTGCCCTTTTCTGATCCAGCCTCTGGCCCCATTGCCATCAAGAGTCACTCTCATTTCATCAGTCCATAAAACCTTTGAAAAATCAGTTTTAAGATATTTCTTGACCCAGTCTTGACATTTTATCTCTTATGCTTCTTGTTTAAAGGTCGTCGTTTTTCAGCCTTCCTTACCTTGCCATGTCCCTGAGTAAAGCACACCTTGTGCTTTTTGATACTCCAGTAATGTTGCAGCTCTGAAATATGGCAAAACTGGTGGCAAATGGCATCTTGGCAGCTTCACGCTTGATTTTCCTCAATTCATGGGCAGTTATGTTGCGCCTTTTTTGCCCAACACCTTCTTGCACCCTGTTAGCTATTTGCCATGAAAACTTGATTGTTCGGTGATCACGCTTCAAAAGTTTGGCAATTTAAAACTGCTGCATCCCTCTGCAAGACATCTCACAATTTTGGACTTTTCAGAGCCCGTCAAATCTCTCTTCTGACCCATTTCGCCTAAGGAAAGGAAGTTGCCTAATAATTAAGCACACCGTATATAGGATGTTGATGTCATTACACTACACCCCTCCTCATTACAGAGATGCACATCACCTGATTTACTTAATTGGTAGTTGGCTCTCAAGTCCTATACAGCTTGGAGTAGGACAACATGTATAAAAGTATCATGTGATCAAAAACTCATTTGCCTAATAATTCTGCACACAGTTTATTTTCTTGGATCAGCCATAAATCATGAAGATCTTGGAGCCACAATGGATATTTTAACTCCTTTCTAATGTGTCACAGTGGGTGAGTGCTGTGTTATACAGTCTGCCTCTATAACATCAGACTGTATACTACCTGAAGAAGGTACCGAAATGCATCGTGGCTTAATAAAAGGTTTGTCACTACTATTTTCACTTGTATTGTGGTCTATGTGCCTACCCAAAAATCTTTAACATCAGCGAGCAGAGTTTGCTCCATTTGCTGCTGTATAATGACATTATTGCCACTGTGAAACAAAGCTGTGTTTAGGGTTTGCGATCCTGTTAGTGTGCAGATTTGGTTCTAATACCCCATTTTTAACACAGCAGGTAATCACCAGGTGCTGATCGCTTGCCAAAGAAGCCAGGGGCCTGCTGAATGCTCTTGTTGACATTGTGTCGAGATTTCTACAAAGCCTTCAATATATAAAATTATAATCACTCCCTTTATCTTAGTTAAATCTAGGTTTGTTATAGAAATGAAACCATAATAATCAAATAAAGTCCCTTGAGTGACACAGTTGTGTGATCCTCCAGTCACATGTAATGGAAGAAACTTATATTAAAGAGAAGAATATGTGTATGTTTTGACCGGGATAACAGATTAGAATCATAGAATGGGTAAGTGTAATCAAATCTTTATTGAAGAAATATATATACAGAGAGTAATACAGAGAGTACATAAGGAGTACTAATAAAAGGTAGATGTTATAAGCCCAGTCAAGCAGACCGTGCTAATCAGTGAAAAGAGAGTTCTGGAGTGAGCATAGTACCTATAATAAGAAACCATCAACGCAGTGGTATAGTCATAAGATGAGTGCTAGGGCTGGACATGGGCAGCAGAGACACCATGACACCCTACGCGTGTTGGTGCCACTCAAGAAAACTTCCTCTGGGGTAAGGACTCCTTACCCCAGAGGACGTTGTCTTGAGCGGCACCGACACTACCATTTATTAGTGCTCCTTATGTTGCCTTGTTCACAGGGATTATCAGGTTCCTGGTTCAACCAGCGCCAGACTTTTTGTTTCCAGGGCACAGGACCTGGTCTGAGTGCCTGGGGTGCAACTCCATGAAGCTGTATTATCGTGGTCACCAGTCTTTTTACTCTATTTGGTAGCCAATATTGCAGGGTTTCTGCTTTACAAGGGTACAGATTAACCAGTCATTTTTTGTGTATTTGATATATACAACACTTGTATTTTGTTCATCTTGCAATATGGGTATTGTGTTTGCTGCAATATCTTTCTTTAAGGGCTCTGTGACAATCTATTGTGATCCAATTCTGATCAGTGGTATATTTGTACTCCTATATACAGTCTTAGGGTGCTTTCACACTACGATTTTTGCATTTCCGATGCTGTCCGAAAAAAATCGGACAGCATCGGACCGATTTTCGGATCCCATGCATCCCTATGGGGATCGGACCGAATCGGATGTGCACTAAATGCCATCCGATTTGGTCCGATCCGATTCTGTCCGATTTTATTACCGAAAATAAAATCTGACAGATTCGGATCGGACCAAATCGGATGGCATTTAGTGCACATCCGATTAGGTCCGATCCCTATAACATGGGGCCCTATGGAGAAGGGTCCGAGGAAACATCTGATGTCTCCTCGGACCCCGTTTTACTGTACTGAGCATGCTCAGTACAGTAAAACTGCTCCTAACTAGGAGCACAAGTGTTAAAAAAAAAAAATGTTATTCTCACCTCCCCCCGAGCCCCCGCCGTCTTCCGCTATCTTCTTGGAGGCTCCCGGTGGCTCTCGCAGGCTGCCGGTGTCAGCAGAGGGCTTTCTCTGCCTTATAGGACCTGCGGTGATGTCACAGTCATGTGACCGCGGGTTACCATGGTGAACCCGCGGTCACGTGACTGTGACATCACCCCAGGTCCTATAAGGCAGAGGAAGCGCTCTGCTGACACCGGCAGCCTGTGAGAGCCACCGGGAGCCTCCAAGAAGATAGCTGAAGACGGCGGGGGTTCGGGGGAAGGTGAGAATAACATTTTTTTTTTTTTTTTTTCACCCCGCAGGGAGCGATTTTATGCCGGAATCGGGTGCCTATTTGGCACCCGATTCCAGGCATCAGAAGGGAGCCGATGCTGTCCGATTTATATCGGACAGCATCGGCTCCCTAAAAATCGTAATGTGAAGGTAGCTTTAGAGTGCAGATTATTATGTGGTATTGATACATACCAGCATTACTTACCGTATATAAAATCAGACATGGGCATATTTCAATCCAGAGTGTCTTGTACACTTTTTTAATTGTTTTTAAAGTTGGTGCTGTGTTTACTCTTTGTATATATATTCCTTCAATAAAGATTTGATTACACTTACCCATTCTATGATTCTAATCCTTGATCCCAATCAAAACATACACATATTCTTCTCTTTAATATAACCAAAATAATCATAAGCCACACAGATGTATGGTGTGTGATCCAATTTTTTTTATTTTAACACAACCACTTAAATAGGAGTTTTATCAGATATACAGTGGGGGAAACCTGTTTGAGGTTGCGGTCAGGTGTCTTTTATACTGATAACAAGTTCAAGCAGGCGCCAGTACTACAGGTAATGAAAGGAGGACAGGGGAGCCTCTTAAAGAAGAAGTTACAGGTCTGTGAGAGCCAGAAATCTTGCTTGTTTGTAGGTGACCAAATACTTATTTTCCACCAAAATTTGAAAAAAATATATTTCCAAATCAGACAATGTGATTTTCAGGATTTTTTTTCTCCTTTCGTCTCTCATAGTTGAGGTCTACCCATGATGTCAATTACAGGCCTCTCTCATCTTTTTAAGTGGGAGAACTTGCACAATTGGTGGCTGACTAAATACTTTTTCCCCCAATGTATGCAGAAACGTAGTGACCACTGCAGTTTTTTTGTCATGGACCATCAGACCCAACCCAAGCCCCTTGTGAAGAACATGGTTCATTGTACTGTCTGCTGTGCTCTTCAACCAAAAATCGAACAGCACACGTCTGATTTCTATGCTTGTCTGCCTGAGCCCTAGAGCGTAAAAACTACAAAATGCCTGTTTAGGAAGAAGATGACAATATTTACATCTAGCTCTAGATCCTATATTGAGAAAGTGCAAGGCATGGTGCCACACCTTCTATATGGAACCATTCATTGTATGTTTTTTTTTGTTTTTAATAGGTAGATGTAAAAGTGACAAAATTGAGGAAGCCGGTCGGACTAAGGTCAACTCTTCAAATGATACTGTATTAGAAGATAATGGAAGTGGTCAGCAGGACTATAACCTCAGAGATAGACATGCACTTCATATTAGAGGCATACACACTGGGTCATTTATTAAGTCGGTCCCAGAAACTGCTGTAATAGAAAACCCACCCAATTCCATAAGCATGTTGAAGAAACCTTGTATATCAGCACTAGAGTTTGGAAGTGCAAATTCCATAAATTATCAACTAAGAGACGAGCATTGCACAGAAAAAGGGGCACCATTTTATAAACCATCACCCCTAACCACACAGAAACCCCGTACCCGGAGAAAACATTTCATGAGTGGTAGGGTTACGAAAGCTGAGGCTGCCTATGACTCTTTACAATCTAAAGTTATGCCAGAAGCTAAAACTAAGCCAGCTAAATCATACATCTGCACAGTGTGCGGCAAGAGTTTCACCCAAAACGCCAGCCTTATCATCCACCACAGAACACACACAGGTGAAAGACCCCATGTCTGTAAGGAGTGTGGGAAAAGCTTCATCAGTAGCGCATATCTAGTAATGCACCAGAGAATCCACACGGGAGAACGGCCGTATGTGTGCAAAGAATGCGGAAAAAGCTTTATAAACAGCTCCAATCTGATCATACACAGGAGAGTGCACACCGGAGAGCGACCCTATGTCTGCAGCGAATGTGGAAAGAGCTTCCGCCACAGCTCAGATCTTGTCCGACACCAAAAAGTCCACACCGGAGAGAGGCCCTACTCTTGTACAGAATGTGGAAAATGCTTTTTTCGAAGCTCTCACCTTATTAGGCATCGGAGGATTCATACGAAGATCTAGGGAAACAATTTCATTTATTTATTTATGTATTCATTGACATTTCCGTGTAATTGACACATTGCCAAATATATTGTACTTCTTGCACTTTTATAAAGAATTGAAGTCTGAATAACTACAATTCACAATATGCTTCAGCGGCCAATGTTCAGAGAAGAAGAGCCACAGCTTACCTGTTCACTAAAAAGCTCATATTTTATGAACACTTTACATTCCCTCTGCATATTGCCCCAACACCCCACTTTACAACCATCAGCCTAGGACTTTTACCAGGCACGCTATACTGTGGCAGAATAATGGCTGCATCATCTAGAAATTTGCTGCTGGTGCGTAATGTTTTTGGGCCTTTTTGTTCTTACTGCTTGCCCACATAAACATAGTAACATAAAAATTATATATACATATATTTATATATATTTTGACTCCAGGGGTTATCCACCTGGATCTTTAAGTCATCACTAGTTTGCTAATATCTGTATTAAATGTTCTTATTCCAATGTGTTCATCTATATCTGACTTTATCCTGCTTCAAGTCTATATAATGAATATTTTGTCAGATCTCACTTTAAGAAAAAAAAAAGTTACATAAGAATTTCTTATTACTCTTTCAGGAGAGGAATTAGCTCTATGTGCTGTGAATTGTGGCATGTCAAGGGGTTTCTTTAAATGTTGCAGTGATGTTTTCACAGACTGAGGTGTAACCTGGTTTAGGAACAACCTTTCTACTTCCTAATCATTAAAGGGGTTGTCCAGGCTTTTCCTAAAATCTGTGTGTATCTAGGCTGCAAAATGCTAACAGTTTGTAATTGACACCCTTTTAGCATTTTGCATGGTTACCTAGATATTACATTCAGCATGTGTGGAGGAGCTGCCCAGTCCCCAACAAGAGGCGTGCTTGTTTTGGACCCTGGCTGTAAGGGTACGTTCACAAATTGCGTTTTTGCAGCATTTTTTTGAGGATCCGTAATTCCTGTGCATTGCAGTGATGTTTGGCTTCCCAGCCAAGCCAGTGCATTCCCAGATGCTCTGTCTTTTTGAGGATCCGTTTTCACTGGAAAGCGGATCCTCAAAAAGAATAACCATGTCAATTCTTTGGTGCTTTTGAGGATACACTTTTCTATTGCCCCCATTGTAGAATGGGGGGTTCAAAAAAGTGCATCCTGAAAAGCACACTGTGTGAATGGTGTTGCTTTTTTTTTAAAACGTTCTTTTTTTTTTTTAAGGATCCGCAAAAAAATGCTGCAAAAACGCAGCATGTGAACGTAGCCTAACGTTTCAACTGGTCGTTTACATGCAGACTCCAACAAGCCCTCCCCAATTCCCAGCAGTCCAGCCCTAGCCTCCAATAGGATCACTCCCATTCACCTATGTAGACACTGATTGAATCACATTACAATGAGCGGTCATCTTCTCTCTGGAACACTGTGCCGAAAGCCACCCCTCTGTGAAGGAGATGACCGCTCTGTGCAGTTCTGCGGTGTGTGCGCCTTTTATTCTTCTTCCCCGTGGTGTCACTAAAGCGATCCTCCTCTCTGTATCACTGTCGCAGCCATCCCTTCCGTGAAGGAGATGAGCATGCACACACTGCAGCACTGCTCAATGCAATGTGGTTCTATCACAATCAGTGTCTACTTAAGGTAAATGGGAGTGATTCTATTGGAGACTGGGGTGGGTCTGCTGGGGACTGGGTGTAAATAACCAGCTGTGACATCACAGTCAGGCTTCAAAAAAACATGCCTCTTGTCAGGGGCTGAGCTGCTCCTCCACATGCTGAATCGTGATATCTAGTTAACCATGCAAAATGCTAACTGGGTGTAAATTACAAACTGTTAGCATTCTGAAGCCTAGATACATACACAGATTATAGGAAAAGTCCGGAAACCCCCTTTAATAAAGCCAACAAATATATTTTACCGATATTCTTTGATTATTCAAGTTAGCTAAAAGGAATATAGATCGCAATATAGGGTCTTATCCGAGATAAAGGGAATATACATGAGAGATTAATCGGATTCACTCACCTATTATGGTTGTGTGAGACATAACCACTGTAATCAGCATTGGTGGCTGCTGCAAGTCCCGAAGTGATGATCCTTTATTAGGTGCATAGACTTTATTTCAAAACGTTTCATGGTGTTCACACACATCTACTTGGACTCCTCTGGTACATAATTCTGACAAGCGAGAAGCGCAATCTGATGCCCCTTTCTCTGCACCTAACAAAGGTTGATTACTCATCTGTCCCTTTTGGCTGAATCCACCACAGGTCACATAACTGCTGTATGTGGATACTTCAGTGATGGATGCCTGACCGCGCCCCGTCAGCAATGATTGGTGGTGTCTACTGTGTTTCCATTGGCTGTCACTTCACAGAGCGCCATATTTGAACAGCTGACCATTCACCACCACACAATGGCAATGGCGTCATGTATTAGCCAGCCTTCCACAGCAGGCTGGCCATCATAACGCTATTGCGTTGTCCAATGATTGTGTTTGGGGAGCGGTGTACAACAATTTAGCATGCCTATGTTCTCGCCGCGCTGAACAGGTGCGCCCACATTCCTTTGGGGATTGCAGCATGTGAAGCGGTGTCGGGAGTCTACCGGATGTCTCTCGCTGTTGGTGTTGGAACTTCCGGGACGACACATCGCCTTAGGTTGAGGGCGAAATTGCGGCGTGTAAAAGCGCCTTCAGCGTTCGGAGGGAACCATAAAAAATGCGCACGTTAGATTGCCTCCTATCGCCGTCAAAAGTTGCGGCGTGTACAGGTACCCTTAGTGATGAGCAAGTGCTACTATGCTCCTTCCTTGTAATGAGCAGTTAAATGCTTGGATCAGTGTGACTCGTACATTTGAGTATAATGAAAGTCAATAGGATATTCAAGCATTTTTTCCAGAAGAGTTATTGGTAAAATGTTAGAGTTCAGCCTTGACTTACATTATACGTAGGTGCTCGAGTAGGGCCTATCTGAGCATCTAAGTGCTCCTTACGAGTACAGAGCACCCAAGCATAGTACTTCTTCCTCATCACTAATGTCTATGACATCTGAACTCAGCGGCAGTTATGAGGTCTGCCGTTTGAGATGAAGGGCAGCTCAGACCATGTGGCATCCAGACATCATTACAGATTAGGTTCCAGAAGATCCAAACAGTTCTGTCACATGACCTATGGCTGATTTAGACATTTATTATTGGTGATAAAAGTGGATTAGTAAAATGCAGTGACTAGCTATATACTACTGGTTAGAAAAGCTCTTCATGGTGCGGGACATCAACTTTAACTACATTTGTAATACATGGTACACATTTGTACTTATGTTTCCTTAGCTTTCCACAGAATCAACATTTTGTGACAGATTTTGGAAATTTTTCTGCAGCAATATTCCTCCAAAGAGGTTAAAAGACCCAACACATCCATTCATTTAGAATACAACCTAGAAAAGCTTGAATTGACCTCCCAATTTTACCTTTTCATTTTAGCATAGAGGTCAGGGTTAAGAGTACTGTACATGAGCACAGAAGCATTTTGCACATTCAAAATTGATCCAAAAACTCACTGCAGAAATATTCCTGGTAATTAGCCTATGATTTTTTAATAAATTATGTTTCCTTAGTCTGCAACAAGGATCTAACAGAATGATCAAATTTCTAGAATGTCTCCTTATTCTGAGGACTTGACAGTTAACCCATAAAATAATAATTTATGTTTATTCTTACAGGGAATATATGTCTTCACAGGTTAGTTAGAAAGGAGCCCCTTTTCCATGCACTCTGCATTGTGTTGTTTATCTGTTAATCTTATTGGAAATGTATGTATCAATAAGGTGTGTCCTTAGCAATTCTGACTCTGCAATTCTGATTGTGCAGTGTCAATGTGTAAATGTCGGTTTACACACACAGATAATTGTGCAGAGATTGTTCTCAGATCTCTGGTTGCAGTGAAATCATGGACACATTGTTCCATTTTGTGGTCGTGTACAAATATAATAATGTGTCCATGATTTCCCTGCAAGCAAAGATCTGCGAACAATTGTGAGATGGCTGGTCATGTCAGAGTCGCCTGGATCATTTTTTGATCGTTGGGGTCCCGCTGGACAGCATGCATCGGTGTGTTTGACAGGCACAATGACCAACGAACTTAGTACTACAGGTCTGAGAAAAGGGTTCCACCTACTTCCGTATCATTCCGGATTGTTGCTGCGTCGCTGGTAGGTCTGACTGTTTGACATCTCACCAGCGACAATATAGCGACGCACCAGCGGTTCCTACCAGGTCGTATCGTTGTTGGGATCACTAGTGCGTTGCCAAGTGTGACAGTACCCTAAGAGGGGTTTTCCATTTTAGAAAATCCAAATTCCCTGGCTGCAGTTTTTGTATTTTTTTTTAATAAATCTGTCCTTAAACCACCCCCATTGTGTCCTGGTCTGAGTCTAGGCCACTGTACCCGGGAGAGCACTGATTTCATGTCAGCAGCGCTACAGCCAATAATTGAGCTCAGTGGTGCTGCCGGATTTGATGGCATGAGCCGCTGAGCTCCGTTAATCTCTCCAGTGCTATCAACATAATATCAGCGCTGCAATCAACAGACAACGTAAACCACATTGGAGACTCATTCCTGGACCCAGGGAGGTGGGTAAGGTCCAGTTTATTTTTGTAAAACAGCAGCTGTGTGAAAAGTGCTTTTCTAAAACCGAAAAAAAAACCTTTGAAATAATAACAGTAATCATTATTTTTGATACATTTAGTGGAAGAATAAGTAAAACAAGGCAATTAAAATAAAATGGCTAGAATTGTTTCCTGAAAATATTTCATGTTTAATGCAGGGCTGTGGAGTCGGTAAGCCAAACCTCCGATTCCTCAGTCTTCCTGACTCTGGCTCCTTCATACATGGCTCATGTTTAAGTGACACATTTATTGTAGTACAATGTGAACATTAGGCTTTAAACATTATTATGATACAGTAATCAAGATATCTAGATAGAACATAATAGCTCATAATAATATTCAGCACATACTGTACCCAATTTATTATATATTTTAGGAGTCGGAGTCAGTCCATAACTTTCTCCAGCTCCACCATAATGGACACCGACACCAACTCCACAGCCCTGGTTTTATGCCAACATTCTGCGGTGTGACAAATGTCTGATGAAACTAGCAGTACGGCACTTTTTTTTCTAGAAAAAGAAAGAGATCCAGTACATTGGGTTAAGAACTAGTTTTATTCCTCCAAAAATTAAAACCTGGTATAACAAAAATTCTCATGCGGACAGTGCGGAGTAAACCATAGCGTCATCTTACATGTTTCGGGGGCGATCCCTCTTACCCATAGCCCTAGCTAACATGGACGACGTTGTTGGCTTGGTCGTTCAATGTTTTTGACATACCTCTTTCTGGAATATCCAACCTAATCCAAGTAGCCTTCTTTCGCTCAAAATATTGCCAATAGCTCTAGTTGTTTCCTGTATTTAGTTATCACTGCGGGCGTTCCACATAAGGTGAACACGCCTACATTCCATTAAAAAAACACAGGGAACACTATTTTAAGAGCAGATTCGTGCCATCCGAAACATATCAAGCTTAACATTTACACCCTCGGCCTAGGCAACCTCATCGAGTCACATGGACTCCAATACCACCTCTACGCTGACGATACCCAGCTCTATCTGTCCAGCCCTGATATCTCCTCCCTTTTATCCAAAATTCCTCCATGCCTATCCGTCATTGCATCCTTCTTTTCTACCCGCTTCCTAAAACTCAACATGGACAAGACCGAATTCATCGTCTTTCCCCCGAACAACCCCGCCCCGCTTCCTGACCTATCAATCACCGTCAATGACAGCACACTCTCACCCCTCCCCCACACCAAGTGCCTCGGGGTAATCCTCGACTCCTCCCTCTCTTTCAAGCCCCACATCCAAGCCCTCGCCACCTCCTGCCGGCTCCAACTAAAAAACCTTGCCCGTATCTGTTCCTTCCTTGACCACAACACGGCCAAGACACTTGTCCATGCCCTCATTATCTCCCGCCTGGACTACTGCAACCTCCTGTTCACCGGCCTCCCTGCCTCCTCCCTCGCACCTCTGCGCACCATCCTCAACTCTGCTGCCCGACTCATCCACCTATCTCCCCGTTACACCCCCGCCTCCCCTCTCTGCCGAGCCCTCCACTGGCTCCCTATCCCCCAGCGATCTTGCTTCAAAACCCTAACCCTGACACACAAGGCCATACAAACCTGTCCCCTCCCTACATCTCCGACCTAGTCTCCCGCTACCTCCCCTCACGCAACTTGCGCTCCTCTCAGGAACTCCTCTCAACCCCCCGCATTTCCACCTCCCACAACCGCACACAAGACTTCTCTTGTGCTTCTGCCAGACTCTGGAACTCCCTCCCCCACCACATCAGACACTCCCCTACCCTGGGAACCTTCAAGAAAAACCTGAAGACCCACCTCTTCCTACAAGCCTACAACACAAACTGAGACCCAATCCACTGCACCATCTCACCTCTCCCCCTTCTACTGTCTCCCTCCCCACCCACTCTAGACTGTGAGCCCTCGTGGACAGGATCCCCGGCCCTATTGTACCCGTATGATTGATTTGTCGATTTGTCGTCGTTTTTTCGACCACTTGTCTTTGTCTACCCTCTAACTTCTACAGCGCCATGTATCCTAATAGCGCTATATAAATACCTAATAATAATAATAACATTCCTGCCGGGGAAATGTTGAAAGCCAAACACAATTACAGTGATTCCTCAAGACGTGTGATGGAGAGGGGGGAAATTTGCGATAGGTATCAATATCAATGAGAGGTTACCAGAAATGGGCATTGGACAGAGCGGTTAAAATAGCAGATTAAAAATCTCGTAGGGAACTATTAACTAAATATACAAAACCCATTGGCCATCGAAAACCTGTATTTGTCACTACTTTTAGCAGGGAATACAATAGTATTGAAAACATAAGTCAAAAATATTTGCCCAATCTAACAAAAACGATCATATCCCTGACAAAATCCTGAAAGAGGTATGTCTTTTTTCCTCAGGAAATCACCGACCCTGGCTAGATTTCTGTCGCCAAGCTTAGTTGTGAAAGAAAACAATAAAATATTACCAGAAGAAATAAAACTTGGTTGTCTACACAGGACTTTCATAAATGTGTATGTTATTACATGTACGGTTTGCAATCTGACTTGCACTACATGGAAATTTAAGATAGCGCACAAATGAGCACATTCTTCATTCAAACAATGGTGACAATCCTAATGCATCCAATGTTTCTCGACATTTCTTCTCCAAACATGAAGAAAATTTAGACCATTTCAAGGTCCATTGCATCAAGGTCGTTAATAGACCCAAGAGGGAAGATAATGGAGAAGGAGGCTCTTGAACCGGGAAGCGTATTGGTTCCTGATCTGGAAACCTCCCAGAAGGGTTAAACAAACAGATCTAATGTTACACTACTGAATATAATTTTTTTGTGTTACCATAATGTGAATTGTAATTGTAAATTAATGTTTTAATGCTGTACAATTTGTATTTTTTGTAAAAATATAGATTTTATACTTGTCACGTGATTTGTACGTGGAACTTCCGTAAAGAGTCAAATACATGAAAGTCCGATTTATTAGCTAGGCTGTAAGAGGGATCGCCCTTGAAACAAGTAAGCCGATGCTATGGTTTACTCCACTATGTCTGCATGATCAATTTTGTTATACCGTGTTTTTCATTTATGGAGGAATAAAACGAGTTCTTAACCCAACGTGCTCGATCACTTGCTTTTTCTGGATTTCCTTACCATGCACAGCCAGAAACAGGTGAATGGAAATTTTTTTTAACTTATTATTTCTAATATAACTTTAGTGTATGCCGTCTCTTTACGCATGCCTACATGTTCTCCATATGTCTCAGAATCTCATAGTTACATTATGGTGTAAAGATGAAAGGACAATCAGATTGGACGTAATTATTATATACTCCCTCTAGCTTTGACTTAGTTCTCCCTATATATTTCCGTATACTACACTGCTCCTGAAGTCTTCCCAATAAGATGTTGCCTAACCCATTCTTAGTAAAGTACATTAGGTACCAGTCAAGGCATAGAAGGGGGGAAGGGTGTCTTTATTTCCCGACAATAGATATTTATTTAATACCACTGAATATGCCAATGATTAATGTAGGACTGATGTGTCTACTTTTTCAAACAGGAAGCACGAGATCCCAGTTCTTATTTTACAGTGGAATTTCTGCCCAAAGACTACCATGAGTAGGTGGCAGGGTACAGTCCCTGACAAACGTTATGTCGCTTATCCATGTTATGTAAATAAAAGCTTATAACCTGACATTAAATTCATCCGTTGGTTGTATAAATTACTCTTTTGAAAGCTGAAACCCTCCCAAATGTGGTTTAGGTTAAGAAAATAAATTGGCATCAATGCTGAAATATTGATCATTTAATGAACACAGAATGGTCAGATTTTGGCAAGACAAAAGTTGTGTTGCCTGGTCATATAATGCACCCAATCCTAGTTTACATTCTCACCTGTGCTCTGTAAATGATCAGTTAATTAGTGGGTGTGTATAAAAAGAAACCCAGCACCCCAGACCTTCACTTGAACTGCAACTTGAGCTCTGACAACATGCCAAAAATCCACCCTGCAACCAAAGCCTTGATTATCAAGAGGCTGAAGACCAGATCCACTGCAGAGGTGGCTGGCACGTTTCATGTGTCTCAGAGTTAAGTACAAATAATTAAAAAAAGATTTGAAGAGACTCGAAATGTGTTTGACAAGCCCAGGTCCGGAAGACCCCGCAAGACAACTGCTCAGGAGGAACGTTTGTTGATTAGAAAATCCAAAGCAAGCCCCTCTTCCACTGCAGCAGAGCTCCAACAGGCCTGGTCACCTCAAATCCATGTGTCAACTAGAACAGTTTGTAGGATTCTGTCTCAAAATGGCCTACATGGTTGAATAAGTGCCCAGAAGCCACCACTAAACAAAAGGCAAATAAAAAACTGTGTGGCATTTGCAAAGTCCCACAGCCTGCTAAACAGATGGATGCTGGAAAAGTGGCAGAAGGTGGATTTCTCTGAAGAATCTTCAGTAGAATTACACCACAATCGCCGCAAATACTGCAGGAGACCTCTGGAGCTCGTATGGATCCAAATTTGGTGTTGGAAAGACCATGGTCTGGGGTTACCTTCAGTATGGGGTGTGCAAAACATTTGCAAGGTGGAAGGCAATATCAATAGCCTAAAATGTCAAGAAGTATTAGCTACCTCTTACATTCCAAATCATAAAAGGGGTCAAATTCTGCAGCAGGATGGTGCTCCATCTCATACATTCATCTCTACAACAAAGTTCCTCCAGGCAAAAACAATCAATATACTCAAGGACTGGCCAGCCCAGTCACCTGACATGAATATCATTGAGCATGTTTGGGGTAGGATGAAAGAGGAAGCTTGGAAGACAAAACCAAAGAATCTAGATGAACTCTGGGAGGCATGTAAGACTGCATTCTTTGCTTTTCCTGATAACTTCATCAATAAATTGCATGAATCGTTGAACCACATGGATGTACTCCTTCAAGCTCATGGAAGTCACACAAAATATTAAATATGACTCTAATAGCACCACAACTTTATTCACCAATGTTATGCAACATGTATTTGTATTTTAAGTTAATTGTTTGAAAATCACACTTTCTGTGGGCGACAAAACTTTTGTCTTGCCAAAATCTGATCATTCTGTGTTCATTAAATGATCAATATTTCCGCATTGATGCCAATTTATTTTCTTAACCTAAACCACATTTGGTAGGGTTTCAGCTTTCAAAAGAGTAATTTATACAACCAATGGATAAATTTAACGTCAGGTTATAAGCTTTTATTTACATAACATGGATAAGCGACATAGCTTTTATCAGGGACTGTAGGTGCTCTCACTGTTTTCTTCATTGTAGTCTTTGGGAGTTATGAGAAGAGGCGGCAGCATCTGTGAATAAATATTCTAAAAAGTTTTCTGTTATTGGTATGTCAGTAGCTATCTATAAAATCAGCTAGTGGTGTCTGTCATCCACTTCCGTCAGGATGAGGCCAAATTCCACAAACCACTGTGCTGACCGGAAGTACGCCAGACGCCATATTGGGACACCCAAGTGATGAGTCTTCCAATATGCTGCTGACGCACACCCGACTGACATGCCCGACACCCCTGCTGCAACCACTTCTGACGTCTGAACACCCCCACTGCACCCACCTCCGCAGCCCGATAACCCCTGCCTGGTCCCTGCATCCCACGGTCCTCCCGCCACAAACCCGTTGCCGCAGCCCAGTGCATGCTTTCCCCCGCCCACTCCCAGCAGTTCACTCGGTCAATCCATCTGTCCAATCTCCACTTCCTTTCGGTCTCCCCCTCCTGCTGGTCTCCCCTCCACCTAGTGTTAGTGCTCCGCGTCCCCAGCAGGCCGATGCCAAAGGACCTGTTGTTAAAGTAGGTATCTTATAATGACTATAGTCAGCCATTTTGTCTTCTAGTCAGACATCTTTGTGTTATCATATTCTATTTCTTCACTTTTGGATAAGTGACCAATCTACTAGACTTAGTAAACATAATGTCCTGATAAAACCCAGATGTAGTTCTCAGAAAAACAGGAACTTAGGATAAAGTTAGATTCTAGGAATTGACTCTCTGGTCAAGGCCAAACTGGCCACATGAATGTATAAGCCAGCCAAATTCATATAGTCATTGTTTTAAGAACTCACAAATCAATGTCAAAACTGTCTGTAACGCATTTCTATCCAAAAACCCCCACTATTGTGTAACTATTGTGTGACGTTGTCATATTACGTATCACTCTATTTTTAGAAATCTATGATGCCTATATAACCTGCCCCATCATTAAACTGTATGATTCACTCATGCAAAAGACCTGTGCTGTGTGTCTTTCAAATGAGTATCTACCATAGATGGTATACCGATGCCAATCCATTTTTGATCAGTCTTATCTGGTTAGGTTGAATCTCCCGTTTCTAACATTTTTGGAGGCTTGCCAGTGAGATTAATTCTTTCCTTTTTATGTTTGACTCAGATTGAACAAGGTTGCCCGTCCCGAAAGGAGGAGTGCAAAAACCGCGGTAAGAGAGCCATTGACTCAAACAAAGTACTTTTCTTTCCGGGAGGGGTGAGACGTGTCAATCTGAGGGGAACATGAACGGGAAACTCAATATCTTCAGGTAGACTGATCTGATTTATTCTGTAATTGTTTTTTGTATTTGTTTTTGTAATCATTTTCATTTTGTCATATTGTCTGTGCTTGCTTATCTGAAAACATAACAGTTATTGTTTGTAGCTTCATTCTTCATTGTTGCTATATTTGTTTACAAGTGATTTGTGTAATAAGCTGCTGATTCTAATATTGGTGTTGTTTTTAGTTGAGCACTAATTATATTAACTACTTAACTAACTTACTAGATTTAGTTAATAGCTGATCCTGGCTGGCTGGTTGTTGTTAAACTAACACTTTATAATACGGTATTATTGTGTAGTCATCCTGTCAACTCGGAAGCAGTTAGAGGGAGAGACAGGGGGTGAGGATGCACACAGCGCTGACACCTTTTTGATCTCACTCCTTGCCCCCACTTTTTTTTGTATGTGTTTAGACGCTGATAGCTGATAGCTGGAAGTGTAACAGGAGCCTTGGTTTGTTTTCAGGCATAGAGGCAGATGACTTTGAGGTATGAAGAATATATAGGAATTAGTTTTGGAATTGTGTTGTATGTGCTGGTGTTTATTTATCTGCTTTAGGCAAGTTTATAGTAGATTTAGAGCAGATCGGAAGATTGAGTTTGCATTGATGCCCTAGAAGTAGTGACAAGTGGTTCGGAAGAAAAGCTAGAGGAGATTGCTGATTCTGGATTTAAAGTGCACAAGGTGAATCAGCAGAGGTCTAGCTTGGATATAGCAGGATACTGAAGACAGGGATCGCTACCCTTGACAGCTGCTATGGGAACCACTCTCACAAAAAGGCTCACTAGATCAGAACAGATTGTGGATCCAAGACTTAAAATGATTTAGTGAGAGCAGAGAATGGAAAGAGGGCAGTTAAGGATGCCACAAGGATTCTGAAGAAAGCGAAAATGCCAAAAGAGGGTTGTTTGGATGTGACCCAATGGTGGCAATTTGCCCGGGAGAATGACCAGTGGATTCAGAAGCACGGATATGGTTATCAGGTGAGGTACTGGATCAGGACATCTGATCATCACCTTCCCCTTATAATTGATTATGATGTAAAGAATGTTAAAGAGATGAAATTTCTTAAGGATATGTTTTCCAATAGCAAAGTCATGTGTGGAATGTTTGTACTTGCCACTTGATCAGTCATTGCCAATAATACGGGCTGCGGATGATCAGATGACAAGGGTAAAACAAAAGAAAGCAAAGAAACCGACTCTGGTGATGGTTAACATTCACCCTGGAGCTTTTGACAATGCTATACAGAAATCTATAGAAGGGTTGCAGTTCAATCAGAGAAGGTCTAATTGTTATGAAGCAGAAGAATGTAGGAAGAAAGGATGATGTTTTGAATGTGGGAAAAGAGGACACATAAAAAGAGATTGTCCAGAAAGGAAAAAAGCAGGACGCACAAGAGTTGCAATGATGAATGTTGACACATCTGGTAACAGTTCAGACTAGGAAATAGGCAGCCCCCCAAGGAAACCAAACTATTACTGTTTCCCCTAATGATGGACCATCAGCCACAAAACAGTTAACCCTCCCTACTGGTAAAAGTGTAGATTGTTAAATTGATATGGGGGCTAGCCGCACAATAATACGAAAACAAGATATGCCTGAATAATACATAACAAGAAGGACAAATTTTGAGATAGGTGCCAGTGGTAGGATGAATCCTTTAAAAGAAACTAAGCCTATGACTGTGAGAATAGTTAACACTGCTGACCTGTGTGCACAGTTGCTTGTGTCTGAGAACTGTCCTGTAAATTTGATAGGTGCTGACATTTTAAATGCTATGCATGCTGTCATTACTTATGGGAAGAAAGGAATCACTGTAATGCGTCCTTTGTCAGAACCAATGCTCACTGTAATGCTGTCTTTAATCCAGTTAGATGAGGAAAAGCTGGACACAGACTTGGATGAGCAGACAAAGGAGATGCTGCAAGAAGTGTCACCTGCACTATGGGTACAAGATAAAACTGATGTTGGGTTGCTGAGAATAACACCAGTAAAAAAATTAAGTTGAAACCAGGTTAGGTACCGGCATGTGTTAGACAAAATCCCCTGAGCAGAGACCAGGATACAGCCATTTCACATCAGGTAGAAGAATATTTAAAGGTGCAGGTTATAGGGAAATGCCGATTCCCTTATAATAAACCTCTTGTTTCCAGTAAAGAAAAAGCAAATATCAGGTCAACCTGTTGTGTACAGAATGGTTCATGATTTACGTGAAATTAATAAATTGATGGTTATTGATTCAGCAACTGTCCCAAACCCCCATACCCTTTTGAATCAAATTCCGCCAGAAGCAAAGATTTTTACAGTGACTGATTTAAGCAATGCTTACTTCTCTGTTCCACTCAATTCAGATTCTCAATTGATTTTTTGCATTTACGCACAAAAATACACAATATTGCTGGACAAGACTTCCACAAGGGGGGGCGCTACGTCCCCATCTGTGTTTTCAGAAGCAATGGCAAGTATCCTTCTTTCCTGGCACCCTGAAAGTAGGGAAGTGCAATTGCTTCAAAATGTTGATGATTTGTTACTGTGTGCACCAGATAAACCAAGTTGTTTACAAGAAACACTGTCTTTGTTAAAGTTTTTGTTTGAGCAGGGATGCAAGGTGGCAAAGGATAAGCTACAGGTGGAAAAAATGAGGGTTGTTTTCCTTGGTCATTGCATGTCTGCACAATCAAAGCACATCACAACTGACAGAAAGAAAGCAATCAGTCAGGCAAAAGAACCTACCACTGAAAGAGCATTGAGAACTTTTCTAGGGTTGGTGGGCTATTGTAGAGAGTGGATTCCTTCAGCATCACAGAAAATGCAGCCACTATATGATGTACTGGCAGCATGTAATAAAGGAAAACCCTATTAAATGACAACAGAAGCAAAAGAGGGCTTTGATATGCTGAAAAATGACATTCTCTCTGCCCCAGCGCTGGGAATACCTAACTATGATCTCCCATTTTATTTGTTTTGTCATGAGGTGGGAGGGCATGCTAATGGAGTACTGACACAAAAGCATGGGGGGAAATATCGCCCACTAGGCTATTATTCTGCCCAACTTGATATAGTGATAAAAGGAGCCCCTTCATGCATCAGAGCAGTGGCTGCTTGTGCAATTTTAAAAGAACGAGTTGCAGACTTGGTATTGGACAATACCCTGGAAATACAGGCACCACACTCTGTGCAGGAGCTGTTGCTCCAAGCAAGAACAAAACATTTGTCAAATGAGCAGACTAACCAAGTATGAAGTGGCTTTGTTAACACCTCCAAATGTTACCATTAAAAGATGCTCAGGGCTGAATCCAGCCACTCTATTACCAGATATTGATAATGACTTAACACCTGAGCCTGAGCACAATTGTTTTGAGCTAATGAATATTGAAACACCGCCATTAGCAAATGTTCAGGAAACACCAATTGATAATGCAGATTTAGAACTGTATGTAGATGGTTCCTGATTTTATGTAGATGGAGTACCACATACTGGATATGCAGTTGTAACCTTTATGAAGTTCTGAAAAGTGAGCCATTACCTTCTAGGATGTCTGCCAAGGAAGCTGAGCTAAAAGCTCTGACAGAGGCTTGTATCATGGGTGAGGGTTTGTTAATGTCCATTTTTACCGATAGCCGTTATTCTTTCGGCATCTGCCACGATTACAGCCCTATATGGAGAAGCAGACAGTTTGTGGGAGCCTCGGGGAAACCCATAAAGAACGCAGACTCAGTGGCTCAACTCCTAAGAGCACTAGAGTTGCCAAAAAAGGTCGCTATAGTTAAAGTGCAAGCCCATACCAAGGAATGCACCAAAAAGGCTGTAGGCAATGACCGCGCTGACAAGGCTGCTAAGGCTGCTGCTTTGCGTCCCCTCCCAGTGGAGCTTTACACTGTGCAAGTGTCTGGAGAGGTGGACCTTCAACTTCTTATGCGCCTGCAAGCACAGGCCTCTAAACAAGAGAAAGAAGAATGGAAGCGTGCTGATGCCTGAGAAGAGGATGGTCTATGGAAGGTGGGTATTAAGAATTGCCTTCCTAGCGCACTATACTCCATGATGTGTGCTCTCTCACACGGGCCAACTCATCAATCAAAGGATGCAATGGCAGAACAGGTTAAACACCACTGGGTGGCTCCAGGATTCTATTATACTGCTGCTAAATACGTACAGGGTTGTGTAATCTGTGCATGCCATAATACTGGAAAAAACGGTTAAGGTGCCACAAAAGTGTACGCCACGGCCACTCTATCCATTTCAGCGTCTGCAGATTGACTTTGTTTAGCTTCCAAAGGTAGGCGTCTATGAGTATGTGTTGGTCTGCACACACCTATTCTCTGGATGGCCAGAAGCATGGCCTACTGCCAAAGCCACTGCCCAAACTGTTATTAAGAAATTATTGTCTGAGTTTGTGTGCAGATATGGTGTACTAGAAGTAATGGAAAGTGTCTGGGGAATCGTCAAAGACAGGATTGTATTTCCCTCAGCAGTTGCAACTTTGTATTCTGACATGACAGCTTATGTGGAGCTTTGCAAAATGTATTGCATCAAATTCATAAACATGTTTTCAGTTTTATTCCAGATCCCTCCTCCTTGGAAGGAACACACTCTGTAAAGCCAGGAGATTGGGTGACAATAAAGAAACACGTGAGGAAAAGCTTGGAACCCAGATTTGAAGGTCCATACCAAGTTCAGCTCACTACTCCAACCTTAGTGAAACTAGAGGGAAAGACCATCTGGATCCATGCATCCCGTTGCAAGAAGTTCCACAAGGACTAAAAGAATGATTTTAGGGGAGTATTGTCTGTTGTTCTTATTCCTTTATAATACTTTCCTCCTAAAAACAGCAGCAGGAAATGATACACCGGAGCAGCAAAAAGGAAGTGGCTGAGAGGAGTAATTTGTTAAAGGATGAAGAATCACCTAAAAAATGGGATAATAAGTTTGTGAGATATCATGAGTATATAGTAAAGGCCCAAAATCTTTCTAATTGTTGGATATGCTCACATGCACCTATTGCAGCTAAAACTATGCCTTATTTTGTAACCCCTATTCCGGAGGAGGAGTTAATACGTCCACACTGCTGGACAATGGTTGCCTTAAATTTAGATGAAAAACAGAGTAAAACGTCTGCACCCCTTCCAGTAACGGGGTGGACAACACCACCTTGTCTTCAGTTTAATTTAACCTCACAGACAGGGGGCCAAGATAGCGGAGCAAGCAACAATATTTGAAGTCAGGGAGTATGATGGAATTTGGGGAATCTAGGAAACAGGTGAAAGGTACCTGGGTAATATACCCACACACCATTAAGTCCTTAAATTTGTTTAAAGGGTTGGATGGATAACAGGAATTATTCATTTTGTGATCCAAGGGGCATTTATAATATTAGTAATTGCAGTACTGGTGAAATTGTTTGTATTGTTAGTAAAGAAAATTCTGGGAGCTAATTGTAAATGTTTTTCAGGTAAATACAAGGTGAGAGAGACTAAAAATAAGGATACTGACTACATACTCAAGTACTCATGACCCTGACTACAACAAAAGGATACAAGTGCATACTCTGCGACAGAGAAACTTTGACAGAGATGGCTGACTGCACCCACTGTGGAAATCCCTTGTAGATGCCTCCTCCACCAGTGCAACAAGAAAATGAGAACTATAATACTGTGTGAACCATACATGCATTTATACATGAACAATTATAGTCATTGAATATATATGAAGTAAAAGTTATGATACCCTATAATATAATATATATCAATCCCCTCTGAAACTCAAGAGTTAGGAGAAACAGGGAACAGGAAGGACCGGCCAACAGGGTCTGTCTGAATGGTAGTAGCCCATAATATACTTAGGAGAAGCCTACTTTATTGTGAAAGTAGGACGACTCTGCGGACCTGGGGGCAGGCAGGGACAGGTAAGGAATAGAAATGATAAAAAGAGGGGAGTTGTTAAAGTAGGTATCTTACAATGACTATAGTCAATCATTTTGTCTTCTAGTCAGACATCTTTGTGTTATCATATTCTATTTCTTCACTCTTGGATAAGTGACCAATCTAAAGACTTAGTAAACATAATGTCCTGATAAAACCCAGATGTAGTTCTCAGAAAAACAGGAACTTAGGATAAAGTTAGATTCTAGGAATTGACTCTCTGGTCAAGGCCAAACTGGCCACATGAATGTATAAGCCAGCCAAATTCATATAGTCATTGTTTTAAGAACTCACAAATCAATGTCAAAACTGTCTGTAACGTATTTCTATCCAAAAACCCCCACTATTGTATAACTATTGTGTGACGTTGTCATATTACGTATCACTCTATTTTTAGAAATCTATGATGCCTATATAACCTGCCCCATCATTAAACTGTATGATTCACTCATGCAAAAGACCTGTGCTGTGTGTCTTTCAATTGAGCGTCTCCCATAGACGGTATACCGATGCCAATCCATTTTTGATCAGTATTATCTGATTAGGTTGAATCTCCCGTCTCTAACATTTTTGGAGGCTTGCCAGCGAGAGTAATTCTTTCCTTTTTACGTTTGACTCGGATTGAACAAGGTTGCCCGTCCCGAAAGGAGGAGTGCAAAAACCGCGGTAAGAGAGCCATTGACTCAAACAAAGTACTTTTCTTTCCGGGAGGGGTGAGACGTGTCAATCTGAGGGGAACATGAACGGGAAACTCAATATCTTCAGGTAGACTGATCTGATTTATTCTGTAATTGTTTTTTGTATTTGTTTTTGTAATCATTTTCATTTTGTCATATTGTCTGTGCTTGCTTATCTGAAAACATAACAGTTATTGTTTGTAGCTTCATTCTTCATTGTTGCTATATTTGTTTACATGTGATTTGTGTAATAAGCTGCTGATTCTAATAGTTCTGCGTAATAGCTTTTATGAATCCGCATGTGGCTTGCGGACCTATATTTATCATTGTGTACGCATGGACACGCGTAGGCATCAGTTTGTATGCGTCTGCGTACGTTCGAGGTTTGTTGAGCCGCCCGTGTGACGCAACATGTTGCATTTTTGTGCCTTGCAAAATCTGCACTTGTTGTATGCGGATGTTTGCGGACAAACCACGCATTGTTGTGTATGAGTACGCAAAAGCATTCGTACGGCTACGTTCCCTACTCATGCGTTCGTAAAAGTGCGCATGTCCTGGAGACGATTGCAAGGCCACTCCCCAAACTAAGCTGTATAAAAGTGGGTGTGGACATTCCAGACGCAATGTGGATGTCAGAAGCCTTGATGACAACATAGAAGGTGGCTAGGAAGACTCAGGATGTGAGTATAATCTCTCTCTGTCTCTTTCTGTATGTCTCTCTTTCTGTATGTCTCTCTCACACTCACTCTAGGTGGCTGTGTCTCCCTCTCTTTTGGTGTCTGTCTCTTGCTGTATGTGTTTCTCTGTGTATTTGTATCTGTCCCTTGGTGTATCTGTGTGTCTGTGTTGGTGTCTCTCTTGTTGTCTCTTGGTTTCTCAGTCTCTCTACTTATATTCTTCTCTCCTCCTTAGTTCTTTATGTGTTCCCAGTGTGTGTCTCTTTAATCATTTCGATGTTGTTGCCAATGAAATGTGGACAGTGGTTGGCCAGTCGTACATCATGTCCAAGGGGTGGCTCTGTTTCAGTAGTTCATGTTGTTTGCTGACATAATTAGCCTGGTGAGATTCTGTAGAGTGATGTCACAAAGTTTCATATGTTGTCTGCAGTGTGACATCCTTTTTTTGGTTGGTGAGGTCATACAATGGCATTTGCACATTGGGTGTTGACATGGTTTGTATAGTACATTTCCATGTGCAATGTGCTTGTTTCCATACTCTGGTTGGTAATGTCATACAAAGCATTTCCGCAGTATTCTTTGCCATGCTTTATCTTATCTTTTGCCATGCTTACTGTGGTAGGTCATGTCATACAATGCCATGTACACTGTTGTTGCCATGCTTACTGTGCTAGGTCATGTCATACAATGCCATGTACACTGTTGTTGTTGCCATCCTAGGTCATGTCATACAATGCCATGTACACTGTTGTTGTTGCCATGCTTACTGTGCTAGGTCATGTCATACAATGTCATGTACACTGTTGTTGTTGCCATCCTAGGTCATGTCATACAATGCCATGTACACTGTTGTTGTTGCCATGCTTACTGTGCTAGGTCATGTCATACAATGCCATGTACACTGTTGTTGTTGCCATCCTAGGTCATGTCATACAATGCCATGTACACTGTTGTTGTTGCCATGCTTACTGTGCTAGGTCATGTCATACAATGCCATGTACACTTAGTTGTTGTTGCCATCCTAGGTCATGTCATACAATGCCATGTACACTGTTGTTGTTGCCATGCTTACTGTGCTAGGTCATGTCATACAATGCCATGTACACTGTTGTTGTTGCCATGCTTACTGTGCTAGGTCATGTCATACAATGCCATGTACACTGTTCTTGTTGCCCCTAATTATTAAGGTTAAACCTGTCATTTCTATCCGTCCTCAGTCTACTTCTTATGCTAAGCTGCTGTGTAGCTGTGACTGGACTTCTCTTTCCTCATCTGGCTGTGTACTGCTTTTTGGTGAGAAAATAGATGACACTATGTGTATTTTTTTTTTGTATAATCTGAACAATACTTGGGATGCAAGTTATTTACTGTATTGAATGTGTCAATGGTTTTTACAAAAAATGAACCTCCTCAGTCATTCTCCGAATAACACGTCTCCTCTTCCTTCAACAGTCTGCTGCTCTTTACACCACTGGGATTGTGCTGTGCTACTGGGACTGTGCTGTGTTCCTGGGACTGTGCTGCATTTACCTGTTGGTCTTTCCTTTGTTGCTCCAAAGATGTCCTCCAATGAAGAAGTTGATGAACGTACTGCTGTTGAATCAGAAGTAAGTATATTGTAAGAAATATTGTTGTGAAATACTCTGATTATTAGGTCAATGACATTTGTGGTCTATGTACTATGTTATTGTAAAGGATTCTAGTGTTGAGGAAGAGGATGATTCCACTGGAAGCGATATGTCGGACGGTTGAGAAGAAACAGCTTCTGCTGGTAGAACTGGTGTAAGTTAAGAACAGGTGTTGATTGAGTGACTTGTTTTGATTTCGTAATGTCAAATTTTTTTTTTAAATTTAATAGGAAGACTCGGGAAGAACATTTATAGACAATGACTGTCTCATTCCATTGGTCCAAGAGCGTCAAGCACTATGGGACACGCGTGACCAGCACCATTCAGACTCCGGATTGACACGTCAACTTTGGGAAGAGGTCGCTAAAGGAATTTGGCCGGATTGGAGCAATGCTCCCCAATCTGCAAGAACTGATTTTGGTTAGAATGGTATTCTTTCTTAACACATAACAGTTCCAAATTTTCAAACAATTAATTATTTTTCGGTCTCGTCTTTACAGTGAAGAAAATAAAAATGCATTGGCGGTCGATCAAGGATCGGTTCAACAAGGACCTCAGAGAGGAACAACGAGTGCGTAGCGGTTGTGCTCCAAAGTTGAAGAAATATTGTTACCATCGTATGCTCTCATTCCTGAGACCAGCATTGAATCATCGAACGTGAGTATATATAAATTTTTTTCTTTAATACTTTCTCTTTTTGCAGTTTTTACTGTTAATGCTATCCTGATCATGATTGTCAAGATGTTATTACAACTTTGTTTATTTAATCAACAGAACATGGTGCAGCATCGGTGATACATCATCCTCCACTTTAACATCCACATCTGTTGGAGCGCCACAACATGACCCAGGCACACACCAGTATGGCATTTCACAAGGTAGTAACATTGCAGAATCTAGCAGGCAATCATCACATGCTGGAGAACATGGATTTGGTTCATTGGGTGTTCCCCTATCCCTATCAGCTACTGGTTATGTAGGCACTACACGTCAGTGGCAGAGAGCTTGGGAAAGGTCTGTCATGCCGGAATTTATACATTTGAGTTCTATATTCCAGGAAAGGATGCGTGTGCTTGGAGAAAAAATAGACCAGGGCTTCAGTTGTGTTGAGAGCCAATTTCAGGAAGTGTTAAAGCGCATTGATCACCTGGAATTAGACCTCAGGAGACCGTCTCGACATTATTTTGCATCAATAGAGCAAAATGTTACGGAACACCTTACACCAGAACTCCAAATTTTTGTAATGAATGCCTGTCAGGATGCATATACTCAGGCCATACAGCAGTCTCAAATATTACAGTCCCAGGCCGGGTACTACCAGATTCCACAAACCAATGTGCAAAGAAATCTACAAAGTCAAACACGCCATCAATGGAATATGACTCAAGCAAAACAAACTGCATCTTCCTCTGTGTTGCTAAGACACAATTTGAATACTTTACCAGCACCACCTCCGTTGGACATTACGCCGGCAATACCTCCAGTGCCAACTTACAGCAGTTTAGTGAGTGCAGCAGCACAAGGAGATGCACCAGCAAACACAACAACAGAACTATTCCATCACAGCACGCTTCTCATGGTTTAGACACAATGTCAATTGTAACACCCATACATCATGCTACTTCAAGTATTACTACTGAAGGCTCACACCCTAACCTACCTCCAATACTGCCGAGTACTGCATCACAGCATGTTCGCTCCTCAAGTGTGTCTGCAGCCGCATCCCTGACGCATGACACTGTCACCTCATGGACTATACCAGGCCAACCAAAAAAAAAAACTAAAAACATTGGTGCTCCACAACAGCAGTCTGCCAGTGCTACACTATCAAAGCCGCAAACACAGCTGCACATACCAGGTACAGAGCCCAGCACTCCAACTATACCATCCAGCAAACGCCGTAGAGGTCCAGGGAGAATAAAAAAAGATGTTACTATGAATATTGAATTAGTGGCTGCCTCAGTGACCACAGTGAAAAAGAAAGGTCGACCAAAGAAAGAAAAGGAACCTGTACCACCCTCACCTGGTAATATTTCACTCTTTTCAGATCTTTCTCTACCATCTCTTGGCTCAAATACAAATGTGTCTGTAAGTTCTAACTTACTTTTAACACCCACAGTTTGTTCGTCACCTACTATAGTAGGCACTCAGTCCACTGGTCATGTGTTCAGTCCCATACATGAATTGGATTCAAGTATCCAACAACCAATTCTACATTTTATTACCCCATCACCAAATCCACTTTCCAGCCCTAGTCCGAGCCCATCAGCACAGCAGAATATTAACACGCAACAGGGAGTGGACACTCCAACAGTTACCTACACACATTTGTAACGTTTTACAAATGAAGAAGTTGATGAACGTACTGCTGTTGAATCAGAAGTAAGTATATTGTAAGAAATATTGTTGTGAAATACTCTGATTATTAGGTCAATGACATTTGTGGTCTATGTACTATGTTATTGTAAAGGATTCTAGTGTTGAGGAAGAGGATGATTCCACTGGAAGCGATATGTCGGACGGTCGAGAAGAAACAGCTTCTGCTGGTAGAACTGGTGTAAGTTAAGACCAGGTGTTGATTGAGTGACTTGTTTTGATTTCGTAATGTCAATTTTTTTTTTAAATTTAATAGGAAGACTCAGGAAGAACATTTATAGACAATGACTGTCTCATTCCATTGGTCCAAGAGCGTCAAGCACTATGGGACACGCGTGACCAGCACCATTCAGACTCCGGATTGACAAGTCAACTTTGGGAAGAGGTCGCTAAAGGAATTTGGCCGGATTGGAATAATGCTCCCCAACCTGCAAGAACTGATTTTGGTTAGAATGGTATTCTTTCTTAACACATAACAGTTCCAAATTTTCAAACAATTAATTATTTTTCGGTCTCGTCTTTACAGTGAAGAAAATAAAAATGCATTGGCGGTCGATCAAGGATCGGTTCAACAAGGACCTCAGAGAGGAACAACGAGTGCGTAGCGGTTGTGCTCCAAAGTTGAAGAAATATTGTTACCATCGTATGCTCTCATTCCTGAGACCAGCATTGAATCATCGAACGTGAGTATATATAAATTTTTTTCTTTAATACTTTCTCTTTTTGCAGTTTTTACTGTTAATGCTATCCTGATCATGATTGTCAAGATGTTATTACAACTTTGTTATTTAATCAACAGAACATGGTGCAGCACGGTGATACATCATCCTCACTTTAACATCCACATCTGTTGGAGCGCCACAACATGACCAGGCACACACCATACGGCATTTCACAAGGTAGTACATTGCAGATCTAGCAGGCAATCATCACATGCTGGAGAACATGTGTAACGTTTGTAACGTTTTGCTTAAGTAATGTGATATTGCAAGCTTATCCAGAATCTTTTGTATATTATTTCATGATTAAACAATATTCTTTTATGTGTGCTGAATAAACATTTTTGACCATTTTTCAAAAACGTGTGCTTTCATTGTGTTCTCATTATCTGTAGTGTTTATTATGTTTTTGGTACGTGCATGCCATTCTCTTCTCAATAGGTTACATCTGTCTGTCCATGTTTTGCCTTCTGTACTGTGATTAACAGGCCTGCGAATCATGACTACTCCTTCAGGTACTGCACACTAAACAATCCTATGTCCCCACAGACTAGAAAAAGACGAGGTCCGTTGCCTCAGGCACACCAGACAGGGCCAGCAGGACAGGGACAACAGCGGACAGGATCAGATGACAGGGTGCACACCAGTATCGAGGAAACACGATAGTGGGTGCCTGCAGCAGAGATCCACAGGAAGACAAAGGGACTGGGGGACAATAAGACATAGGGGAACATGGCATAGAGGCAGACACAATGGGGCACATGGAGGACAGGCACAGACAGGGGAACATTACAATAAATGGAAGACAATATAATAACTTTGAAATTGTAGAAAACTTTTATTTAGCCACACAACTGCATATAATCCTCTAAAAGTGTTGTTACACTATCGAAAACATTTTTAAAATTTATCCTCAATGAAAAGGACCATGAATTGAGGTTTTGTTCGATGGTCAAATTGAGATGAAAGTACGACTATGTATATCCTCTAAGCAAACCAATGTTATAAACAAAACCTTATTAAACAAGAATGATCCTAACATTGACTATGTTAGCACTTTACCAGTGTTCTGACAACACACAGATGCACAGCCTGTAGGTTCACCGCTGTATGTATTTGAAAGTACTACAGTACACTAATAAACTGTAGGATGTATGTACCTATCTCATTACAACATTTGGTCCTGCCAGTCCACACGTCCACTGTCCGAGACAAAGTATTCGCATACATATCCCTCATTTGACCAACTTCTACTGTACTACGAAGTGGGTGATCCTGGAAGTCCTGGAGTGTGCTCTCTAC
The DNA here is from genome assembly GCA_033576535.1 of Allobates femoralis. NCBI lineage: Eukaryota > Metazoa > Chordata > Amphibia > Anura > Aromobatidae > Allobates > Allobates femoralis. Next base: position 185,154,978 of record JARQOC010000002.1, on the reverse strand, counting down.
ATGTCCTTCAGCTTCAAAGCGGTGTCGTTCTTTAACCAGTAAAAAATTGTGCAACACTACACAAGCTTTGACAACCTCGTCTACTGTGTCAGTTTTAAGGTTGATTGCTGTTCCAAAAATCCGCCACTTTGAAGCAAGCAAACCAAAGGCACATTCGACAGTCCTTCGTGCCCTTGTCAGACGATAATTGAAAATTCGCTTAGTATGGTTCAAGTTCCTGCTCGAGCAAGGTTTCAAGAGGTTGGTAGACATTTGGAACGCTTCATCACCTACCAGAACAAATGGCATGGGTGGTCCATTAGTGTTGGGAAGCGGCTGTGGACGAGGAAAATTAAAATTGTTTTCATACAAGCGTTTGCCCATATCTGAGTCTTTGAAAGCTTGCGAGTCATTTGAACGTCCAAAAGAACCTACGTCAGCCGCTACAAAGCGACAATCTGCATCCGCAATAGCCATTAGAACTGTTGAAAAAAATTTCTTATAATTATAGAACTCAGATGCACTACCAGCAGGCTTCACTATGCGGATATGTTTCCCGTCCACAGCCCCCAAACAGTTTGGAAACTGACAAATTTCATTGTATCTGGAGGCATTGTCCAGCCACAGTTGAGTTGTGGGATGGGGAAGAAATTCTGTTTGCAGGTCTTGGCAGATTGCACAACAAGTGTGTAGGATTATTCCAGATATCGTCGAGACTCCAATCCGGAATTGGAAATGGAGCGATGATATGGATTCACCGGTGGCCAGAAATCTGAAAATATTAAGATTTTTTGGTTTAAAAAAAATGGCCTTTACATGTCTTCTTATCAAAGCATTCATAACAACATTATCAAGACTATAGTGAGTAATGCATAATTGTGCAATCAAACTTACCTCAGGGTCACCAAAAGACGTTCTTCTGCCGGTATCGCTCGTCGTAATTGTGTGTCCTCCCTCGTGATGGATCCTCGGACCCGACGAAGCAGGTCGTCAAAGCTCTCCTTAGACATACGTGTGTAATCAATAAACTTCTCAGGGTTAGCATGAAGTTCAGCATACAAGGAATAGTATACTCCACGGCTCTCTCTCAATTCAACAATAGGATGCAGCCAAAATCGACGACGACGTCTTCTACGTCTAGCTCTTCTCCTATCTTCCTCACAAGCCACAGCAAAAGCAAATGCCATCCTCAACGAAAAATCCATCTCCTCATTGAAACTCTGCATTCGTAGATCCATCTTCAAGCACGATACAAATACCTACAATGCATTCTTTAATGTGGGCAGGCTCTATATAGTGATTGCCCAAGAGCCACACCTTTTGGTGTGGCTAGAGTCAAGAAAATCAAGAAAAAGATATTCTGAACTCAAAACGCATGCGCATGAATTACGCAAACGCACACATATACGCAGAGCAAACGCATACTTGCGCAACGTTTTTGTAACGAACACCGTGAACGCATGCGTATAAAAAACGCAGCGTAATTATGCTTTTGTCATGCGATTGTCATGCGTTTGCGCTTTAAACGCTGCGGACCCAAACGCCAGTGTGAAGGCGCCCTTATTGTTTGTAGCTTCATTCTTCATTGTTGCTATGTTTGTTTACATGTGATTTGTGTAATAAGCTGTCGATTCTAATATTGGTGTTGTTTTTAGTTGAGCACTAATTATATTAACTACTTAACTAACTTACTAGATTTAGTTAATATTAGCTGATCCTGGCTGGCTGGTTGTTGTTAAACTAACACTTTATAATACGGTATCATTGTGTAGTCATCCTGTCAACTCAGAAGCAGTTAGAGGGAGAGACAGGGGGGTGAGGATGCACACAGCGCTGACACCTTTTTGATCTCACTCCTTGCCCCCACTTTTTTTGTGTGTGTGTAGACGCTGATAGCTGACAGCTGGAAGTGTAACAGGAGCCTTGGTTTGTTTTCAGGCATAGAGGCAGATGACTTTGAGGTATGAAGAATATATAGGAATTAGTTTTGGAATTGTTTTGTATGTGCTGGTGTTTATTTATCTGCTTTAGGCAAGTTTATAGTAGATTTAGAGCAGATCGGAAATTGAGTTTGCATTGATGCCCTAGAAGTAGAGACAAGTGATTCAGAAGAAAAGCTAGAGGAGATTGCTGATTCTGGATTTAAAGTGCACAAGGTGAATCAGCAGAGGTCTAGCTTGGATATAGCAGGATACTGAAGACAGGGATCGCTACCCTTGACAGCTGCTATGGGAACAAGTCTCACAAAAAGGCTCACTATATCAGAACAGATTGTAGATCCAAGACTTAAAATGATTGATTTAGTGAGAGCAGAAAATGGAAAGAGGGCAGTTAAGGATGCCCAAGGATTCTGAAGAAAGCGAAAATGCCAAAAGAGGGTTGTTTGGATGTGACCCAATGGTGGCAATTTGCCCGGGAGAATGACCAGTGGATTCAGAAGCACGGATATGGTTATCAGGTGGGGTCCTGGATCAGGACATCTGATCATCACCGTCCCCTTATAAATGTTTATGATGTAAAGAATGTTAATGAGATGAAATTTCTTAAGGATATGTTTTCCAATAGCAAAGTCATGTGTGGAATGTTTGTACTAGCCACTTGATCAGTCATTGCCAATAATACGGGCTGCGGATGATCAGATGACAAGGGCAAAACAAAAGAAAGCAAAGAAACCGACTCTGGTGATGGTTCAAAGAAATGATGGGAGTGCTGGTGTCTCACGGTCCGCTCTGCTTCAGGGTTAAATAAACTCACCAAAGAGCCAAATCGATTTCCATCCTTTTATTCCTCCTCACTCCTACGCGTTTCGGCACCTATCCTGGCACCTTCATCAGGGATATTACATCAGACAGTGGCAGTGGGGTTTTTATAGCCCCAAACTTACAAAAAATAGGGTGTTGTCTGTGTACCTGTGATGTCATTTGCATCATCCAAAATGGGAGGATCTCCTCATTTTCCCACTCTTTTTATAAAAAGCTTAACAAATTTCCAAAATCACTGATTTTATACACCACCCGCTCTTTGGATATCAAAGTTGTGGGTGTAAGAGATAAAATACTACAAAAAGCTGATTATTATTAAAAATCTCATAATTGTGGGTGGTGTATACCACTGATCTCCTGAATCGATACTTACTGATGTGGAAGTCCCAGGTTCTAACCCCATATGAAGCATTGTGAAAAGTTTTTGTATTTTTGTATCAGGAAGATTTTTTATCGCTGATTTCTGCAATTTCATGCATTATTTTTAACTTTTTTTTATCAGGGACATTGAAGGCATCTTTTTATGAATGGAATATGCATTATACTCAGTGATTTTGGAGATTTGTTAAGCTTTTTATAAAAAGAGTGGGAAAATGAGGAGATCCTCCCATTTTGGATGATGCAAATGACATCACAGGTACACAGACAACACCCTGTTTTTTGTAAGTTTGGGGCTATAAAAACCCCACTGCCACTGTCTGATGTAATATCCCTGATGAAGGTGTCAGGATAGGCGCCAAAACGCGTAGGAGAGAGGAGGAATAAAAGGATAGAAATCGATTTGGCTCTTTGGTGAGTTTATTTAACCCTGAAGCAGCGCGGACCGTGAGACACCAGCACTCCCATCATTTCTTTGATACATAACACTATCCAGTGGTTGGTGGAGGTCCTGCAGCAGCTGGAACATCGTTTCCAAAAACGCCTTCAAACCAGTTGTGGGGATCACAACTGGACCAGGTGAGCAGCTTCACAGCACCACCACTGTATATAAGTGTCACTAGTGATAGGGCACTATTGCGCCTCTTGTCCCCCTCCCTATTTTATCTGGGGATGGTTAACATTCACCCTGGAGCTTTTGACAATGCTATACAGAAATCTATAGAAGGGTTGCAGTTCAATCAGAGACGGTCTAAGGGTTACGAAGCAGAAGAATGTAGGAAGAAAGGATGATGTTTGAATGTGGGAAAAGAGGACACATAAAAAGAGATTGTCCAAAAAGGAAAAAAGCAAGACGCACAAGAGTTGCAATGATGAATGTTGACACAACTTGTAACAGTTCAGACTAGGAAATAGGCAGCCCCCCAAGGAAACCAAACGATTTCTGTTTCTCCTAATGATGGACCATCAGCCACAAAACAGTTAACCCTCCATACTGGTAAAAGTGTAGATTGTTTAATTGATATGGGGGCTAGCCGCACAATAATACGAAAACAAGATATGCCTGAATAATACATAACAAGAAGGACAATTTTTGAGATAGGTGTCAGTGGTAGGATGAATCCTTTAAAAGAAACTAAGCTTATGACTGTGAGAATAGTAAACACTGCTGACCTGTGTGCACAGTTGCTTGTGTCTGAGAACTGTCTTCTACACATATTATCACACACATGCATATATTCACACATTATATATACTGTATATATATATATATATATATAATAATATATATACAATATATACACACACACACATATTGACAAAATTATAGCAGCACACTGTCAGTGCCAATCACATGCAAACAATGATGTTCTTAGCTGATGTTAATAGGTGTTTTTCTTGAGAAAAAACTAAAAAAAGTTTTTTCAAAAATCTAAAATGGAATTTTTTCTTTTAAAAAGATGCTTATCTACTATATAATCTCCTAATCGTGTCTGATGCCGGAATCACGCGCCAGCTCCAGGGCGCTCATTGGTAGCGAGGAGTATGCAAAACAGTAGCGCGCCTCGGCCGCTATGCAATCAGCGACGCACGATTTCCCTCAGACACACACCGTGCTGTCAGCCTCCTCCTGCCCACACCGGCCTGCTGGAGCGAGTGCGCCCACCTCTGGCCCTCTCGCCCGCTGCTCCATTCCCGCCACCCGCTGCTCCATTCAGCTCCCCCCTTCCCATTGCTCCATTCACCTCCCCCCCTTGCCGCTGCTCCATTCACCTCACCCCCCCCCGCTCCATTTCCCCTGCTCCATTTCCCCCCCTCCCCGCCGCTCCATCTCACCCGCACCCATTGTTTACATCGCCGCTACAGCCAGTAATGAACGGTCGTGACAGGCGGGCTGAAGTGACGTGCACAGAGCGTGTCACATGACCTCTCATTACCTGCTGTAGCGGCGATGTAAACACCAGGTGCATGTGAGACCACAGCGGATGGGAGGGGGGATCCATCCTGCACTGACCACTGGCCTTCCATCCTGCGCTGACCACTCTGCCTCCATCCTCTGCTGACCACTGAGCCTCCATCCTCTGCTGACCACTCCATCCTGAACTGACCACTGAGCCTCCATCCTGCGCTGACCACCGAGCCTCCATCCTGCGCTAACCACCGAGCCTCCATCCTGCGCTGACCACCCTGCCTCCGTCCTGCGCTGACCACCGAGCCTCCATCCTGCGCTAACCTCCCTGCCTCCATCTTGCGCTGACCACTCAGCCTCCATCCTGCGCTGATCACTCAGCCTCCATCCTGCGCTGACCACTGAGCCACTGCGCAGTGCTAACCACTGAGCCACCGCTCAGTGCAAACCACTGAGCCACTGCGCAGTGCAAACTACTGAGCCACCGTGCTGTGCAAACCACTGAGCCACTGTGCTGTGCAAACCACTGAGCCACTGTGCTGTGCAAACCACTGAGCCACCGCGCTGTGCAAACCACTGAGCCACTGTGCTGTGCAAACCACTGAGCCACCGCGCTGTGCAAACCACTGAGCCACCGCGCTGTGCAAACCACTGAGCCACCGTACAGTGCTAACCACTGAGCCACCATATACACTGCTAACCACTGAGCCACCATACTGTGCTAACCACTGAGCCACCATATACATTGCCAACCACTGAGTCACTGTATACAGTGCTAACCACTGAACCACCATAGAGTGCTAATCACTGAGCCACCGTATACAGTGCTAACCACTCATCCACCATAGAGTGCTAATCACTGAGTCACTGTGTGCAGTGCTAACCACTTGGCCACCTTATACGTGCTAACTACTGAGCCTCCATACAGAGTTAACCACTCTGCCTCCATATAGTGCTAACCACTGAGCCACCATACTGTGCTAAACACTGAGCCACCGTACAGTGCTATCCACTGAGCGACTATATACTGTGCTAACCACTGAGCCACCATACTTTTCTAAACACTGAGTCACCGCACAGTGCTAACCACTGAGCCACCATACTGTGCTAACCACTGAGCCACCATACTGTGCTAACCACTGAGCCACCGTGCGTGCTAACTATTGAGCCACCATACAGTGCTAACCATTGAGCCACCGTACAGTGCTAACCATTGAGCCACCGTACAGTGCTAACCACTGAGTCACCGTACAGTGCTAACCACTGAGTCACCGTACAGTGCTAACCACTGAGCCACCATACAGTGCTAACCACTGAGCCACCGTACAGTGCTAACCACTGAGCCACTGTACAGTGATAACCACTGAGCCACTGTACTGTGCTAACCACAGAGCCACCATACAGTGCTAGCCACTGAGCCACCATACTGTGCTAACCACTGAGCCACCATATACAGTGCTAACCACTGAGCCACCATATACAGTGCTAACCACTGAGGCTCCGTATACAGTTCTAACTACTGAGCCCCGGTATACTCTGCTAACCACTGAGCCCCCGTATACTCTGTTAACCATTGAGCCCCTGTATACTCTGCTAACCACTGAGCACCGCAGATAATTTAGGGGGGTGCTCACCGTGCCAAGGAGGAGTTTATGTCATACAAAGAAAAGACATGGCACAAATGGGACAACACACAACAAGTAATATAGAGTAAAAAATTAAACCTTATAATTGTACAGGCACAAGACAGAATAAAAACACTGAAAACCATGGGGCGTTCCCAAGGCCACAACCACAATGTATATACAGAGTGTGAAAATGCTGACCCGAGATGACATGGGTAATAAGACCAATGTAAGAATTATACTTGGGTTGTCAAAAACCATAATGAATCAGGAGACATAATACTAATGAGCCCCAGTATACTCTGCTAACTACTGAGCCGCCATAAAGTCTGCTAACCACTGAGCCCCCATATACTCTGCTAACCACTGAGCCTCTGTATACTCTGCTAAGCACTCTGCTGCGAGCAGGAGGGGGCCAGGAACATCATCTGGGTGCAGGCAGGAGGGTCACCCCCGCCCCCTCCTGCCCACACCCGGCCGCTGTTCCCCAGCCCCCTCCTGCCTGCACCTGGCCGCTGTTCCCCGGCCCCCTCCTGCCCACACCCGGTCGCTGTCCCCCTGACCCCTTCCTGCCCGTACCCGCCTGCTCTTCCCCGGCCCCCTCCTGCCCGCACCCAGTTGCTCTTCCTCGGCATCTTCCTGCCCGCACCTGGCCGTTGTCCCCCGGCCCCCTCCACACTGTTACTGCTGTAGGTATCTACTATATAATTGTCTACTTCTGTTTGTCTGTAACACAAATCCTGCGTTGCTGATTGGTCAGGACAGCCGCCCACGACCAATCTGCAACAGGGACAGTACGCCCGCAAATTGGCACAGGATTTCCACCACGCTTCACTGATTGGTCGCGCCCGGCCGGTTGCAGCAATCAGCGATATTGGCGCAGGATTTAAACCCACCTTCGCTTTGCATTATTCTTAAATCTTCATAAATAAACTACATACGTACTCTAGAATACCCGATGCATTAGAATCGGGCCACCATCTTGTCTTATAATAAGGTTCTTAGCTCCATGGCTGGAATTTGCACTTCTTCCTCCCTATCAAGCCATGGGGGCCATCTAATGTGCTGTGTATCCTGCTACTGCCCACGTGACGGAGATCCCAAGGGTACGGGAGAGGTTTTTAGTGTAGTCAGGGTCCCATCAGATTTAAGTTCACCTTGCTGTGGTTGATGGGCAAGCATTTATTGGACAATACATGCGCTAAGAACTTTATTTTTTATCCGCACCCAGATTATGTTCCCCGGCCGCCTCCTGCCCACAGCAGAGTGCTTAGCAGAGTATACGGAGGCTCAGTGGTTAGCAGAGTATATGGGGGCTCAGTGGTTAGCAGACTTTATGGCGGCTCAGTGGTTAGCAGAGTATACTGGGGCTCAGTGGTTAGCAGAGTATACTTGATTCTCCTCAATCTCATTACCACTAGATACTTAATATGCTTCGCTTGTACTGGGCCTTTACTTCACCTGAGGAAGCTGCGCCCTAGCAGTAATACGCATGGGGCCTGGCGCCCCTTGGCCACTCCTCTTTACCGACCCCGGACTGACTACGGACTGGTAATTTCCACATGCATTGTCTACTGGGGTTTTTCACAATATACCAGGTATCAGCCAGGATTACTTCTATTTAGGGGTCAGCCAATACCTTATTCCTTATACATTTACTTGATATATAGGGATCCGTATCATATCCACCTGGTCCTTAGGCTGAGGGTGCCAATACTTTTGTCTGGCCCATTTTTGGAGTTTTGTGTGAAATGATCAATGTTTTACTTTTTGCTTCATTCTCTTTTGTGCTTTTTCATTGAAGACAAATTAAATGAAGATAATAATGTGGAGCCCACTGGGACGGGGTACTCGGTGCCGGACCGGGGTACTGCTGGGGATGTCACGGCGGTCCTGGTCTGGACCGTGTCCCGGGTTCGCACAATAAAATGGGGTGTATTTACAGGGGATTTGGTTTGTCGTGACGCCACCCACGGGTTGTGGTCAGTAATGGGACCACCGCTGCTGCAGAACCTCTGGGGATGATGTTTGGCAGCTTTAGATGGAACGGCTCCCTGCAGGTAGAGCCTAGTTCCCCGGGGCAGTGTAACTGAAGTCTGTGATGGTTGTTATAGATGTTGCAGGAAAGGGGATGGTAATGGAGATGGTGTTGCTTATGGGGGTAATCAGGGCTGGAGTACAAGGATCACACAAACTCACCGTTCCTGTAGTTATCCAAGCCTTTACTTTGCAGATGGTAAAAGCAGAGTATTGTCCACGGAGTCTGTACCGGGGCCGGGTTGCTCCTACCCTGACTAGGTCTTTGGCTTCCAACTCCTGCGCTTTGTGTGAGGCCCTGCTGCCGCCTTTAGTTGAACTGCTGGCCCTGTCTCCCCTCGCAGGTACCAATCTACTAGGCAACTTGAGTCTTCCGTGTCACTGACCCCTTCGTGTTGCTTTGTTATGGTACAGTGAAGATGGTGGACCCTCACTATTCCGGTTTTCACTGTGCTGTCTGTTTCAGGCACAGCATCGGATCCGGTATCCGCTCTATGCGCTTCTCCGGGGTGAGTTTTGGGTAACTCCTTGTCCTGGGTGTGTTCCTTTACTTTTCCTACTCCTTTCCTCAGACCCTGGCTGGCCTGAAAGTCGACAGTGGACCGTGGGTTAAGCTTAAGGCAGCTCCTTTGCTCCCAGGTCCTTTCCTCAGTCCTCTCAGGAACTCTATTCCGTCCCTGACTCAACTCCGTCCCAGACTCAACTCCAACTCCCTAACTGTCACCCCTACTCTGAAGTAAACAACCTTAGCTCCTCCCATTCTTGCAGGTGCCACTTAACCTCCACCCACCACTCTGCTCTTCCCCACTTCCTAGTGTAGTGTCCAGGGTTGTGTGGTGTGGTGAACTAACCCTTTGTGTTGTTTCTGTGGCATATTAACCCTTGGGGTGCCACAATAATACTAAAGAATTTGTGATTGCAATCATTTTCAGGAAGAAACTGAGTATTATCTGACAGAATTGCAGGGGTGTCAATACTTTTGGCCACAACTGTATATACTGGTGCATCTCAATGAATTAAAATATCATCAGAAAGGTACTTTTTTCAGTAATTCAATACAAAAAGTGAAACACATGTTATATAGTCATTACAAACAGAGTGTTTAGTTCTGTAAATGTTGATGATTATGGCTTACAGCCAATGAAAATCCAAAGGTTATTATCTCAGAAATTTAAATTATGAGTGGCCCACTTATCTGCAAAATTGTTGTAATTCACCCACATTGGAGGGTTTCCTAGCAGGAACCCTTTTTAAGGTCATGCCACAGCATCTCAATCGGATTAAGGCCAAGAGGACTTTGACTACACCACTACAAAGTCTTCATTTTGTTTTTCTTAAACCATTCAGAGGTGTCCTTGCTGGAGTGTTTTGGATCATTGTCCTGCTTAATTACCCAAGTGCCCTTCAGCTTGAGGTCATGAACATATGGCCGGATATTGTCCTTCAGAATTTGTTGGTAGACAGCAGAATTCATGGTTCCATTTAGCACAGCAAGTCTTCCAGGTCATGAAGCAGCAAAACAGCCCCAGACCATCACACTACTACCACCATATTTTACTGTTGGTATGATGTTCTTTTTCTGAATTGCTGTGTTACTTCTGCACCAGATGTAATGGCACATACACCTTCCAAAAAGTTCAACCTTTCTCTCGTCAATCCACAGATTACTCTCCCAGAAGTCTTTGGGATCATCAAGATGTTTTTTGGCAAAATTGAGCTTTTATGTTATTTTAGCTCAGCAATGGTTTTCGTCTTGGAACTCTGTCATTCAGACCATTTTTGCCCAGTCTCTTTCTTATGGTGGAGGCAAGTGAGACATGTAGTTCTTTTGATGTTGTTGTGGGGTCTTGTGTGACACGAGTCGTTGCTCTTCTCTTGGAGTAATTTTGGTCATCCGGCCACTTCTGGGACGGTTCACCACTGTTCTATGATTTCGCTTTTTATAGATAATGGCATTCACTATGGTTCACTGGAGCCCCAAAACTTTAGAAATGGTTTATCCTATCTCAATTACTTTGTTTAATTTGTTCCATAATTTCTTTGGCTTGTGACATGATGTTTAGCTTTTGATGATCTTTTGGTCTACGTCACTTTGTCAGGCATGGTCCTACTTAAGTGATTTCTTAAATGAGAACAGTTGTGGCAGTAATCAGGCCTGGGTGTAGCTGGGAAAATTGAACTCACCCTCCCAAAGATGTGATAAACCACAGGTAATTTATGTCTTAAAGGGGGACAATCACTTTTTCACACAGGGCTCTGTAGGTTTGGATTTCTTTTTCAATTAAACAGCCCTTCATTTATAACCTGCATGTTGTGTTACTCGTGTTATCTTCACCTAATATTTAAATTTGTTTGGTGAAAAACAAAAGTTTGACAAACATGCACTATTAAGAGTGAATGTGAAAACTTTGGAGCACATCATGGTATCTGGGAGCAAAATATTGCGTGATGTATCCTTCATTCAGACATTTGGGTCTGGGTTTCTTTAATGTGTCAGTTTTTACAGTGTTTCATCAGCGATTTCTAAAGATAGAAAAAAAAAATGACAAAGTTTCTCTTAATCAGGTGGTCCCCAATCTTTCTTACTGTGAGAGTAGCATTCAGCATCATTTCCCAGACTTTAGAGACACCAATCACCTGGTATAAAGACTGCCAAAGTTCCCTCTTTACACCCATTTGGCATTGTTACATAAATACAGTTAATATACTATTGCACCCAGTCTCAAACATCTATCTAGCAATATCATTCTACCTGCTGCCCACCAGATTTCTCTTTTCTGCCAGTATATGGGCATCCTAAAGTGCTCTTCTGTGAGGGACACCTCATAAAAGTCTACACCTGTTTTGTTAAACCTGGTGTTAATACATCAAGCTGGGTGCAAGCCGCAAGCCACACATAATGGGCCCATCATCCACAGATTGGGGACCTTTGTCCTAATCATTGCACTTTTAATCATGGACGTCACATGGACTGCATACTGATGCATTCTGTTTACTGACACTGATTTTCAAGGACTCATAGACTTGTATGGGTAGTTATGATCTGGGGGTTATGTGTGGCCTTCTGCTGTATACTGGGGGCTGTGTGTGGCTCCTGCTGTTTACTGTCTAGGGGTCAACTGCTTGGCAGATTCAATACATTAGAGATTCTTGTGATCTGTCACCACAGTGACTGGATGAACAGTTCCTTCCAAAAAAGACTCCGTTCTTCAAAAGCCAACTTGAGAACAAGTAACTCTCGATTACCGACATCATAGTTTCTTTCAGCAGGAGAAAATGTTTTGGAGAAAAAAGCACATAGTCACAGGTTAGTTAAAGTCTTAGGACCTTGAGACAACACAGCCCCCACCCCGACCTCAGAAGCATCTACTTCCACTATGGACAGCCTCTGGAGGTCTGGTTGAACAAGCACAGGAGCAGACATAAAACATTTCTTCAAATTTTCAAAAGCCCCAACCGCCTCTGGCGACCAAAACTTTAGCCCCGCCCCTTTATGAGTAAGGTCCATAAGAGGCTTTACAATCTGAGAAAAACCTCTAATAAACATCCTGTAATAATTTGCGAACCCTAAAAAGCGCTGCAGGGCTTCGAGGTTGCTGGGTTGAACCCAATCAATGATGGCCTGAACCTACCCAGGATCCATCTTAAAACTGGAGGCTGACACAATGAAACCTAAGAATGATATTTCTTGAACAGCAAACGAACAATTATCTCTTAGGTGGGTTACACACACCATCATTGTACCATCTCTGACCAACTTGTTGCAGTGAAACTGGCAGATCTCATGTGTACACAGCCAATGGAACATGTGTCATGATTTCACTGCAACCAAGATGGTTCAAGATGGATACAATGATGGTGTGTAAACACTTAACTTTGCAGAACTAACGGAAAGTTAATGGGAATCCAGGTAGTGAAAACTAAATCATCTAAAAACCACAATAAATCTCCCAATATAATCAGAAAGAATGTCATTCATAAAATTCTGAAAAACCGCGCCTGTGAATTGTGTGAGAGTTGCATGTCTGTGTGTGAATTGTATGAGTGTGAGCTTTGTTTGTGAGCTGTGTGTGTGTGAGTTGCGCATCTGTGTGTGAGTTGTATGTGTGTGAGTTGCTTGTCTGTGTAAACTGTGTGTTTGTGTGTGTGTAAGTTGTGTGAGCTGTGTGTGAGTTGTATGTGTGTGAGTTGCTTGTCTGTGTGAGCTGTGTATGTGTGAGAGCTCTATGTCTGTGTGTGAGCTGGGTGTCTGTGTGTGTGAGTTGTGTGTCTGTTTGAGCTCTGTGTCTGTGTGTGAGCTGGGTGTGAGTTGTGTGGGAGCTGGGTGTTTGTGTGTGAGTTACATGTCTGTGTGTGGGAGTTGTGTGTGTGTGTGAGAGCTGTGTGTATGTCTATGTGTGTGAGTTGTGTGTGTGTGAGTTGCGTGTCTGTGGGTTAGGTGTCTGTGTGTGGGAGTTGTTTGTCTGTGAGCTGTAAGTGTGAGAGCTGTGTGTATGTCTGTGTGAGTTGTGTGTGAGTTGCGTGTCTGTGAGTTACATGTCTGTGTGTGTGAGGTGTGTGTCTGTGTTTGAGCTGTGAGTGTGTGAGCTGTGTGTCTGTGTGTGAGCTGTTTGTGAGTTGCGTGTCTGTGTGTGAGTTGTTGTGAGTGAGTTGCATGTCTGTGTGTGAGTTGTGTATCTGTGTGTGAGCTGTGTGTGTGTGAGTTGTGTGTGAGTTACGTGTCTGTGTTTGAGTTGTGTGTGTTACTTGTCTGTGTTTGAGTTGTGTGTGAGTTGTGTGTGTTTGTGAGCTGTGTCTGTGTGTGAGATGTGTGTGTGTGAGTTGTGTGTGAGTTGCGTGTGTGTCTGAGTTGTATGTCTGTTTGTGAGTTGTATGTGTGTGAGCTGTGTGTAAGCTGTGTCTGTGTGCGAGTTGTGTGTGAGCTGCGCGTCTGTGTGAGTTATGTGTCTGTGTATCTGTGTGTGAGCTGTGTGTCTCTGTGTGAGCTGTTTGTGAGTTGCGTGTCTGTGTGTGAGTTGTGTTTGTGTGTGAGCTGTGTGTAAGCTGTGTGTGTGTAAGTTGTGTGTGAGTTGCATGTCTGTTGGCGAGTTGTGTGTCAGTTGTATGAGCTGTGTGCGTGTGAGTTGTGTGTGTATTACGTGTCTGAGTGTTTGAGTTGTGTGTGAGTTGCATGTCTGTTTGCGAGTTGTGTGTGAGTTGTGTGTCTGTGTGTGAGCTGTGTGCGTGTGAGTTGTGTGAGTTATGTATCTGTGTGTTTGAGTTGTGTGTAAGTTGTGTGTGTGTGAGCTGTGTGTCTGTGTGAGATGTGTGGGTGTGTGTGTGTGAGTTGCATGTCTGTGTCTGAGTTTCATTTAGAAGGGAAAGAGGTGAACCACTATAGATAATTTATCCCAATACGGGCCAGGGGTGCTACTTTGCCAACGGAAACAAAGTGTCAACATTAGAGAAGGAATTGACAAACAAATAGCAGCACACCACCTTTTTCAATATATCAAAATATTGCAAAGTTTATTAAAGACCAAACATGATACATCTAAAAACAATTAAAAACATCAATAACCATGTTCCATAAAAAAGAGAGGGACCCCTGTTCAATTGTGCACAATAAATTTACATGTCAAGTAATCCCCAATATCATTTCAATTCAATTCAAAATATCAATGACACAAAAGCCCCAAAATCTTAGTCAAGGATCAAAATTCTGAGTAATTCATATGAATAGAAACATAACCCGTGATCCCTTGGCAAAAGGAGCATGTGTCACCTAAGGATACAAATGGGGAGCTTGCATAAACTCTTCCCTGCTGAACGGCAGCCAGATAAACACACAATCTGAATACATACGGCCCCCCCATACAGGGAAGGGTTACCTCACCCAGACCAATGGCATTGAAAAGGTCAATCATAGAAAGGAATGTCCTGGGTGTAGGAGGTGGACTAAGTGCGTGGCGTTGCCAGGGCGCAGGGAGCAGAGCGTGGAGCAGGGGACCTGTGTCCAACGCATATCACCGTGCTATGGCGGCTTCGTCAGGGAGGCGTGGCTCAAAAGCCGACATCTGATCCTTAAATACTTTAGTTAATGACGCGGCGCACTGCACCGCTGTGTTGGTTGCCATAGCTATCCCTGGAACCGGAAGTGATGATCCGGGAGGTGTTAGAAGTCACGTGTGTGGTCACATGATCGCTGATAATCAACATACAGGCCTGTGTAGCTTTCAGATCATTGTCAAAGAATAAATTGAACACCCTGCGAGGTGTATTTTAGTACCAAAATTATGGGTTTACAATATAATTACGGTTTGTGACGAAAAGCCAATGGCTGAGACATTAGATATGTAAAGATTATTCTGCCACATCGTTGGGCTGGAGAGCAGATGTTGATTACACGTATTAAAATGCCATAGTCTCAGTTTTCCTTGTTGTAAAGACATATGTGTAGATATCCCCCTTATGGGGCTACATATACAAAAGCATGGGAAAGTTACTCGGTTGGCCAACACTCTGTTTAGGCTCATCCGAGAACCAACGCCCTCTTCCCCTAAATATGCCGTCATGATTGTAAGTACATTCTAGTTTTGATACCAAGGATCACCAAATGCCCTGATAATTCATCCTGATGTGCTGAAAATCCTAATGATCGCACCCACAGGCCTGTGTAACCAAGATTGGTTACTGGGATGGAAAATTATTTTGAACACTCTATAAAAGTTCATTTTAGTACCAAATTCATGGATTTATATTGTTATTGCAGCATGTGGCAAAAAGCGATTTACATGTGTAGCCCTGGAGAGATCTACCAGGAAAACCAATTTAGCCCTCCCAGTTATAACACCCATTGATTACTCAGACTGTCAATCACTTTAAATTTGATGTTCATACCATATACATAGATATACTTGCACTCAGGCGATACCACTGTGTGTAAGGATCATATCATTGATCTAAACCGCTATGAACTATTGTGATCTTTATGAATTTGCCAACCGAGATGTCAACGATAAGATGGTCATTAGCAATGGAAACCAGACTAAGGGTTCCCTTCAATCAAGAATGATCAGTAGGCTGACCAACAATAATGGCTTATCTATACAGGTGAATTATTATGACCCAAATGGCGATGTGTCCCTTTGCCATGCAAACTGGGACCCATCTACCCTTATGGGCCACATAGTGCCCTGATACCACCAGTCTGCAATACCCCAAAGGGGAAGGTCTCATTACATGGGTGTAACACCCCAGAGTCCACCTTTTATAAGACCTCCCCTCAATTTAGAAATTCCACACCAACCTTGGATGCTATAAGATATTTATTTAATTCAATTGATTGTGCAAACCAAGTTGCCAGCCCAGGAATAACCAAGCGAATGACCACACACGTGACCAAGCGGAGCCATTGGATAGTACAGCTATGTGAGAAGGGGAAAAGGAACAAGAGGGAAGAAAAGGATTTTGTACATCTGACTGATTCTCAAATACATTACTGCCAAAAAAAACAACAAAACAAACATATTGAAATACCCAAATTCATTATTACATTTATATTTTGAGTAAGCATCTCAAAACCTGAATGTTATAGCTTATAAATATGTATGTATGTCAATAGTTCATATACAGATTTACAATCCATAGAAAGGCAGCTTGTTTGTATAGTGGAAATCCATTATCTCAAAATCAATGACATTAATGGAGAAACAGTCCCAAGATAGACACTGGTAGTTCTTGTTTCTAAATGCAGCATCCCGATTTATGTGGATAGAAGAATCACGACGAACCAATTGTCTGGGAAAAGAAGAGAGGAGATACAAAATCATGAGGGAAGAAAAATATATATTTGTATACATATATCTCCCTTTGGGAGGAACTGCATCTTAGGCTAGAGTCATATATAACGACCCCTAGTCCCCCAAAAACCCAGAGAAGAGGAGTTCCTCGTTGATTCCCAATGGTGAAATCGAATTGAGGAGATAGATCCACCTCGACTCAAGTCTTAAGAGGGGTTTCCTCCTATCACCTCCCCTGATGTTCCCCGGTAACCTATCCAGTCCCACCACTCTATTTTCTGTGGGCCGACCCTGATGATGGGACAGGTAATGGGAAGCCACTGAAGTTAATATTAATCCCTTAGCCAGATGTTCAGCTGCCAACTGGATGGTGGATACATGTTCTGTATATGTTTGCGTCACTCCTGTCCCGTCATCCCTAACGTATACGTTATTACACGGACATATAATTGCATACATCACAAATTCTGTTTTGCAATTAATGTAGTGTTTTAGTTGGTGTCGTTTATTGTACCCTGGGTTGGAAAAAAAATCTCTAACAGGGGTCATAAGTAGTGATGGGCGAATCCTAAATTACTCGGAATCGCTTGACTCTAGCGAGTCCGAGCACAGGACTCGCTACTCGTTGCGAGTCTAGCGAGTCCAATGTTAATGAATGGGGAAGCGAGTAATAGCGAGTAGTGTGAGATTTACAAATCGCAGATGTGTCTCGGAAGCTTCAGCCTGAAGCAATCCTAGTTTTGTCATTTATTTGCATTGGACTCGTTTACTTTGTAAGTAATCGCTGGGAAACTCGCACAGATAAGAATCATGTCTGCTCAGTGTGCTGGCTGCCGCAGCTCCAGGGTCCTAGAGCCCGCCTGCTGCCTGATGTAGCAGTGCTGAGATTGTTCTCAGTCTGCTCATTCCCTGTGTACAGACATGAATGTCTGTGCACAGAGATGATGTAGCAGAGCTGAGATTGTTCTCAGTCTGCTCATTCCCTGTGCATAGACATCTATATCTATGCACAGGGGATGTAGCAGAGAGGACATCGCGTTTTGGACTGCGTCGGACGGAAGAGGATTTTTTTAATTAAAGATGGAGTCCCTAATGGCTTTTTTTTTATTTCTAATAAAAAATTTTCTTTGTGTTGTGTTTTTTTTAAAACAATTTAATAGAAATTCATGGCGGTCATGTCTAATATTGGCGTGACCGCCATAAATTTCGGGCTTAGGGCCAGCTGATAATACAAAGCTGGCCCTAACCTCTTTATTACCCAGCGTGCCACCGCCACCAGGGCCGCTGGAAGAGCGGGGTTCAGCGCCAGAGGATGGCGCTTCAATGAACGCGCCATCTTCTGGGCGGCTGCGGGCTGCAATTTGCAGCGGGGGGTGCCCAGAAAGCTTGGGCATCCCTGCGCTGCGGATTCCAGCCCCCAGCTGCTTAGCTGTACCTGGCTAGACATAGAAATTGCGCGGAGCCCCACGCATTTTTTTTTAATTATTTCATGAAATTCTGAGATTCTGACTCTGACTCTGAGACTCTGACTCTGAAATTCAATTTCTATGTCTAGCCAGGTACAGCTAAGCAGCTGGGAGCTGGAATCCGCAGCGCAGGGATGCCCAAGCTTTCTGGGCACCCCCCGCTGCAAATTGCAGCCCGCAGCCGCCCCAGAAGATGGCGCGTTCATTGAAGCGCCATCCTCTGGCGCTGAACCCCGCTCTTCCAGCGGCCCTGGTGGCGGTAGCACGCTGGGTAATAAAGGGGTTAATACCAGCTTTGTTATGCAAGCTGGTATTAAGCCCGAGATTCTTAATGTCAGGCCACGTTTGACCCAGCCACTAAGAATCTCCAATAAAGGGTTAAAAAAAACACAACACAGAGAAAAAAATTTATTTGAAATAAAAAAAAAAGCCATTAGGGACTCCATCTTTAATTAAAAAAATCCTCTTCCGTCCGACGTAGTCCAAAACGCGATGTCCTCTCTGCTACATCCCCTGTGCATAGATAGATGTCTATGCACAGGGAATGAGCAGACTGAGAACAATCTCAGCACTGCTACATCATGTCTGTGAGCAGGCGGGCTCTAGGACCCTGGAGCTGGCAGCCTGCACACAGAGAAGACAGCTGGACTCGGCTCTCAATGTAACAGCAGTTACTTTGCGAGTTTCCCTGCTATCACTGGCACAGTAGCCGAGTCTAATGCAAACAATGGCAATCCTAGTTTTGTCAGCGTTTCTGACAAAACTAGGATTGATATTGATTTGCATTGGACTCGTGCGAGTAATCACTGGGAAACTCGCAGAGTACCGAGTCCTGCGAGTCCCTTACTACTCGCCGAGTAACGAGTCCTAGCGAGTAGATTCGCCCATCCCTAGTCATAAGGGGACATGCATTGCAGGAACCACATGGAAATTATCCTTTTAGTCTTATTCCACATCCCAAACCAAACCCAAACCATGTCTCTCAGAGTCGGTGCACATCTCGCCGTAATCATGGGTCTTTCCCTAATACCCGGTCCAATTCTAGGGTCCATAGCCGGGACATCCCAATGAACTTTCAAGATGTTACCAACCTTATTCCACTGATTGTGGTAGTCCATGATGATTCTTGGTGTGGTATCCGGAAGTTTAACATGATGTTGTAGTAAAGAGTCCTGTGAGCATGACTGGGCTCTCTTGAAGGCAGTAGATATAGTACGTCTTGGATATTGTCGAGCGGAAAATCTCTCCGTTAGGGCACGTGACTGAGTCCGAAAATCTTCATCATCTGCACAGTTCCGTCTAACCCTTAGGAATTGGCCTATTGGAACACCCCTATTCACATGCCTTGGATGAAAGCTAGAGTAGTGCAGGAGGCTATTGGTTGCTGTGAATCATATGTTAGAAAAATATTTAGGAGGCCGGGGCACACTTCGCCCCCATAGCCACTCCTGAGATCTGTCTATAGTAGTTCTGTCAAAAGTAAAATAACTGTGTGACAATAGAAAATCAAGTATGTCTATGAGAAACGAGTCATGTAACCGATTGCTGCCTGTTTTTTTGTCCAGAAAATAAGTGACTGCTTCTATTCCATGATGATGTGCGATATTACAAGGTACCCACAAAAAGTCTGTCTCCTTCTTAGTAATGGCGCCACAACTCAATGCAGTATCCAAAAGCCCTAAAAACTTTCTTTGGGATCTGAGGGCAGCTTCGAGTAGAACTTGTTGTTACTTAACTTTCTCTTGGCCTCCTCCACATACATCTCCCACGGCCAAATAACCACATTTCCCCCTTTGTCTGCCTCTTTAATAATTATGGTGGAATCATTCTTTAAGTCAAATAGTGCTTTTTTTTCCTTAGCGTTCAAATTCACATGATGTCATTCAATAGTACAACTCGTCCTGCAAAAAAATAAGCCCTTGTATGGCTATGTGGAAGGAGAAATAAAAAAAATATGGCTCTTGGAAGAAGCGGAAGGAAAACCAAAAACAAAAAATCGCTCAGTGGTAAAAGTTATCCTTGTAATTGCCATGTAATAGCAGCAGGAGCGCCCCCCCAGGCTTCAATCTTCACATGTTCGTGACGGGAGTAATTAGAGTTTGGGGACCTCCTTAATTTCTACATTTGTAGCCAGTTATCAAGCAGAACTTACAAGGCATTAAAGGGGATGTCCAGGATTAATAAAACTTTACTACATTCTTTCAAAAAGAGCGCCACCACTGTGTACAGGTGTCATGTAGTATTACAGCATAGGCCCATTCCCTTCAATTAAGCTGAGCTGCAATATCACATTGTAGGCAAGGGTGGCGCTGTTTTTGAAAGAAATCAGTCATGTTTATAGAATTCTGGATAACTCCTTTAAGGGCAATATTTCCACTAGTGACCCCAGAACAAGACAAGAACGCCAGGATGGGGCTCAATTCAAATGTATTTTTTTTAATAATATGAAGAATATAGCAGAATTTTGTGAAAGATGACATTTAGGTAGATGATCCTATGGAAACATTCCTCTTACTGTCGTCTCTCCAGTTTGTAAATCCTATTTTATTAAACACTTGTAGGTAATTTTTAATCAATATAAGGAGTCCTGTGTTCACAATCCCCATCTCTTGGTCAGAGGATAAGAGGTTAGAAAGAGCGACTCTCCCTGGAGGAGCCGTCCTGTATGACACAGACAATGATGGGAATGGATGTGTGTCTGTGTGTGCTCGGTATATACGTGTAATATATAGTGTTTGTGTCGCATACCGTGTGTTGTGTGTATGACACAGACAATGATGGGAATGGATGTGTGTGTCTATGTGTGTGTGCTCGGTGTATACATGTAATATATAGTGTTTGTGTCACATACCGTGTGTTGTGTGTATGACACAGACAATAATAGGAATGGATGTGTGTGTCTGTGTGTGCTCGGTGTACACGTGTAATATATAGTGTTTGCGTCACATACTGTGTCTTGCGTGTATGTAATATCCACAATTATAAATCCCAGATGCACAGATGAGATTTAAACAGTTCGGCATTCGCCCAACAAACAAGCAAAACGTTGCTCATCATCGGGTGATTGGATGTTTATGGAGGAACAAAAATCTTTGCTCTCGGCAGCCCATCGCCCGCTGCAAACTGCAGAAGTGCTGCCGATAACATGAATCTGTAGAAGACAGATTGCTCTACCAGTGATTGTTCTGCACCCATCATTCTTCATCATCCTGTGTAAAAAGTCCGGAAACAAGCGCTGAATGACTTGAAAATTATAGATCGCACTTATTCACCAGTCTGAATTCTGCGCTTGTAAATGTAACCCAAATGTCTGAGTGTGACGGTGCAATATGTGAGCATTTAGGGCCCACTTTAACCTTTTGCCCAAGGCCCCACTTTGCCTAAAACCTGACCTGCCTGCGCCCTGGCAACGCCATGCACTTATTCTACCTCATACACCCAGGACATTCCTTTCTATGATCGACTTTAACAACGTCATTGGTCTGGGTGAGGTAACCCTTCCCTGTATGGGGGGCTGTATGTATTCAGATTGTGTGTTTATCTGGCTGCCGTTCAGCAGGGAAGAGTTTATGCAAGCTCCCCATTTGTATCCTTAGGTGACACATGCTCCTTTTGCCAAGCGATCACAGGTTATGTTTCTATCCACCTGAAGTACTCATAATTTTGATCCTTGACTAAGATTTTGGGGCTTTTGTGTCATTGATATTTTGCAATTGAAATTATATTGGGGATTACTTGACATGTAAATATATTGTGCACAATTGAACAGGGGTCCCTCTCTTTTTTATGGAATGTGGTTATTGATGTTTTTAATTGTTTTTAGATGTATCATGTTTGGTATTTAATAAACTTTGCAATATTTGGATATATTGAAAAAGGTGGTGTGCTGCTATTTGTGTGTCTGAGTTTCATGTCAGTTTGTGTGTGAGTTGTGCCTGTGTGTGAGCTGTATGTGTGTGTGAGTTGTGTCTGTGTGTGAGCTGTATGTGTGTGTGAGTTGTGTGTGTGAATTGCGTGTCTGTGAGTTACGTGTCTGTGTGTGGGAGTTGTGTGTCTGTGTGAGTTGTCTGTGAACTGTGTGTGAGTTGTGGTGTGAGCTGTGTGTGAGCTGTGTGTCTGTGTGTTAGCTGTGTTTCAGCCCAAAAATTGGGCTGAAAAGTTACCCCCTCGGCTTATACGCGAGTCACTGTATACTGTATACAATGTATACAGTGCCCCGATCTATATACAGGCCCCCGCCGCCGCAATCCTGTAAAGGAAGAGATTAGTATACTTATCCCTCCGCTGTCCCACCGCCACTCCTCCATCTTCATCCAGCGTCTTCCGTCTTCTTCCGGGTTCCTCCGAGGGTCGCAGGCAATGACGTCATTGCCGGCGCGACAGAGGAGGAAGCTGAAAGAAGACGGAAGACGCTGGATGAAGATGGAGGAGCGTGATGGCGGCGGCGGGACAGCGGAGGGATAAGTATACTAATCTCTTCCTTTACAGGATTGCGGCGGGGGGGCCTGTATATAGATGGGGGGGGGCTGCATATACCTCCTGGGGCTGCATATACCTCCTGGGGCTGCATATACCTCCTGGGGCTGCATATACCTTTTGGGGCTGCATATACCTCCTGGGGCTGCATATACCTCCTGGGGCTGTATATACCTCCTGGGGCTGCATATGGGGCTGTATATACCTCTGGGGCTGCATATGGGGCTGCATATACCTCTTGGGGCTGCATATGGGGCTGTATATACTTCTGGGGCTGCATATACCTGATGGGGCTGCATATGGGGTTGTATATACCTCTGGGGCTGCATATGGGGCTGCATATACCTCTGGGGCTGCCTATGGGGCTGCATATACCTCCTGGGGCTGCATATGGGGCTGTATATACCTCTGGGGCGGCATATGGGGCTGCATATACCTCTGGGGCTGTATATACCTCTGGGGCTGCATATGGGGCTGCATATACCTCTGGGGCTGTTTATGGGGCTGCATATACCTCCTGGGGCTGCATATGGGGCTGTATATACCTCTGGGGCTGCATATGGGGCTGCATTTACCTCTGGGGCTGTATATACCTCTGGGGCTGCATATGGGGCTGTATATACCTCTGGGGCTGTTTATGGGGCTGCATATACCTCCTGGGGCTGCATATGGGGCTGTATATACCTCTGGGGCTGCATATGGGGCTGCATATACCTCCTGGGGCTGCATATGGGGCTGTATATACCTCTGGGGCTGCATATGGGGCTGCATATACCTCTGGGGCTGTATATACCTCTGGGGCTGCATATGGGGCTGTATATACCTCTGGGGCTGTTTATGGGGCTGCATATACCTCCTGGGGCTGCATATGGGGCTGTATATACCTCTGGGGCTGCATATACCTCCTGGGGCTGCATATGGGGCTGTATATACCTGTGGGGCTGCATATGGGGCTGCATATACCTCTGGGGCTGCATATGGGGCTGCATATACCTCTGGGGCTGTATATACCTCTGGGGCTGCATATGGGGCTGCATATACCTCTGGGGCTGTTTATGGGGCTGCATATACCTCCTGGGGCTGCATATGGGGCTGTATATACCTCTGGGGCTGCATATGGGGCTGCATTTACCTCTGGGGCTGTATATACCTCTGGGGCTGCATATGGGGCTGTATATACCTCTGGGGCTGTTTATGGGGCTGCATATACCTCCTGGGGCTGCATATGGGGCTGTATATACCTCTGGGGCTGCATATGGGGCTGCATATACCTCCTGGGGCTGCATATGGGGCTGTATATACCTCTGGGGCTGCATATGGGGCTGCATATACCTCTGGGGCTGTATATACCTCTGGGGCTGCATATGGGGCTGTATATACCTCTGGGGCTGTTTATGGGCTGCATATACCTCCTGGGGCTGCATATGGGGCTGTATATACCTCTGGGGCTGCATATACCTCCTGGGGCTGCATATGGGGCTGTATATACCTGTGGGGCTGCATATGGGGCTGCATATACCTCTGGGGCTGCATATGGGGCTGCATATACCTCTGGGGCTGCATATACCTCTGGGGCTGTATATACCTCTGGGGCTGCAAATACCTCTGGGGCTGCATATGGGGCTGCATATACCTCTGGGGCTGTATATACCTCTGGGGCTGCATGTACCTCTGGGGCTGCTGTATACTACCACTGGGGCTGCTGCTGTATATACCACTGGGGCTGCTGCTGTATACTACCACTGGGGAGGCTGCTGTATACCTCACTGCTGGGGTTGTATACCTGTGCTGGAGTCCACCCTCGGCTTATACGCGAGTCAATAAGTTTTCCCAGTTTTTGGGGGCAAAAGTAGGGGGGTCAGCTTATACACGGGTCGGCTTATACACGAGTATATACGGTATTCACTATTGTCCTCATTTCATTTTACAGGGTAGATATAAATCTGTACAAACTAGATTTATTTCTACCGATTGAAAAAAAAACTTACTGGGGGGCACCGTTTTGCAGTTCGCCTCAGGCAGCACAGAGGCTAGGTTCACCTGTGGTGGCAGTTGTGGGCAGCTTCAGCAGCACTGGCAGTACTGCACAATGTGCCAATACCGCCAGTGGGCCCCATATTTGCACACCTATCACATGGATGGGCAAATATGGTGGAGATGCATGACAGCAGGAAATCTAGATGCCAGAAGTGACAGATGGGACTCGCAATTATGTAATTGCCCCCTTGTTCACTCTTTTTGCCTCCCTGTGCACTGTCTCTGGCACTCTGTTCACACTTTCTGGCCCCCTGTGTGCTCTCTCTGCCCCCATGCACTCTCTGCCCACCCTGTGCACTCTCTCTGCCCACCCTGTGTGCTATATGCCTGCCCTATGAGCTCTCTCTCCCCCCCTGTTGCGTTCTCTCTGCCTCCCCTACTAATTACTCTCTCTGCTCTCCCCCTGCTGTGCGCTGTCTTTGCCCCCCGCTGTAATCTCTCTCAGTCCTCCCCCTTCCCCCAGCTCTGCACTCTCTCTTCCTTCCCATGTGTTGTCTCTGGCCAGTCATGCCACCGCCATCTTTGGACACCTGAGTGTCCATAGATGGTGGCAGCATGAAAAACTGCGCATCTGCGTACCCAGCACCACTTACTCAGGCTGCTACCATCTAATCTAGATGGTGGATGCCTGATTAAGTGGGCAAGCGCACCGGGTATTCACATGCTCTGTTAGTCTAGTGGTGGTGTGTTCATCACTGAGGTGCGGCGGCAGGTGGGGAGAAGCAGCAGAGTCGGCGTTTTCGGTTGTCGGCGGCACTCCTGGCAGTATTATGCAGGGGCCAATACCACCAGCGGGTGCCATATTTGCACTCCCACTACTTGGGTATGCAAATATGGCTGCCATCGCTGCATGATAGGAGGACATTGGGACAGAAGTGGATGATGGATGCCACAAGGTAATTATGTAAGTAGATATATATACACACCAACCATTAAAGAGGTTGTCCAGTGTAAAAGACAGGTGTGCAGTCACTCTATGAGAATGCAGACTTGTGAATCCATTCAGTGAGGCCGCACTCATCTAGTCAGATTCTAGCCAGGAGGATGCATATTACATACACGTGGCCACGTGACCGTTGTTCCCGGCTCTTGCCCTGGAGAATCCTCACTGCGTACAGTGTGTGAGATGTGAGGATTCACAAGTCTGCAGTCATGTAAAGTGCAGACTAGTCATTTTCGACCAGACAACCCCTTTAAGCAGCTAAAAGTTATCGGTAACCTTGAAGTACCGGGTACATTTTTTTAAAATCTGTTTGACTGTAACAGCATATAACCAGTAGGTGGAGCAATAATGACTACAGTCATGTCTTCTATTGACCTACTTTATGCAGTCACAAGGGAAAATCTCCCCACCCAAGGTCTACTTTAATTATTGGTATCTGCTTCTCTTTACTGAGCGCTCCTAAATAATACCAGAATTACTGCCTTTCATTACCATTATCCCTTTTGGGATCTGGCTGGAGATGCACAGTAGTGAGGAAGCTTAGTTCGAGAACTAAAAGATCTGCCCTGACGTCAGAAAAATCCCTGGTCGGAAGACCTAGGCGGAACACGTGACCTGAGGAGGCGGCCGGGAGCGCCGACGCTTGGAGCGATACATAGGAATCAGCAGTGGTGAGTGGTGATTACTGGCACTAACAATTTATCCCCATTAGACCACCGGGTATTATTCAAGATTGTGCCTCTCATATTTGTAATTTCATGGGGAAGCTTATGTCTCTCCATTCTACACATATATAACCAAATGGGTTCACGTGTTTCGCTATAGCTATAATTCCCCAGTACTGCGATGTTACTTTCCAAGGACTGCTCTTAGAGCCAATGTCCCTGTGCCACTGTCCCTTCTATAATAATATTTATTCATAGTGCAATTAATTCCATAGTGCTTTACATACATTTGCAGCACTGTCCTCATTGGGGCTCACAATCTAAATATCCTATCAAATGTCTTTCAAATGTGGGAGGAAACTGGAGTGCCCAGTGGAAATCGACGCAAGAACGGGGAAAACATGCAAACTTCTTACAGATGTTGTCCTTGGTGAGAATTGAACCCAGTACCCCAATTCTGTAAGACTGCAGTTCTAACCACTGAGCTACCGGACCGCCCCAAGGTCCCCTTTATCCAATTGCCTGACATTATCTCCGAATTTTTTCACAGCTTGCCTGGTAGGAATCCCCTTTTCCCCTGTATATACCTCTGGGGCTGCATATACCTCTGGGGCTGCTGTATACTACCACTGGGGCTGCTGCTGTATATACCACTGGGGCTGCTGCTGTATACTACCACTGGGGAGGCTGCTGTATACCTCACTGCTGGGGGTTGTATACCTGTGCTGGAGTCCACCCTCGGCTTATACGCGAGTCAATAAGTTTTCCCAGTTTTTGGGGGCAAAAGTAGGGGGGTCAGCTTATACACGGGTCGGCTTATACACGAGTATATACGGTATTCACTATTGTCCTCATTTCATTTTACAGGGTAGATATAAATCTGTACAAACTAGATTTATTTCTACCGATTGAAAAAAAAACTTACTGGGGGGCACCGTTTTGCAGTTCGCCTCAGGCAGCACATCTCTGCACACCCCCTGCCACACCCCCTTTCACTCTCTCAGCCAATCAGAAGGTACACCGAGGACCTTTCCATCTGGCCAATCAGGTGACCGCTAGCGATCACGTCATTGTGACGTAGCGGCATCTGATTGGCCAGATCTCTCCCAGCCATCTGATTGGCTGAGAGAGTGAAAGGTTCTTTTCCATGAATAGACGTGCATCGGCCGGTCCCGGTACAGCCGTCGGTTAAGGTGAGTATCCAATTTTTTTATTTTTAACCACTTTTTCTCTCTTTTACAGGACTTTTGCAGTGTATCTACTGATACACTGCAAAAGTATTCGGAATCGCTATACTCGCAACGAGTAGCGAGTACCGCTACCTACTCGTTGCGGGTATAGCGATTCCGAATAGTAAGGTATTCACCCATCCCTATGCCTGACAAAAATGGTGGACATGTCCCCTTGTGGAGCATACATGCATGCATCTGCTCCACATAGAGGCATGGTCCGTGCAGAAAAATAAACATGTGAAAGGGGTCATAGAGTATCATGTGTCTCCATGTGTCTGTGCCTCCGTCATGTGGCTGCATGCCAGAGACACGCACATGTGAAAGAGGCCTAACAGCAGCTTTTGAAGCCGAGTTCTACCCACTGTCGTTAACCTCTGTCATCATCTGTCATCAGCACCTACAGCATGTGGATCAGGGGCATGCCTCTCACTCATCCAGTGGCCCACTCAAGAAGCAATCACAAGGAAGTAATGTGTTGCCATCACAGCTAGGCGTCTGCTGAAGGCCCCTGTGCCCACAATGATGGTTAAACACAGTTTCATGTTTTCTATATGCGCCATCAATGTAAAAAAGAGGATTTAAAAATATAAAAAGTTTAAATCTCTCATTAAAAAGAAAGAGAAAAACTACACATTCTACTGCTGTGCCCCAAAAAGTTTGATCGATCAAAATACTTAATGAATCAAAACATAAGAATTTATTTTGGGGTGTTGCTGCAAATCTATGTAGTAAAAAGTGATCAAAACTTATTTACTCCAAAGTGGTATCAATAAAAACGTCAGCTCACTGCACAAGAAACAAGATGTAACACAGTTCCATCGCTAAAAAATTAAACAGGGCATTATGGGTCTCGGAAAATGGCAACATAATCGAAAATGTATGTTTTTTCACCACGTAAAGCTGTGGCCTTTCCAATGCTTGAGCAGAACCCTTCAGGGCTTGCATTACAGCTAGAAGTGCTGACCTAATGTGAGAGGCCGGGAAATGTCAGTGCGAGGTGTGTCACCCATCCAGATATAAGGGTTTTTATCTTTTTACAATTTGATGGCTTTTACCGTTGATGAAACTGGTGGCCAACAGCCACCATTTGGCTGAATTCGTATAGACGCATGTAGTAAATATGTATCTCAGAGACTGGATACTAGACCAGTGAGGGGGTTAAATACCATGCCCATCCAGGAGAGGTCAGAACCTGTTTTATATAAACACACACAAACCTAGCAGTCACACTGACTCCAGTCTCCCCAGGGAGCCATGATGGGAAAAGCAGAGGGTGACCAACTTCACACACAGAGAAAGCTTCAAAGAGAAGATCATAGATAACAGAGGAACCATCTCAGATAGTTAGCTTCAAACAGACCCACAGAATTGAAGGGAAATCAGAAGACAAAGAACATTTTTAAAACATAATCTATGCATGGCTAAATGAGTAATCGTCCAATCATAGACCCAGAATTAGAATGTTACACTAGAAGGCCGGTCTAGAATCTGACCTCCAGTCTGAGGCTATATCTGGGCCCACGCAGCTACAGGGCCGTGTCACAGAGATGGGTCAGTGAAAGCTGCTGTGATCATCATTCCAAATCTCCGCTCTCCCCATCGGGCAACAGAAGCAAAGATTAGGTTTCTGTAAGTTTCTCCTTTTTATTTCATTGTTTGCATATGTGTATGTCATTTTATTATTTCTATTTTTATATCTTTTTATGTAAGCGTGTGTGAAGCGGGATGCGCGGTGTGAGTCGGGGGTGATTGATGCTCCCTTTCAGCATAGGACAGAGGTCGAGTGCTGGATTGAGTGAGAGGAGATAGATTAACCCTTGCAGGTGCAAACCCAAGTCACGTGCTGAGAAGTGGGTACGTTACAAAGCAAATTAAAAAAATTTGCATTTTGATGAATAAGGATTTTGTAGGATTCTAATCCAATTACATTTATTTGCAATTTATCTTCCACTGATAATAGTCCAACATTTGTTTAGAATGCTGTGAAAAGCTTTGTGCTTTGTATATTAACACTCCATAGCACCATAGAATTCTAGCTCTTAACTTTAGACCATGCTTACAATCAGCAACATAGATTTTGCACCCAAATTGGAAGTAGATTTTATCCTTTGCAATTAAATGGGCAAAATCTGCAGCAATTTCAGCAGATATGTACGCTTTAAAGCAACACTATGTAATTTTTTTATTGCATCACTGTAATGGTGCTTTAAATGTAAGCCCCTTGCCCATAGTATTATACTCACCTTCTGCCACGTTCATCATTTTCCAGCACTTCAGTGTTTCATGCAGGGCTGTGGAGTCGGAGTCAAGAAGTCAGAGTCGGTGCCCATTTTGGGTGGACTCGGAGTCGGATCCAGGGTAATTGAGGAGAGTTGGATGTTTGGCTTACTGACTTCATAGCCATGGTTGTAGAGTCGGAATCGTGGAGTCAGTGTCCATTTTGGTGGAGTTGAGGTCATATTCCGATTCAGGGAAATTGAAGAGTTGGAGTCGGAGTCAGATGTTTGGCATACTGACTTCACAGACTTGGTTGTGGTCTTGGTGTTCATTTTGGGAGCAGTCGGAGTCCAATTCAGAGAAATTGATGAGTCGGAGGCGGAGTTGGATGTTTGACTTACTGACTTCACGGCCATATTTCTGGAGTCGGAGTGATGAGGTTGGAGTCACATTCCGGGAATTTGAAGAGTCGGAGGCAGATGTTTGGCTTAGTGACTCCACAGTCCTGGTTTCATGGAGAGCGCCGGAGCTCACTTTTCAATACATCTCTATGAGAGCCTTTTTCTGGACTCATTCTAGCTCTTATAGAGATGCATTGAGACCTTGGGATATAACTTCTGACTTCCACCCAGGCGGACGTTACAGACACAACATGGTACCGAGAGACTGGATCAGCAGCGAAAAAGGATGAAAATTCTAAAAGGGGAGTATAAACTAGGGGTATGGGGCTTACATATAAAGCACCACTGTAAAAAATGGTGTTGCAGTGTTTTAATGGTTCACCCGTAGTTAGTGTCTTTTACCTAACCTTAGATGCTCTGTAAAAAATGAAACTGCTCTATTATGTAAATTAAAAATGAAGTAATGCAAGTTATATAATGTGATTTCACCTTCTTCCTATTGTGTGCGCCAACAGCCTCCAGTACTACCCAAGCTATTGTGCTTTATGTTCCTCTGCAGCTGTTGACTGACTCTCAGGGAAGAGGGAGGGATGTGACGCTTCCCTATGTGTCTGGCTTAGTGCTGGGAGGGCAGCATTCCACTCTGTACACATCTTCCTTGTATGCATGGCGGACATGTGTCACGCTGGGAGCGGGAGAGGCACCCAGCGTTGGACCACGACGGGGGGGGGAATAAGGAGTCCCTAAAGCTATGGGCACAAGAGGGAGAGGGTGACCCCTAGTCTTACTAGGGCTGACCCTGTCTGCCCTAACGTCCCTATACAGTTTCCTCAACTGTCGCCGACCACGAACCTCGTCCCTCTCTGATCCTAGCACTACCTTATCTAAGGATCAGATGGAGAGGTTCACTAGACCCCTCCACTAACAACTAAAGACAAACACAAGGAAACAACAGACAATGGGGAAAGAAAACACTTATCTTGCAGCAGAGCACAGCAACCTCCACAACCTCAGCTTCTGCTGGAGCAAGGATAATGAGTCCACAAGGAAATATCACCTGCACCGAGG
>JARQOC010000002.1:184479370-184523902 GCA_033576535.1 Allobates femoralis | reverse complement strand
GGGGGGGGGTGAGCTGACCATCGGGGGGTTCTATCACCTAAGCCCTACATTCTGCAGGTTATCTAATATCGTTATGATCGGTGTGTGGGGGAGGGGTGGTGTAGTTTGGAGGGGTTCTCCAGGATTTTAGATAAGGTGCAGGATAGAGAATGCCGGAGCCTCAGATTCTGCCCACAGTCCTGTCACTTGATGATATCTAACCCAGTATAAAGAACAGAGACATTTACAAATAGAAACAAATATGTGATCCCCTCATCTCTACATACAACAATACACATGGACCGATGCTTTGGTTTCCATCTTTGTATGATTGTGTGCAGAGCAGATCCCATAAACCAGGGGCGGGGAAACTTTTTTCTGCCGAGGACCATTCGGAAATCTCTACCATCCTTCAGGGACCACACAAAATTATCAACTTGAAAATGACCTGCTATATTTGGATAACCAACTCACCCTATTGTGGTGGCTGGGGCTGCTTTTTTTGGCTTAGCTGTGATGTTAGGAGATATTGATCATGTGGCTTCTCACCTGCTTTTCCAGGTTTCTTAGGGCCATAGACATCACAGGAGAGGCTTGGGGGCATATACGTCACTGGGATGACTCGGGCTGGGGCATAAAGATCACTGGGGAGCTGGATTTAAAGGGCAGGCAGTCTGCAAAATGTCAGCCTGAGCACTGCAGTACCCAGGAATCTGCCCGGCGCCCGCAGAAAAGGTCAGCGAGGGCCGCATGCTGCCCTGGGGCCTGAGGTTCCCCACCCCTGCCATAGACCTTAATAGAAATAAAGGGCAGATTCCTTTGGTTCCTCTTTTGGGGACATAAAAGTTGTGCAGACTCTGTTTTTGCTTTGTCTAAAAAGCGGATAGAAGCTGGAAAGGAGGCAAATGATAGACATTAAGCTATATTCATTTCTGTTCTAATAAGTGGACTGAAGCATTTATCTTCTGCTGCTATGATCCCAAAAGGAATAAAAAACAAAGATAACTACGAGGCTTGTGATCACAGAATTACCTACTGCATCCTTGGTGATCACATGAGTGTCCACAGCGGTGACAGTCACCACTCATAGTGCCCAGAGCACTGACTGAAAATTCCCTGGCCACACCCCTATGACTGAAACCTCTCTGGCCACACCCTATGACTGAAGCCTCTCTGGCCCCACATCTATAACTGAAGCCTCTATGGCCACACCCCTTTGACTGACAGCCCAAAGCTTCTGGGGAATAAAGATAACTGCCTCCCGGCAGTGGGATTCTCAGTTTGGCAGCTGCATGGTGTCTGAGCCCTCGTAACCTGCAGATTAACCCCACATCTGCAGGTTAGTTTAGTTTTTTACATGACAGGTTCCCCTTAATGTACTAGGCAGGGGGGCAAATGCCCCAGGACCGCTCTCCCAGCAGCTGTACAGGGCCAGCCGACTGCTGCATAACATCAGTATGACAGTCATGGCCACAGTAAACCGTGCAGCTGTGTCTTCTGTTCTGTGAGGTGGCTGGGCCGGCAGGCTGACATATTTACATGTGCAGTGCCGGCCCAGCCGCTTGCAGTTTGATCTGTTGCTGACCCAGCCAGTCGTAGTTTGACATGTTGGCGGCCCAGCTGCTCGCAGTTTGACATGTTACTCCCACCCTAATATGTGTGTATATGTTTGTGTATGTCTATGTATGTTTGTGCCTTTGTCATTAAATATGTATATGCTTCTATGTGAATACACACATCTGTATAATGTATGTGTACATGCCAGTACATGTGTACACATCTATAATGTATGCGTACATGTTTTATACTGCATGTGAACACGTCACCATACTGTATATGTGTAGACATCTGTGTACGTGTACACATCTGTATACTGTATGTGTACATGTCTATATACTGTATGTGTACACGCAGGGTGGATTTGATTTAAATCTAACTGATTTAAATCACGATTTAAATCACTAGTCAGTAAGGCTTGATTTAAATCAGTGATTTAAATCAAAGTTTCTACCTAAACTAGTTCTTGCTACTTTAACATGCAAGTAGATGAAGATTTTTAGAATCACTTTTTATATTACTTTTTTCTCCCCAGTTTAATGGGTTAATCATTCATATTTGGACACCACTGTTCTGTTGTACTTAGGAAGGAGAAAAATAATCCTGACCTTAATAACAATTTAAATAGATTTATTCAACTGAAACAATAACAACATTACAGCATACCGTATATACTCGTGTATAAGCCGACCCGTGTATAAGCCGACCCCCCTACTTTTGCCCCCAAAAACTGGGAAAACCTATTGACTCGCGTATAAGCCTAGGGTGGACAATGCAGCAGCTACCGGTACTGAAAAATTTTAAAAATGAAAATAGATACGAATAAAATGTTGAACTTTTATTTTAAATAGAAACAGTAAACTAACAATGCAGCAGACCACCGTCCTGTTATAAAGCCCCCTATCACTGGTATATAGCCCACCATCCCTGTATATAGCAGCCATCACTGGTATACAGTTGCCGCCATCAGTGGTATAAAGGCCCCAGGACGGGTATACAGCCCCCAGCAGCGGTAATACAGCCCCCAGCAGCGCCAATACAGCCCCCAGCAGCGCCAATACAGCCCCCAGCAGCGCCAATACAGCCCCCAGCAGTGCCAATACAGCCCCCAGCAGTGCCAATACAGCCCCCAGCAGTGCCAATACAGCCCCAGCAGTGCCAATACAGCCCCCAGCAGTGCCAATACAGCCCCCAGCAGCGCCAATACAGCCCCCAGCAGCGGTAATACATCCCCCAGCAGTGCCAATACAGCCCCCAGCAGTGCCAATACAGCCCCCAGCAGTGCCAATACAGCCCCCAGCAGTGCCAATACAGCCCCCAGCAGTGCCAATACAGCCCCCAGCAGTGCCAATACAGCCCCAGCAGCGCCAATACAGCCCCCAGCAGCGCCAATACAGCCCCCAGCAGTGGTAATACATCCCCCAGCAGTGCCAATACAGCCCGCAGCAGTGCCAATACAGCCCCCAGCAGCGCCAATACAGCCCCCAGCAGTGGTAATACATCCCCCAGCAGTGCCAATACAGCCCCCAGCAGTGCCAATACAGCCCCCAGCAGTGCCAATACAGCCCCCAGCAGTGCCAATACAGCCCCCAGCAGTGCCAATACAGCCCCCAGCAGTGCCAATACAGCCCCCAGCAGCGCGTCAATACAGCCCCCAGCAGTGCCCAATACAGCCCCCAGCAGCGCCAATACAGCCCCAGCAGTGGTAATACATCCCCCAGCAGTGCCAATACAGCCCCCAGCAGTGCCAATACAGCCCGCAGCAGTGGTAATACATCCCCCAGCAGTGCCAATACAGCCCCAGCAGTGCCAATACAGCCCCAGCAGTGGTAATACATCCCCCAGCAGTGCCAATACAGCCCGCAGCAGTGCCAATACAGCCCCCAGCAGTGCCAATACAGCCCCAGCAGTGCCAATACAGCCCCCAGCAGTGCCAATACAGCCCCCAGCAGTGGCCAATACAGCCCGCAGCAGTGCCAATACAGCCCCCAGCAGCGCCAATACAGCCCCCAGCAGTGGTAATACAGCCCCCAGCAGCGCCAATACAGCCCCCAGCAGTGCCAATACAGCCCCCAGCAGCGCCAATACAGCCCCCAGCAGCGCCAATACAGCCCCAGCAGCGCCAATACAGCCCCCAGCAGTGGTAATACATCCCCCAGCAGTGCCAATACAGCCCCAGCAGTGCCAATACAGCCCCAGCAGCGCCAATACAGCCCCCAGCAGCGCCAATACAGCCCCCTATGTATACAGAGGCCCCCCCTCAGCATTGCTCCATCTCACCCCCTCGGTCTGCACCCGGGTCCTCCAGCTGCTCCGTCTGTGTGTCCCGCGGCTTCTAATACCGGCGTCCTCCCCGCACTTCCTGTTTGACTGCGATCATGTGACCGGGTCACATGATTACATTCAAGCAGGAAGAGCGGGAGGATGCCGGTATTAGAAGCCGCGGGACACGCAGACGGAGCAGCTGGAGGATCCGGGTGCAGACCGAGGGGGTGAGATGGAGCAATGCTGAGGGGGGGCCTCTGTATACATAGGGGGGGCAGGGAGACAGCGGGGGAGGCTATACTGTGCAGGGGAGCAGCAATATACTATGCGCTGCTCCCCATGCATAATTAATGAGCGGCACCACGTGACGTGCCGCTCATTCTGCAGCCTCCCCCCGCCTCCTCCTGCCTCCTGCAGTGATCGGACAACAGCCCCCACCACACCACACAGTATGTACTCATGTATAAGCCGAGGGGGGACTTTTCAGCCCAAATTTTGGGCTGAAAAAGTCGGCTTATACACGAGTATATACGGTAAGTTATTTGCTTAAACAAACATCCATGTTTGTTAACTAATTTGGCTAAACAAAATATATATATATTTTAAGAAACTTAGACTGTCAGCCCAGCCGACACATGAAAAACTTAAATACTACTGTCCCTGCTGTCCTCTGTAGCTCACTTGTCGTCATCTTCATCATCATCTTCTTCTTTGTTCCTATTCATAATCTGGAAAAGAAAAACAAGCTTTCCTGCTTTATTGGGTCCCAACCGATTTCTCAATTTAGAATGAATGAGTCCAAAGGAAGAGAATATTCTTTCAACACCTGCAGAAGAAGCTACTGCTGTTAAAAGTGAAATCATTACTTGTACAGTCTCTAAATCCAAGCTCTTAAGTGACCTCCACCAGTTTACTGGTGTGACCTTCCTTAAAATATCTTCAGCAAACATATATTTCTTGAATGGTTCCCCCTTAGCTCTGAAGTTTATTATAGTTGGCATTAAAGATGGATGATTGCTGGATACCCATGTCATAGCTAACTCCTCTTCCTCAGCACTTAGGTTTTGACCCTGATATTGGATATTGACAATATTTGCCAAAAAATGAGCTGGAGTCAGTGCTTGTCCCATTCGTTTGTTTACTGCTTGTAATTTAATTCTGTCCATGTGTAGTTCTGTTTTTAAGTGTTCACTCAGTTCCTTCCAAATTTCAACAGCATCCGCAATAAAACAGCTATTTTTCTGTATTTTGTTTAAAGCTTGAGAGATGGGTTTCAGGAAGCTCAGCATATGTTCAACATTTCTCTTAAGCCCAATGTTGAGGATTTTGGCCGTGACAGTGCCATCTATTTTATCTCGATTTTCTTCACAAAGTGTCATCAGAATAGGCCAGTTTTTGATATACTGCTCAAAACAGTCCACCACAGAGTTCCATCTAACATCTTGTGGGAGCGTTAGCTTGGTTCCACCCATCCTTTTCAGAGCTGCTGCAGCAAAATGATTATTATGGAAGTATTTAGCAATTTCAACAACATTAGCCTTTATTTCTGGAACACTTAAGTCTTTGGCTAAGAGGTGCAGCAAATGAGCACTGCAACCATATGTTATTAGCAGCTTTGTATTCCCTCCCTGCTTTTCTAAATCTCTTCTCATCTTGGATACGTTTGCAGCATTGTCAGTGACCAAACTGCGTACTAGACATTTGAATTTTTGTTCACATGTCGTTATAGCTTTTACTGCCACTTGTAAGTATTCTGCTGTGTGTGCATTTCCTGACGTATCAGTTGTTTGTGCAAGGAAGACTTTACCTTCTTCTGTTGTTATACAAGCACATACAATAGGATCATTGTGGACATTACTCCACCCATCAATACTTAGGTTAACAATTTTACCCTCCAGAGCTGTTGCACATTGCTCCATTTCTCTGTCATACACTAGATCCAACAGTTTCCCTGCAACATCAGCTCTGCTGGGTGGACTGTATCCTGGTCTCAGTGACTGAACCATATTAATGAAATGTGGGTTCTCAGTCAGACGGAAAGAAGAGTTCGTTGCATAAATAAACTGGGCAATTTTTTCATCAATCAACTCTTTTTCTAATCTGCTAGTTGTTCTTATCACAAACCTATCTATGGTGGTTCCAGGAGGTAAAGGTTTTTTCTTCCTTTTGGGTGATGGTGATATGTGGCTGTGGGTGTCTGATGATGATGCTGCTGCTAATGAAGCACTATCCTGGATGGATAACTCTGAAACTGTAGAACAGGATGATGGTGATCTTGGAGGTGGATAGTTTCCAGAATCCATGAATTTCCCTAAACAAAAAAAGTCAATGCTGTTATTTTATTGTTTATTATACAATTTCTGCTTATTGTACACAACACATCACTGACCCTGCCCCAAAAGGAATATTTGTTTTTCTTCATAACTGTACCAAATGACAGTAACATACAGTAATAATAAGAAATATAATTTTTCTCACACATGACAGTTCAGTCTTTAGAATTAGGATTCAATAAAAATGTTTACCAACCTGAAGATCCTGCCTGTTCAGAAGTGTTTCTTTGGTCATCTTCATCACCGCACTTCTCATGATGTTGCCTCATTCGCGCCACCAGGCCTTGCATCTCTTTGTTGTATCGTTTGCATTTTGCACGCATGCCTGCCTTACCGATAGGCGAAGGAGCTTCATTAAAATATTCCCAAACTGGGTCTCTTTTACGGCCTGCTGCCATTATAAGGAAAGAATGTAATAAACCTCAGATCGTACACACAAACAGATCCAGACTTGTCTGTCTGTGGCTATGCTGCAGTATTGTGCTCAAAGTTTCACTTTTATTTTCTTGTCTGCTTGCCCTTCCTCCTCCTCACACTTAGATTCACATTCTTCTTGTGTTGTGCAGATCTATTCCACCCCAAACAATCAGAAACATATTGTCTAACTTCTTGGACTTGGCACTGAAGGGGTTGATTCTGTATTCATAGGTTTGTAGAACAATAGGATTAAGGTCTTTTTCTCAACTCTGTTCATGTTGTAACATTTTTGCCTTGAAGAAGAGGCTGGGACCTCTGCGTAGTCAAATTCAGTTTTGAGAACTGCGTAAGTAAAGCGAGCGTCTGTGATAATATAGGAGAGAAACTGCCCACTAATCCTACAGAAACCTCTGGAAGAGCATGGCATTGTGAATGTTACACATATACAGCCTTTATTCTACTGAGTTAAACAACTCAGCTTTATCTCATGATGGAAGAACCTTTGGATCGTAAAATATTTTCCTCAAAAAGCAGTTTATTGAAAAAAATCCGATTTAAATAAAAAAAATCCGATTTAAATAAAAAAAATCAGATTTTTTTGATTTTTTTTTAAAAAAACATTGATTTTTATCCACCCTGTGTACACGTCAGTATACTGTCTGTGTACACGTCTGTATATGTATGTCTATACATCTGTATACTTTATGTCTACATGACTGTATACTATATGTGTACACGTCTGCATACTGTAAGTGCACAAGTCTGCATACTGTATGAGTACACGACTGTATAAAGTATGATAAACAGGTGCAAAAACAGTATATGAATCACACAAAAGGCGCTCTGCTGTAAAAATATAAATAAATAGCAAGTGCTGTAACAAAAACAGGGCCTTTTGGTTTATACGTT
Organism: Allobates femoralis; assembly: GCA_033576535.1. Lineage (NCBI taxonomy): Eukaryota > Metazoa > Chordata > Amphibia > Anura > Aromobatidae > Allobates > Allobates femoralis. The sequence continues at coordinate 184,516,442 of JARQOC010000002.1, read as the reverse complement.
TCTGCAAGAAAACGTACAATAAGCTGTCTCACCCACTCCAAGGTAGGCCCTGATAGAGACAGTCCTAACTCTGTCCCTAGTGCTACGGTAAAAACCTGCCAGTGTGTACATACCTCAGCTGGACAGGGTGAGGGAGAGCACAGGACTATCTCACCTTGTAGGGCTGTGTGGGTGGCAGCTCTGTGTGCAGACTTCATATGGGAGGGGCAGGTGCCTCCAATCTGCTGTTACCAGCAGTGGTGAATACAAGGGCAAAAAAATATGAGTCTGCACACATTGGAAGCAGCAGTGTGAACTGCAACCAATCCCCACCAAAAACATGATAAACAGGTGCAAAAACAGTATATGAATCACACAAAAGGCGCTCTGCTGTAAAAATATAAATAAATAGCAAGTGCTGTAACAAAAACAGGGCCTTTTGGTTTATACGTTTCTGCAAGAAAACGTACAATAAGCTGTCTCACCCACTCCAAGGTAGGCCCTGATAGAGACAGTCCTAACTCTGTCCCTAGTGCTACGGTAAAAACCTGCCAGTGTGTACATACCTCAGCTGGACAGGGTGAGGGAGAGCACAGGATTATCTCACCTTGTAGGGCTGTGTGGGTGGCAGCTCTGTGTGCAGACTTCATATGGGAGGGGCAGGTGCCTCCAATCTGCTGTTACCAGCAGTGGTGAATACAAGGGCAAAAAAATATGAGTCTGCACACATTGGAAGCAGCAGTGTGAACTGCAACCAATCCCCACCAAAAACATGATAAACAGGTGCAAAAACAGTATATGAATCACACAAAAGGCGCTCTGCTGTAAAAATATAAATAAATAGCAAGTGCTGTAACAAAAACAGGGCCTTTTGGTTTATACGTTTCTGCAAGAAAACGTACAATAAGCTGTCTCACCCACTCCAAGGTAGGCCCTGATAGAGACAGTCCTAACTCTGTCCCTAGTGCTACGGTAAAAACCTGCCAGTGTGTACATACCTCAGCTGGACAGGGTGAGGGAGAGCACAGGACTATCTCACCTTGTAGGGCTGTGTGGGTGGCAGCTCTGTGTGCAGACTTCATATGGGAGGGGCAGGTGCCTCCAATCTGCTGTTACCAGCAGTGGTGAATACAAGGGCAAAAAAATATGAGTCTGCACACATTGGAAGCAGCAGTGTGAACTTTATCATGTTTTTGGTGGGGATTGGTTGCAGTTCACACTGCTGCTTCCAATGTGTGCAGACTCATATTTTTTTGCCCTTGTATTCACCACTGCTGGTAACAGCAGATTGGAGGCACCTGCCCCTCCCATATGAAGTCTGCACACAGAGCTGCCACCCACACAGCCCTACAAGGTGAGATAGTCCTGTGCTCTCCCTCACCCTGTCCAGCTGAGGTATGTACACACTGGCAGGTTTTTACCGTAGCACTAGGGACAGAGTTAGGACTGTCTCTATCAGGGCCTACCTTGGAGTGGGTGAGACAGCTTATTGTACGTTTTCTTGCAGAAACGTATAAACCAAAAGGCCCTGTTTTTGTTACAGCACTTGCTATTTATTTATATTTTTACAGCAGAGCGCCTTTTGTGTGATTCATATACTGTTTTTGCACCTGTTTATCATGTTTTTGGTGGGGATTGGTTGCAGTTCACACTGCTGCTTCCAATGTGTGCAGACTCATATTTTTTTGCGACTGTATAAAGTATGTGTACACTTCTGTATACTGTATGAGTAGACAACTGTATACAATATGTGTACACATCTGGATACTGTATATATGCATGTCTGTATGCTGTATATGTACATGTTTGCATACTCTGTGTATACATCTGCATACTATATGTGTACACAATTGTATACTGTATCTTTACACGTCTACATACTGTTTGTGTACACGTCTGTATACTGTATGTGTACACGTCTACATACTGTATATGTACACGTCTGTATACTGTATGTGTTCTGAATGTATTTGTTTTTTTTACACGGTTCTCCCTGTCATAAAAGTGATATGACAGTTTTATTCTTTGGGTCAGTACGATTCCAGCAATACCACATTTATATAGTTTTTTATGTTTTGCTGCTTTTACACCATAAAAACTATTTTATAAAAAAATGTAATTGTTTTTGCATTGCTTTATTCTGAGAGCTGTAATTTTTCATTTTTTTTGCTGACCAAGCTGTGTGGCAGCTTGTCTTTTGCGGGCAAGACGACATTTCCAGTAATACAATTTTTATTTACATGCGTCTTTTCTGTTCTCATTTTATTCCCCTTTCTGTGGTGGTATGATGAAAAAGCAGTGTTTTTGCCACATTTTTTTTCCTTTACAGTGTTCAATGAAGGGGTTAATTAGTTTGTCAGTTTTATAGAGTGATTGGGTCTCCGTGATCACATCCTGGGGGTCCAAGTTGCTTGGCAGAGTAGAACGCTGTGCCACCCTACTCTCCCAGGCATCTAAATGCTACGATCGCCATAGATCACAGAAATCATGGGGGTTAAACAGCCAGGAGTGGCTCCTGCTCCTGGCGGTGAGTCCTGGATCTCAGTTGTCACATCAGCTAGAGGCTTGATGGCAATTGCACGGGCAAAAGCCTTTGTGTTTGCAATATCGCCATGATGTAACCCGTTTGTCATCGGTGAGGAAGACACCAACTTGTATGATGTATGTAGTATATCAAGGTTCTTGAAGGGGTTAAAGAGGTGTCTAAAACGTATGTAGAATTTCACTGACTCTTAACATTGTGTAATGTACTATTGGGATTTGGCTGTTTTTACTCTCTGCACTCGTCACATCACCACTCCATATGCAATATTTACAGAGAGAAACACTTGCCATGCACTTTCTCTTCTGCTTCTCTCATTGTTTCAATTAGGTTTATCAGAAGACAGAGAGGATAGAATGTGATTGTCTCTATGCAAACTGCATAAGGAGCAGTGATGTGATGAGCACACAGAGTATGTAAACTGTCCTATCCTAAGACAGGATCTGAACATATTTCTTTAGGGTAAAATTAAAGTTTCCAAAACGTTATTTAAAGAAAAAATATGGCGTTCAAAAAAGCCTCACTAGGTAATTTTTGTATATGCAGTGAGCAGGGTTATGGTACTGTGTTTATGTATCTAGACTGTATCTATGTAGTAAGCAAATCTCTCTAGTTTGCTCTGATCTGCTTCCTTATCTCTGTTGTAAGCTTGGATCTGCTCCCATATGTCTGCAGTAAGCTTAGGGCCTCTTTACACTCTGAGACTTTCCAGCGATCCCACCAGCGATCCGACCTGAGCGGGATCGCAGGAAAGTCTCTATGCAGTTGTTGGTGAGCTGTCAAACAGGCAGACTCACCAGTGACCAGTGGACCAGCGACATCGTGGAAAGAATATAAACCATTCTTTCCATGATGTCGAGCTCCCGCTCCTCTGTCTTCTGACAGGCTGTGGTAAGAGGGAGCAGGCTGGTAACCATGATAAACAACGGGTATCTAGGCAGCGCGCAGCGCCTAGTTACCCAATGTATACCTTGGTGACTAGCCTTCTTTGCTTTCAGGCTGGTGTCCAAGGTACACAGCGGGTATCTAAGCAGATCGCTATCCCTAGTTATCCGCTGTGTATCTTGGATACCAGCCTGGAAGCGGAGAAGGCTGGTAACCAAGGTATACATCGGGTAACTAGGCGCTCCTTAGATACCCATTGTTTACCATGGTAACCAGCCTGGGAGGTCGCTGATCGTTGGTCTCTCGCTGTCACACGCAGCGATGCGTACTAACAAGCGGGAGACCAAGGACCGAAAAATGGTCCTGAACGATGTGCAGTGATCAGCGACCTCACAGCAGGGACCTGATCGCTGCTACATGTCACACACTGCAACATCGCTAGAGAGGTCGCTGTTACGTCACAAAACCTGTGACGTTTCAGCGACATAGTGATGTTGAAGTGTGTGAAGTACCCCTAAATTTTGCTTCTTTATCTCTGCAGTAAGCTTGGTTCTGCTCTCTTATCTCTGTAGTAAGCGCAATTCTGCTCCCTTATCTCTATAGTAAGCTCGGCTCTCCTTTCATATCTCTGTAGTAAGCTTAGTTTTGCTCTCTTATCTCTGTAGTAAGCTCGGTTCTGCTCCCATATCTCTGTAGTAAGCTCAGTTCTGCTCTCTTATCTCTGTAATAAGCTTGGTTCTGCTCCCATATCTCTGTAGTAAGCTCAGTTCTACTCCCATGTCTCTGTAGTAGGCTTGGTTGTACTCCCATATCTCTGTAGTAAGCTCAGTTCTGTTCCCTTATCACTGTAGTAAGCTCGGTTCTGCTCCTATAGCCCAGTAGTAAGCTCAGTTCTGTTCCCTTATCTCTGTAGTAAGCTCAGTTCTACTCCCATATCTCTGTAGTAAGCTCGGTTCTACTCCCATATCCCTGTAGTAAGCTCAGTTCTGTTCCCTTATCTCTGTAGTAAGCTCAGTTCTGTTCCTATATCTCTGTAGTAAGCTCGGTTATGTTCCCTTATCTCTGTAGTAAGCTCGGTTCTGTTCCTTTATCTCTGTAGTAAGCTCAGTTCTGTTCTCATATCTCTGTAGTAAGCTCAGTTCTGTTCCCTTATCTCTGTAGTAAGCTCAGTTCTGTTCCCATATCTCTGTAGTAAGCTCAGTTCTGCTCCTATATCTCTGTAGTAAGCTCAGTTCTGCTCCTATATCTCTGTAGCAAGCTCTGTTCTGCTCCTATATCTCTGTAGTAAGCTCGGTTATGTTCCCTTATCTCTGTAGTTTCTCGGTTCTGCTCCCATATCTCTGTAGTAAGCTCGGTTCTGTTCCCTTATCTCTGTAGTTGCTCGGTTCTGCTCCTATATCTCTGTAGTAAGCTCAGTTCTGCTCATATATCTCTGTAGTAAGCTCGGTTCTGTTCCCATATCTCTGTAGTAAGCTCGGTTCTGCTCCTATATCTCTGTAGTAAGCTCAGTTCTGCTCCTATATCTCTGTAGCAAGCTCAGTTCTGTTCCTATATCTCTGTAGTAAGCTCAGTTCTGCTCCCATATCCCTGTAGTAAGCTCAGTTCTGCTCCTATATCTCTGTAGTAAGCTCAGTTCTGTTCCCTTATCTCTGTAGTAAGCTCAGTTCTGTTCCCTTATCTCTGTAGTAAGCTCATTTCTGCTCCCATATCTCTGTAGTAAGCTCGGTTCTGTTCCCTTATCTCTGTAGTTGCTCGGTTCTGCTCCCATATCTCTGTAGTAAGCTCGGTTCTGTTCCCTTATCTCTGTAGTAAGCTTAGTTCTGTTCCCATATCTCTGTAGTAAGCTCGGTTCTGCTCCCATATCTCTGTAGTAAGCTCGGTTCTGCTCCCATATCTCTGTAGTAAGCTCAGTTCTGTTCCCTTATCTCTGTAGTAAGCTCGGTTCTGCTCTCATATCTCTCTAGTAAACTCGGTTCTGTTCCCTTATCTCTGTAGTAAGCTCAGTTCTGCTCCCTTATCTATGTAATAAGCTCAGTTCTGCTTCATTATCTATGTAGTAAGCTTGGTTCTTCTCCCACATCTCTAGTAAGCTCCTCTCAGTTTCTGTATCTACAGTCATGGCCAAAACGTTTGAGAATGATACAAATATTAATTTTTACAATGTCTACTGCCTCAGTTTTTCTAATGGCAATTTGCATATACTCCAGAATGTCATAAAGAGTGATCAGCTTAACAGCAATTACTTGCAAAGTCAATATTTGCCTAGAAAATGAACTTTAACCCCCAAAACACATTTCAACATCATTGCAGTCATGCCTTAAAAGGAGCAGCTAACATCGTTTTAGTGATTGTTCCATTAACACAGGTGTGGGTGTTGATGAGGATAGGGCTGGCGATCAATCAGTCATGATTAAGTAAGAATGACACCACTGGACACTTTAAAAGGAGGCTGGTGCTTGGTATCATTGTTTCTCTTCAGTTTTACATGGTTATCTCTAAAGAAACACGTGCAGCCATCATTGCACTGCACAAAAATGGCCTAACAGGGAAGAGTATCGCAGCTACAAAGATTGCACCTCAGTCAACAATCTATCGCATCATCAAGAACTTCAAGGAGAGAGCTTCCATTGTTGTCAAAAAGGCTCCAGGACGCCCAAGAAAGACCAGCAAGCGCCAGGACCGTATCTTAAAACTGTTTCAGCTGCGGGATCGGACTACCAGCACTGGGAAGCTTATTCAGGAATGGTAGCAGACTGGTGTGAGTGCTTCTGCATGCACTGTGAGGCGGAGACTCTTTGAGCAAAGCCTGGTTTCAAGGAGGGCAGCAAAGAAGCCACTTCTCTCCAGAAAAAACATCAGGGACCGACTGATATTCTGCAAAAGGTACAGGGAGTGGACTGCTGAGGACTGGGGTAAAGTCATTTTCTCTGATGAATCCCCTTTTCGATTGTTTGGGACATCTGGAAAACAGCTTATTCGGAGAAGAAGAGGTGAGCGCTACCACCAGTCTTGTCTCATGCCAACTGTAAAGCATCCTGAAACCATTGATGTGTGGGGTTGCTTCTCAGCCAAGGGAATCGGCTCACTTACAGTCTTGCCTGAACACACAGCCATGAATAAAGAATGGTACCAGAATGTCCTCCAAGAGCAACTTCTCCCAACCGTCCAAGAGCAGTTTGGCGCCCAACAATGCCTTTTCTAGCATGATGGAGCACCTTGCCATAAAGCAAAGGTGATAACTAAATGGCTCAGGGAACAAAACATAGAGATTTTGGGTCCATGGCCTGGAAACTCCCCAGATCTTAATCCCATTGAGAACTTGTGGTCAATCATCAAGAGACAAACAAACACCAACAAATTCTGGCAAAATGCAAGCATTGATTATGCAAGAATGGACTGCTATCAGTCAGGATTTGGTCCAGAAGTTGATTGAGGTCATGCCAGGGAGAATTGCAGAGGTTCTGAAGAAGAAGGGTCAACACTGTAAATATTGACTTGCTGCATTAACTCATTCTAACTGTCAATATAACCTTTTGGTACTCATAATATGATTGCAATTATATTTCTGTATGTGATATAAACATCAGACAAACACAAATGAAAACCAGAGGGCAGCAGATCATGTGAAAATATCATTTTGGTGTCATTCTCAAAACTTTTGGCCATGACTGTATGTAGTAATCTTGGTTTCATTCTCGTGTCTATGTAGTCAGTTAGTATAGTTCCTACACCTATGTAGCCAGCAAACTCCGTTCTGTTCACATATCTACTATATATACCAGCTTGTTTTAAAGCCTGTTAGGGTGCCTTCACATTTGCGTTCCCCTCCGCAGCGTTCTGCGGAGGGGAGCCGTAATGTGACCGCAGCACCGCAAGCCCCTACATGTTGCATTTCTGGTGTGGACGAGACTGGGTGATTTGTGCGCAGGCATTCGCCTGAGCACAGATCACATATGGGAGTGAATGGGTGCGCACGGTCATGCGCAGTCAAGCGCAGCACCGTGCGCTCCCATTATAAAGATAGGGGCTTGCGGTGCTGCGGTCACATTGCGGCTCCCCTCTGCAGAACGCTGCGGAGGGGAACGCAAATGTGAAAGTAGCCTTACCTCTGCTGCTTTAATACAGTGGCCAGAGATAAACAGGCCAAATTTGGGGAGTGACAACTTGAGGGCCACTGCCTTCTTATTGTTCCCCAGACTGAAATGACTGACTGCAGACTTGTGGATCCTCACATCTCACTCAGTGTGAGCTGACAGGATTCACCGGCAGTGCGCAGTTATGCAAGTATGCAATATTTGTATCCCATCCACATTCTGACAAGGTGGTAGTATGCAAATCACATACCGGCATTCACATGATTACCCTGTCTCGCCACCAGCATCAGGGAATCCTGATAGAACCTGTGTGTAATGTGAGGGTTCACAAGTCTGCAGTCACATACCTGAATTTCCACAATTTGCAATGTTCTTGTCACACTTCCAAAGGAATGCGCCTTAGAGTGGACCCACTGGGCCGTGGTACAGAACTCCCCTGGGTGAGCTGATCCTAGTTTACACAACCCCTATACAGGGATTGTCAGCGGCAAGCCCAGGAGGTTTAAGTACCACAGCAGCTAGTACCAGGGGGGCGGCTCGTAAGATTAGCCTATGCTACGGCACAGCTAAGGATTCCGGGAATATGGAGCTACCGGAGAAGAGCACAGCAAGGGTTCCGGGAAACAGAGTACAAGGCTGGGAGAACAGGAATGGTGCTACCACGGAAGAGCACAGCAAGGGTTCCAGGAAACAGAGCACAAGGTAGGCCTGACTAACAGTTAGCAAGGCCGAAGCAAAACTGACTTAATAATCAGGCACCTCCCATCAGAGGAGGTGGTCTGATATACCATGGGAAGAGCAGCTATTGGTCAAGGGGAGTGTCAGGTTGGACCTTGCCGGCCCCTAGAGTCACAGGGAAGGAGTGCACCTAGCGCGCCACTGAGTAGGCTCATGAAAATGACCATAGTAATGTGCTCATGTGTGAACCATGCGGTCAGCTGACAGGAAGGGAACATGGCGACGGCTCCGAGACACAGCACGTCTGGATGCCGGACGCCCGGTCGGCAGAGGAGCAGGAGATGCCGACCCGGGAGAGGTGAGCTGGGAATCGGTGACAGGGGGCCTAACAGTTCTATTGAACCCCACAGTTTTACCTAGTGAAACACATTTTACATGCTTTACTTAAAAAAATTGTGGGGCTGAGAACCACATTGCATAAAATGGCAATTTGTGTGAAAAACGTGTGGATTTGATGTTTGCTATGACACAAATCAACTTTAGGCCTCATTAAGATTCCTATGAGTCAGGTACATGTTATATCTGGGAATTTCATATACCCATTATAGTTTACGGTGCTGAACCCATGTGATCTGTGAAACCTCATAGCAACATCTGTTTTTGATTTGAATCATGTCTGAAACATACGTATGAAAATCACAGACAACACATGGATGGCATCAGTGTACAAAACATGCAGTTTTGTATATTCATGATATGTAAAAATTACTAGTGCAACACTGATAAAAATGTGTAAACTGTAAACACTGATTAATCTTGGATCCAAAGTGCTGATGTAATCCATCATTTTTTTTTTCCAAATAATTTTTATTCAGGTTTTTTCAACATACATCAAAGTAAAACCAACCATTTCCAGATTTAATATCCAGTTTACAATGCACAATTCAAAATCTTCTTAAATTATAAACATTAAGATGTGAATGTTCCCAACCCCTCTTACCCCATCTCCTCCCGCCCTTCCCAAAAGACCAAAATATCCGCTCACAATCATGCAGTTTCCATAACCTCTTTGTGATATGCGTTACATATTATTTCGTCAGTTCGCATTTCTTTCCCCGTACCTGTCTCCTCCGAGACTTCCCTTCCAGTCTAAAGGCCAGTCTGTTCCCTTTTATAACACCCGATCTCCATCCTCCCTCTTCCCTTCCTGTACAGGTGTATTCATTCAGTCTTTAAGTTCCAATATCCCTAGAGTGCCCCCCAGATCTTCCAAGCAATACCATGATGTATTGCGGAACGGTTTCACCACTCGTTCGATATCCTCACTAGGCTATTGTGTAATAATGAATTTGCGCCATCTCTTGAAAAATTTCTCTGTCTCCCTCTCCTTCGCCTTTTCTGCTATTATTTGTTCCAACCTCATTGCATGAGACAGTCTCTGCACCACCTCCCTCATTGGTAGTTGCCCCTTATTTATCCAGTGCTTTAATATCACCTGCTTCGTTGTTAGGGCCGTGATATGAAAGATGGGAATTCCCTCCCTACCCACCCCCGTTCCTTCCAAGTCATGAAAGAGCCAGGTAGCTGGTTTTATTGGTATTTCCACTCCCACCATTTCCCTCACTAGCTCCTTCACCCTCTCCCATAATTTTCGCGACTCCCTACAATCCCACAGGCCGTGGTACATATCTGTTCCTTTAAGATCACACTTTGGACAATTAGGAGTCCTATCTGGATGTGTTGCCGTAGGATTTAAATTGAAACCCAGTATGCCCCTGTGCATGATTCTAAAATACACGTCCGTCCCCCTTTCATTTATGACGTATTTCCGCAATTCACACCAACCTTTCCTAATTGTGTCTCCGATACCTTCGTCTTGTAATTGTCTCTCCCATCCCCCAAATAGTTTTTCCGGACCCGGAGGAAGCACCACCCCTCGTATACTCGCATATATTGTGGATACCGAAATCCCATTCTCTCCCAAGGCCATTAGCTCATCCCACGCATTGTTTACATACTCCGCCTCCACTCCACTTAGAGATCGCATGACATGATGTGTCTAACCTGTAAGTACTGGAGCCACTGGGTCCCCGGCAAACCATACTTCTCCATGATTTCCTCCCCATTAAGCCACCTGGTCTCCTCCGGGTGCAATAAGTCTCTGACTGTTCTAATTCCTCCCTCCCTCCAGGCCGCGTAAAGTTTGTTGCTCCCTCCCTGGGGAAATTCCGGGTGCGTCCACAAATCCAAATATTTTGATATTTTCCATGATAACCGCATCTTTTTCCGTACTGCCTTCCATGTGGCTATGGTATCTCGGAACACCGCTGTATTTTTAATGTGCTGTGGCATCCCCGTCCCCGAAGTATGGAGCAAGGAAACTAAACTCCAGGGCCTACATATGTTTGTTTCCACTTGATAATCCGAGAATCTACTCGTCCCCCTCATCCAGTCCAGTATATGTCGTGTCAGGCAGGCAATGTTGTAACCCCGAACATTCGGAAATCCCAAACCTCCCTCCTCTTTTGCAGTCATTAGTGTCTTCAACCTGATCCGTGCTCTCCTTTTCCTCCAGATGAATGCCGAGAACATTCTGTTTATCCTGTCCACGTCTTTATGTCGTAACAATAGTGGTAAGGTCTGCAGCGGGTAAAGTAGCTTAGGAAAACTCACCATTTTGATCAGGTGACATCTCCCCAACAGTGATAATGGCAGATTACCCCATCTTTCCAACTCCTTCTGGATTTTATTAATTAGGGGGTCATAGTTCATGTGATAAATCTCATCTATAGTTCTCGCTATGTGTATCCCCAGGTATTTCACGGCTCTTCTAGCTATGGGTATTCCATACATCTGCGCCTCCAACTCGTTTTCAGCCAGTCTCCCGGAATTCCCCCCCAGAAACAAAATGTTGCATTTAGCCCTATTTAGTTTGAATCCCGAGAAAACACCAAATTCCCCCAATCGATCCATTACTTTTGGTAAATCCCTATGAGGATCAGCTAGGTATAGGACTACATCATCTGCAAAGAGATTGATCTTTTGTTCTCCCTCCCCCAATTGGATTCCTTCAAATGTTCCCCCCTTGAGAAGTGACCTAGACAAAGGTTCAATTGCCAAATCAAAAAGCAAAGGTGATAAAGGACACCCCTGCCTGGTACCTCTACCCAAGTTGAATGTTTGAGAAAGAAACCCAGGGACACTAATCCTTGCCTTAGGATTTCGATATAAACTCTTCAAAAACGTCCTGAAGGGCCCCTGCAAACCTATATTGTCCAACACTAGATCCAGCCATGGCCACCTGACATTATCAAATGCCTTTTCGGCGTCTAGTGTGACCATGGCTGGATCTCCTCTCTCTCCTCCTCCCCTTCCTCTCAGTACATCTATTACCAGTAAGGCCTTCCGCACATTACCCACCGCGGACCTCCCCTTCACAAAGCCTGCCTGTTGTCTTTCAATCAAAGAGGGCAACACTTCCGCCAGCCTATTGGCCATGATTTTAGATATCAACTTCAGGTCTAAATTTATCAATGATATAGGGCGATACCCTCCCGGATCATCTGTCGGTTTGTCTGATTTTGGGAGCAATTTAATATGGGCAATATTCATCTGCTCCGGGATATCTCCACCTCCCAGAAAGGATTTATACAATGTTTTTAAATGTGGCGCCACCTGTTCTTTTAATGACTTGTAGAATCCCCCACTAAATCCATCCGGACCCGGAGCCTTATCTGAATTCAGATTCTGTATGGCCTCAAGTATCTCCGGCACCTCTATGTCCACGTTTAACCGCTGCAGACCCTCCTCAGAAAGTCTCGGCATTTCCACTGAGTTGAGCCACTCCTCCCCTCCCCCATCTTCTTCCTTAGGCCGTCCGTAGAGTCTGGCGTAGTACCCTCCCAATATTTTGATGATTTCCGCAGGGTTTGTCGTGTGTCCTCCCTCCGGTCTCTTCATTGTCACTATTGATGTCATCATCCCTTTCCTTCTAGCTAGGTTCGCCAGTATTTTCCCCGCCTTGTCTCCAAACCTGTACATTCTCGCCTCCCATTCGGCTCTTGACATGTCATCTTTCAATTTTGCCCATTCCTCAAATTGACTCTTCTGATTTAACCATGTATCTTTGTTATGCTGCGTTGGGCTATCTTTAAAATCAATATATGCTTTCCTGACTTCCCCACTTAGCTCCTGGAATCTCCGCTGTACCTGTCTTTTTTTTGTCACTGTATACGCCATTATTTTCCCCCTTAGCACTACCTTGGCTGTTTCCCAGAATAGATGTGAGTCTTCCACATGTCCCCCATTCGTCTCTATAAAGTCCACCCACCATTCTTTTAGTAATGATTGAAAGTGTTCATCTTTGTTTAAATAGGAAGGATATCTCCACACATAATCCGGTCCCCTGGGGTGTCTGTCATCTATCATCAAGGATATCGGACTATGATCCGATATTACCATTGGCAATATATCTGCTTCCCTTACCCTGTGCGTCAACTGGTCAGTCAGCATGAACATGTCAATCCTAGACCATGTAGAGTGGGGATGTGAGAAATGACTGTATTCCCTCCCTTCCGGATTGCGCAATCTCCAAATGTCCAGTATCCCCACCTCTTCCGTTAAAGTCTGCAGCATCGATTTTGTCTGTGTGTTCTTTTGTCTAAACGACCCCCCCGGTTGTCTGTCTTCTCCTGCTGTCATGACCGTGTTGAAGTCCCCTCCCACAATCATGTTATGTTGATTGGACTGTAGCAAAGTGCCCTGTAAAGAGTCAAAGAATTTCTGTTGTTCCTCGTTTGGAGCATAAACATTGTGTATATGAAAAATCTCTCCCCCCGCTTCAATGGTCAATGTCACGTGCCGGCCTTCTTTGTCATGTTCCTCTGAGATTACCCTGTGTGAGAACGACCTGTGCATCAGAATCATGACTCCTGCCCTTTTTCCAATCGCCCCTGACCCGTACACCGCCCCCACCCACATTCTATGCATTCTAAACATTTCATCTTGTCGCAGGTGGGTCTCCTGCAGCAAAACAACGTCACCCCCAGTTTTTTTAAGTGTTTCAGAATCATTGATCTCTTTCCCGGTGACCTTAGGCCCTTAATATTCCACGATATCAATTTAACCATTGTCAAGCCTTTGTGACTTTTTCATGTCATATTGGGTTTGTGTCTCTTTGGATGTACGGAAGTCAATTTTCGACTCTGGTCTTCTGGATTCCCTCCCTCCCCCTCCCACGTGCCCCCCCAATAGTGCCCCATAACATCTTAACGTCTATCAACTTTTCTTGTAAAACATAACCCCTCAATTTGACCCCCCTCCCCCTTGTTTTGACCATATGCTATACCAACATTGAGGCGATGTTTCCTCACCAGCATAGATCCCCACACTCCTGTCACTCCACCCATCCATTCGATCGTCATAGACTCCCTTCATTCTGATGAGAATCACAGGCCTATTTCCTTCTCCCCGCTCCCCCCCACAACCGTTTAAATGAACCAATAACCCTTGGCAACTTTCCAAGCAAATGATAATGCAGATATAACTTAACATAATCCTCAGTCTCGCTGCACTCCCCTTTCCACCCCGGTGAGAGCCTCTCCCACAATGCATTTTACCTTCCTTCCATAAGATGTTAAGGATAAGAAGACAAAAAAAGACAAAAAAGGAGACGGCTCCCCTCTTCCCCTTCCCCTCCCCCTATTGACATACTAGTATTATAACATCAACAAGTATTATACCATTTCCCCTGAGTGAATGAGTCCAACAGTCTCGGACCTGGGTGCTATAAAAAAAAAAAAAGAGAGAACCGAGGGGTCGGCCCTTTGCTAGGTGTCTCCCCAGCGACATTTTAGGACACCTCCCATCCTCAAAAAGGAGGAGAAAAAGAAGAGAAATGTCTCGATTGTGCGGCGTCTCTTCAGTCTCGCCGCTGCCATGACCACCTCGGCCTCACCACTCCCCCCGCACCCTCACCTCCCATTCCAAATTCGAGTTGTCTCCATACCACTGACCAGTCACTTCCCATTTCAGGATGGAGCTCTCCCTGGATTCCCTCTCGGCATGTTCTCTCCTCTCTCGGCTCTCTGCTCCTTTGGAGATAGTTCCCTCTGTTCTCGTCGCGTAGGGGGCGGCGTGGATTCCTGCGGCCGCTTCTCCATGTCCCCACCGTCTCTGTTGTCTCTTTCTTCTGTGCGTTTTTCGCCATCCCTCTTCCTGGCTGGTGATGTTCTAGAACTCGACGTGAAGTACCGTAGAGCCTCGGCCGCCTCATAGTAGAATTTTGTGAGTCCATCTCCCACAGATACTTTCAGTATCGCCGGATAAAGAAGCTGGAATGGTATTCGTCTCTTGAATAAAACGCTACAAACTTCATTGAAACTTTTCCGTTTCTTCGCTACTATTGCCGAATAGTCATTAAATAATATCACCTTGTAGCCCCTCACCAGCAGTGGTTGTCGTCTGTGTTTAAAGGTCTGTAGCAGTCTCTCCTTCTCCTTGTAATCCAGATATCTGGCTATCGCCTGCCTTGGACCCTTGTCTTGGTTCCCTCTGGCGCTTTGAGGCATGGCCCCCAGCCGGTGAGCTCTCTTCCACCTTACATAACATTTTGAGTCCCAGGGCCTCCGGAATTTCTTTCTCAAAAATTACATCCAGTTGGGACGTGGCGACACTTTCTGGCAGGCCAACCACTCGGAGATTATTACGGCGGGACCTGTTCTCCAGGTCATCTAACTTCTCTTCCGCCCACTGTGATTTTTTGAGAACCGCCATCATATCTCTCTCCAGCCGCAGTATCTTATCCTCCGCGTCCGACAGACGTTGCTCCGCTTCCTGCAACCTGGTATCATGTTGGGCTACAATCGTATGGAGCTCTGCCACTGATTCTTTTATAGCTGTTCTCACTGTGGCTTGTAAACTGTCCGTCAAATGAGTTTTCAGTTCTTTAATCATCGCAATATAATTGTGAGGTAATCAGGGTCTATGTCATCTCCTTCCATGTACCCTGGTGTATTGCATGTCATGTCCTCCTCCTCCTCTCTCATATTATCTTCATTGCTCCCAACTTTGTCATCCCTCTCCTCCTCCCTATAAGCTTTTGCTTGGTGCTTAGTGTTAGATTGCTGCAGCTGCTGCTGCTTATCCTTCCTCCTATTTCCTCCCTCGTTTCCCGCCATTATAGATGTTGGGGCCAGGCTACCTTTGTTAGTTAGTGCTGGGGTCTCCCGACTCGTGCTTCGGAGCCACCGGTACATCCGGGGTCTCCTGTCTCCAGCCTCTGCCCGGTGCCTCTCTCACTCGTCCTCCCTCTCCAGACTCTAGGCTGTGCTCTTTCTTTCTGTGGCAGTCTCCCCAGCAACCTGCACGTGTCTGCGCCCGCGCTTCTTCCGGCAGCTTAATCCCGACTCCACTCCTCCGTGCTCACCGTGCCTGCACGCCCGGTCTTAATCGCGTCTCGTCTGCCCCGCTTCCTCCGGTGCCTTTCTGTGCCATCTATGGGTCTGCAGCGGCTTTTAATGCGCTTTTTCCCGGTCGTGGGTCCCGGAGCTCTTCCTCGCCGTGTCTACTCCATCAGAGGCCGGAACCGGAAGTGTAATCCATCATTTTTACATACAAAAACAATCTGGGACGTTTGAATGAGGCCGAAGACTTGGTTTTTACAGTGTGTTTTATTTGGGTTTTCATTGTAATTGTAAAACTTGGAGTTTTTTTGTGTAGGTATTAGGTACTTAAAAAAACACAAATGTACAAAATAGCAGGGCTAGAAACTAAATCCCCAAACTGCATCAATTTGCAGTAAATCCAAGTGTTTTGTTTTTACAATAATTTTTTTTCATTGTATGTTTTTATAGGAGTTGTCAACTATTCGAGACCCCCTTACTAACTGGCCAAAGGTTCAACCAACATATCTAAATTTATTGCCTGGATTGGTGATGTTTCTTTGTTCTGGTTCTGATCTTGGGGGCAGACGCATCATACTGCTGTGTCCCATCACTTCCTCATTATGGACGTGCAGCAACGAGAGGCAGGGCTCACACCTTTAGATTCCATCAAGGAAGTAGCACACCTCAGGCAGTAGGCCATCATTATCCTGGGCTTGTGGTGGCTATAAGTTGATGATTAGCTTTGATGAACTGGGGGTGATATATGTGAAGGAAGGCGCAGGCTAGACCCTGGGGGGGTGATCTATCTTATCTTATCTATCTATCTATCTATCTATCTATCTATCTATCTATCTATCTATCTATCTATCTATCTGCCTGTCTATCATGCCACCCTCACATCAGCCATACCGGTCATACCTCTCGTGCATGGCAAAGCGCAACAAATCAATAGGCAATCCTGGCACAACAACCTCACCAAAAAACGTTGGCAAGTTTCCAGGGTTACAGATCGGCGTGGGAAGAAAACACACATGCGAGATGACTTCACTGTATTTAAACAAGCTACAGTCACCTTCAAATCAGCCCTCACCTCTGCTAAACAGACCTACTTCACAAATCTTGTATCTTCTTAATACTAAAACCCCAAACAATTGTTCAGCACATTTAACTCTCTCCTCCGCCCACCACAGCTCCCTCTGACCTTCCTCATCTGTGCTGAGGACTTCAAAAATAATATCGCCTAAACAAGGCAAGCCTTGATTGTTCCACCACCCCAACCACTCCATATACCAGACCTCTGCCCTTTCCTCATAACCTCCCTCTCCAACATCACTGAAGGAGAGCTTACTCGTCTCCTCTCCAAATCACACCTCACCACTTGTGCACTTGACCCCATTACTTTCCACCTCCTCCCCAACATCACGGACATGCTCATGCTAGCCTTCACCCATCTCTTCAATCTATTGCTAACTGCCGGTAGCTTCCCCTCTGCTTTCAAACATGCCACCATCATGCCCATCTTCAAAAAGCCAAACCTTGGCCCGACTGCTATGCCAAGCTATTGCCCTCCCGTTTGCTTCCAAACTCCTTGAGCAACATGTCCATACTGAACTTTCCTCCCACCTCTCATCTAAATCTTTCCTTGACAACCTTCAATCTGGCTTCCAGCCCCACCACTCCAAGCTAACCTGCAATTCCCAATCCCCTTCATTCTCGACCTGTCCTCTGCCTTTGACAGTCAATCACTGCCTCCTGCCTCAGATTTTCTCTTCCCTTGGCATCAAAGACTTTGCCCTATCTTGGATCTCCTCATACCTTTCCGACCACACATTTAGCGTTTCCCACTCCCACACTACCTCCTCATCCCGCCCTCTCTCTGTTGGAATCTTTCAAGGCTCTCTGGGGCCCCTACTTTTCTCCATCAATACCCTTGGTCTAGGACAACTCATAAAGTCCCATGGCTTCCAGTACTACCTGTACCCTGATGACACTCAGATCTACCTCTCTGGCCCAGACGTCACTGCCCTGCTGTCCAGAATCCCAGGATGTTTATAAGCCATAGCCTCCTTCTTCTCCTCCCATTTTTACCTATCGGTATTGAGGTTCAATGTGCATGTGCCAGGCAGGTTTCAATTAACCCCATATCTGCAGGTTTATACTATTTTAGCACATAACACATTCTCTTTAATTTCTATTTCTAATTTGTTCATTCACTTTACATTTTATTAACACCCAATAAAATAAACTATTCATATTACTATTTTCCAAAATATTCTTACTTTGCTACATTTTTTCCACGTCTGCCTAAAACATTTGCGCAGTTCTTTAGAAATATGAACTTAAATGAGTAGAATGTAGATCGAAGGAAGGAAAGTTCCAGCATGATATATAGTTAAATGATGGCATTAAGGAGAATTTATGTATATACAAACAATTCTGACACTATGAAATGAAAATGAAAGAATATAAGGCATTTTGTCTGCTTGCTACATAACAGCTGTGTGGCTCATTTCCTTATCTACAGCTTATGACTTGGGATGATAAGTTTCAATACGGAAAGTGACATAGCAGGTTCAGAACATGCCCAGACCTATTCCTTGCAGTGTATATCGTCAGCTGTAACAGCTCCTTGGCAACTGTTGTAGTTCTATCCTGCGTAGGTGTGTTTTATTCCCCAGTATGTATGAACCCTTTCATTTATGGGTGTTCATGTACAAGTGTAGCAGAGCTAAATTTGTCATTTCTTTGCTACTATTGTGCACCAGAAAAATGCACTAAGGCTATGTCCCAACACGTTGGTTTCTGCTGCAGCAAAAACTCAGCAAAACCTTAACGGTTTGTAGTAACTCCTGATTTCTTGGCAAGAGATTTGCTGCATTTTTTTGCTGCGTTTATTGTGCATTTTTACAACATTTTTGCTTCGTTTTCGCCATAAAACGATGCATAAATGCAGAAAACAATTGACAGTCTCATTCTTTAATAAACGCAGCAAAACCTGTGCAGCTGCAAGGAAATTAAACCAATGTGTGAACAGATTTTCCCTGAATCACATAGGTTTTGCTGGGAATCGAAATCTCAGGTTGAGATTAGCATAGAGGCTGGAGTCACAGTGCCGTTATTTGCAGATTTTAACAGTCTGTACTTAATACTTAGCAGATTTTCCAGAAGCACATAAGCATTAAAGCTATGCGCTTTGGGAGAACGCTGCCCTTGGTAACCTGATGTGTACCATGGTTACCATGGTTCCCAGCTATACACAAAGCTCCTTGGAGTGCGCTTTTGGTGAGCGCACAGAACACATTGCAGGCAACATTATAAACAACTTTTACATACAAGTTTTCACATACTTTTTCTAACATTCAAATTCTGTGGATTGCAAACACCACCTCATGCTACCTCTAGGGTTGAGAGTGCTGACAAAATGCAAAAGTGACCAAAACAACAGCCTAAAAAGAATGAGAACAAAACTGGTCTTTGATCACCACCTGCAGAACCACTCCTTTATAGGGGTTGTCTTGCTAATTGCCTATTATTTCTGATTAGTTTTTGAGGAAAGCTTCACTAAGAGAAGAAAGTGGACACCCCCTTTAAACAGGTGTGGCCAAAACAGTCTTTTATGGTTTCTTTTTTCATTTTTTTTACTAACCAAATTAATTTCCACTGCACAAAAAGGAATATGTAACAACGAAATGCAGTCGTAACCCTAAAAACCTACAATGCCACATAGGTTCACATAGGTCCACCATCTGAAAGGAACATGCTATGGCACCTCCCTATTTCTTAAAGTTGTGTATTATTCAGAGAATGAGACGGCCACTCCCTTTTGCTATGCTTTTTAGTTTTGCAGTAGTATAAAACATTATTTTTAATGATGAGTTGTCCAATGTGATCTATCCTTGGCTAAAAAATACCTCTCTAAACTAGCCACTGCCTTTCCTGCCCTTATCTTTTATAGGGGCTCTGATATGCCTCCCTAATTGGTTGTGCTACACCATGTAATAGCTGCAAGGCATTGTGGGAAATCCAGTGAAGACACCTGACTTTATATGACTCCACTGTGTGAATGGTACAATCTTCAGCAAAGCGTGAAATTGTGCCAGGATTTTTTTGGGTGATTTGTGAGATTCAGATTGCACAGTCTTTGAATTCACTGGGACCTGTGAATTTCATGAGATTTGAACTTTGATTTGCAGCAGAATGATTCAATAATCTGTAGATGGCACCACTGAAGTCATCAGTCACTGCCACAGCAACTACATATCACTGGAGTCAGGAGAACAGAGACTGGTTGGGGGATCCATAAAAGAATTGGTATGGGAGTGCCAGTGGCAAGTAATTAATACAATGAGTAAATGAGTATTACCCATTATTTTAAAATGTTGTAATTATTTTTTAATAAAAATGCAGTTGGACAGCTTCTTTAACATCTGTGATGAAACAAACTGATTTACAGGAAAAATCAGCATACTGTATAAGAAATAGCTTGCTGTACGTGGCTGCGGATCTCGCTGAGATTCCAATAATGCAAGTGCATGGGTGAAATTAAAACAGAATTTGATCAGCTCATCCAGGACGGCACATCAATGCGAGCTGTGGGAAGAAGGCTAGCTATGTCTGTCAGCACAGTGTCCAGAGCATGGAACAGATACCAGGAGACAGGCCAGTGCATCAGGAGACGTGAAGGGAACCGTAAGAGGCAACAACGCAGCAGCAAGAACACTATATTCTCCTTTGTGCAAGAAAGAGCAGTGCTGGAGCCCTGCAAAATAACCTCCAGGAGGCCACTAATATCCATGTGTCTGCTCAGACTGTCAGAAACAACATGCAAAGCGATTGGCTTTTGCCAGAAGACAGCAAGATTGGCAGATTCAACATTGGTGCCCTGTCCTCTTCATGGATGAGAGCAGGTTCACAATGAGCATGTGACAGAGTCTGGAGATACCGTTGAGAATATTCTATCTGCAACATCCTCTAGGATGACCGTTTTGGAAGAGGGTCAGTAATTGTGTGGGGATGCATTTATTTGGAGGGCAGCACAGCCTTCCAAGTCCAAGCCAGAGGTACCCTGACTGCTGTTAGGTACCGGGATGAGATCCTCAGAAACATTGTTAGACCATATGCAGGTGCAGTGGGCCCTAGGTGCCTCCTGATGCATGACAATGCTAGGCCTCCTGTGGCTGAAGTTTGTCAGCAGTTCCTGCATAATGAAGGCATCGATCCTGTGGACTGGTCTACTGATTCTCGAGACCTGAATATAATCGAGCACATCTGGGACATCATGTCTCGTTCCATCCACCTACGCCAAGTTCCACCAAAGACTGCCAAGGAGTTGATTGATATGTTAATCCATGTCTGAGAGGAGACCATTTTATGCATTAAATTGAGTAGTGCCATTAGATTCATACCACTTTACATATGGAAAGGGCAGACGAGGACAAGTACAATATGTATGGTCAATTGAGACGTACAGGTATAGGAGGGGAGTGGACCCTGTCTGCGAGAGCTCACAGTCTACGGGGGATGGTGGGGATACAGTGGGAGGAGGTAGTGCCAGTCGTGAGACGGTGCGGTGGACCTTGTCTCGTTGTAGGCTTGTCGGAAGAGGTGGGTTTTCTGTTTTCTTTTCAAGGTTTCCAGGGTAGGCGAATGTCTGTTGTGGTGGGGAAGAGCGTTCCAGAGTATAGCAAATGCACGGGCGAAATCTTGTATGCGGTTGTGAGAGGGGGAGTTAAGAGGGGAGTACAGAAGGAGCTCTTCGGAGGATCGTAGATTGCGTGAGGGTAAGTATCGGGAGACCATGTCAGAGATGTTTGGAGGGGACAGGTTGTGGATGGCTTTGTATGTCATGGTTAGGGTTTTGAACCGGGATCTCTGAGAAGTGGGGAGCCAGTGAAGGGTATGGCATAGAGGGGAGACAGGGGACTAGCAGGGAGACAGGTGGATTAGTTGGGCAGCAGAGTTGAGGATAGATTGTACAGGTGCGATCGAGGTAGCGGGGAGACCAGTGAGCAGGAGGTTGCAGTTGTCAAGGCGGGAGATGATGAGAGCATGCATAAGTGTTTTAGCAGTGTCGTGATCAAGGAAAGTGTGGATCTGGCAAATGTTTTTGAGCTGGAGTTGGCAGGAGGTGGCGAGGGCTTGGATGTGAGGTTTGAAGGAGAGGGAAGAGTCGAAGATTATCCTGAGACACATGGTGTGGGGGACTGGGGAGAGTGACATTGATGTATAGGTCAGGTAGAGGGGGAGAGCGACTTAGGGGGAAGATGATGAACACAGTTTTGTGCATGTTCAGTGTTAGGCATTGTGGAATAGGCATTGTGGAATTTTGGATAGTAGGGAAGTGATGTCAGGCCCAGACAGATAGATCTGGGTGTCGGCGTAGTGATAATGCTGAGGGCTGTGGGACTCAATGAGTTGTCCTAGGCCGAGGGTATAGATGGAGAAGAGTAGGGGTCCCAGAACTGAGCCTTGGGGGACACCGACGGATAAGGGGTAGGGTGAAGAGAAGGTGTGGGAGTGGGTGATGCTGAAAATCCGGTCCGTTAGATATGAGAAGATCCAGGAGAGGGCTAGGTCAGTGATGCCAAGAGATTCCAGAATCTGTAGTAGTAGGGAATGGTCTACGGCAGGGGTCTCAAACTCAGTTGGGTTGGTGGGCCGCACGTAGGAAAAAAATGATATCGGGGGGCTGCATTGCTTGTAGGACTAAAGGTACCGTTACACGTCGCAACATTGCATGCAATTTCACAGGCAATTTGCTGGTTGCAGTGAAATCATGGACACATTGTTCTATTTTCTTGCTGTGTACAAATGTAACAATGTGTCCATGATTTCACTGCAACCAGCAAATTGCCAGTGACATTGCATGCAATGTTGCGACGTGTAACGGTACCCTAAGTGACATTTTAGCAATACCAGAATTTTTTGCTCAATCTAGTAAAGTACAAATTATGATCTTCTTGTAGTAATGTCCCCACCCTGGTCTCCATCTTGTAGTAATGTCCCCATCCTGGTCCTCGTCATGTAGTAACATCCCCATCCTGGTCTCCATCTTGTAGTAATGTCCCCATCCTGGTCCTCATCATGTAGTAATGTCCCCATCCTGGTCCACCTCTTGTAGTAATGTCCCCATCCTGGTCTCCATCTTGTAGTATGTGTCCCCATCCTGGTCCTCTTCTTGTAGTAATGTCCTCATCCTGGTCCCCATCCTATATTAATGTCTCCCATCCTGGTCCTCATCTTGTAGTAATGTCCCAATCTTTTAGTAATGTTCCCTCCCTTGTCATCTTGTAGTAATGTCCTGGTCTCTGTTCTTTTTGTTCTCTCGCTCACACACACACTCACATAGGGCTTGTCCACACACCTGCGCTCTCAGTATTTAGCGCTTCTGCGCTAAATACTTAGATTTTAACAGAGAAGCGCAGGTGGGTGTATGCGGCCGCTTTCAGCAGACGCTGTCCCTGGTTACCCGATGTGTATCGTGGTAACCAGCTTATACAGCAGCCTGCATAGTGTGCGCTTATCCAGAGCGCTCAGGGAGACACTGCAAGCAGCGTTTCCCTGTGCGCTCGAGATAAGCGGACAGTGGGCAGCCTGCTGTATGAACTGGTTACCACGATACACATTGGGTAACCAGGGACAGCGTCTGCTGAAAGCGGCCGCATACACGCACCTGCGCTTCTCTGTCAAAATCTAAGTATTTAGCGCGGAAGCGCTAAATACAGAGAGTGCAGGTGTGTGGACAAACCCATATATACACACCCGCACATTCACACACACTCGCATACATACACACATACATCCTCAGACATATTCACACAAACACACACTCACACATTCACACACTTACATAGGGCCATATCTGCAGTTCCTGCCGCCCCAGGCACTTTCAGCGGTCACGTTCCCCTCCCCCCCCAGGCTGCTATCTTTGGCTGTAACCTGACTCCACTCTTCTCATTCCGGCAGCTTCTTCCTCTGTGGCTCCCTGTCTTCCGCTTGCCGGCATCAGCCGGCACCAGCTAGCACCCGGCAGCCGGCACCAGTCAGCACGTGGCACCAGCCTGCACCTGGCACCAGCCGCCGGCGATGTGCCGCTCAGGCGGCGCGGGAATACACTCACACACATATACACACTCACATACAAATATACACGCACACACATATACACACTCACACATATTCACACACACATACACTCACACATACACACTCACTCACATATACACACAAATACACTCACTCACACTCACATATACACACATATACACATACACACTCACTCACATATACACACAAATACTCACACATATACACATGCACACACTCACATATACACACAAATACTCACACATATACACACAAATACACTCACACATATACACATACACACTCACTCACATATACACACAAATACACTCACTATTATACACATACACACTCACATATACACTCACTATTATACACATACACACTATTATACACACAAATACACTCACTATTATACACATGCACACACTCACATATACACACAAATACTCACACATATACACACAAATACACTCACACATATACACATACACACTCACTCACATATACACACAAATACACTCACTATTATACACATACACACTCACATATACACTCACTATTATACACATACACACTATTATACACACAAATACACTCACTATTATACACATACACACTCACTCACATATACACTCACACATACTCACACTCTCTCTCTAACACTCACTCATACACACCTGATGCCCCGGGCAGGCGGCCGGCGGACCAATCAGAAACCTCCTGTGATGTCACAGGCGGCTTCTGATTGGTCCACCGGCCGCCTGCTTTCATGAATGTACAGGCGCGAAGGCGATTGTGTGAGCTGAGTCGGCGCGGTACCCGTCACAGTAGTCACAGTAAAGCGGTACCGCGGCGGCTGCATGTATAATGGCCCGGGGCATGCATTTTTCTTTCATGGTGCCCCGGGCCGCACTGGGGAGCGTGGCGGGCCGCTTGCAGCCCGGGGGCCGCGAGTTTGAGACCCCTGGTCTACGGTGTCAAAGGCGGAAGAGAGGTCAAGGAGGAGGAGGACGGAGTAGTGTTGCTTGCTTGCTCTTGCTCAAGTCGTTGGTGACTTTGGTTAGGGCTGTTTCATTGGAGTGATGGGATCTGAAGCCGGATTGTAGGTGGTCAAAGAGGGAGCAGGAGGAGGTGGGAGGACAGTTCGGAATGGACGTGTTGTTCAAGTAATTTTGAGGCGAAGGGGAGAAGAGATATGGGGCGATAGTTAGAAACAGATGATGGGTCGAGGGAGGGCTTTTTGAGGATGGGTGTGATCAAGACGTGTTTGAAGGATGAGGGGAAGACCGCCTACAAGTAATCAATCATGCCATATTTTTTGCCATTTACCTATCACCATAAATAATCTGATCGTGGTGTTGGTCAAGCAGGGAGACAAATATGTTCATGTTGTTTTCTGATTTGTGATGTTAATAATTTCTTTAAAGGGATCCTGTCACCCCCAAAACACCCAAAACAAGCTATTAAAAGCTGTCCTAGAGCATAGTAACACTTACCCTACACTCCTTTTAGCTCCTAAATGCACTAAGTGAAATTGAAGATAAATGTTATTACAGTACCTCATTAGGGATGATAATGAGTGACTATGCTATTCATAGTCACCCTGGCAGGCTCTCCCATTTCATGTTATCACGCCTCCATAGGCGTGATCTTCTAATCAGATTAAAATGTGCGCCTCCCCGCTCTGTGCTGTGTCTCGGCCTGTAGTGGGGCTGGGTGACGCGAATCGCGTCATTTCCGGCGCCGGGTGACGTAGTACACCCGCGCCGCTCGGTTAGCTTCAAAATGCGCACTGCGCATGCGCATGAGCAATGGGGGTCTTGAAGCTAACAGCGGCGCGGGTGTACATAGGTCACCCGGCGCCGGAAATGACGCGATTCGCGTTACCCAGCCCCACTACAGGCCGGCCGAGACACCACAGAGCGGCGGGGAGGCGCGCATTTTAATCTGATTAGAAGATCACGCCTATGGAGGCGTGATAACATGAAATGGGAGAGCCTGCCAGGGTGACTATGAATAGCATAGTCACTCATTATCATCCATAATGAGGTTCTGTAATAACATTTATCTTCAATTTCACTTGGTGCATTTAGGAAATAAAAGGAGTGTAGGGTAAGTGTTACTATGCTGTAGGGACAGCTTTTAATAGCTTTAGAGGTGTTTTGGGGGTGACAGGATCCCTTTAAAAAGTGCATTTAAAATTATATTATTGTAATAGTTTTTTTTATTTATTTTTTTTGTTATTTTATAGATAGAAAATAAATTGCTCTTCTTTTCTCCCTCTAGAATGCAGAACATGGAAATACAGTGCTGTAAACAATGTATCTTTATGTACCAGTATAATCTGCAATGCAACTTCAAGTTTACAAAATCCTCCCAATACCTTCAGCAGAGTCTATGGCTCTAAGCTTTAGCTCTTTGCTTTTAACCCCTTCAGGACCCAGCCTATTTTGACTCTAAAGACCTTGCCATTTTTGCAGTTCTGTCCCTTTATGAGGTAATAACTCTGGAACGCTTCAACGGATCCTAGCGATTCTGAGATTTATTTTTCGTGACATATTGGGCTTTATGTTAGTAGTAAATTTAGGTCAATAATTTTTGCGTTTATTTGTGAATAAATCAGATATTTAGCGAAAATTTTGATAATTTCACAATTTTCGAATTTTGAATTTTTGTTCTGTTAAACCAGAGAGTTATGTGACACAAAAAAGTTAATAAATAACTTTTCCCACATGTCTACTTCACATCAGCACAATTTTGGGAAAATAAAATACATTTTTTTTGTTAAGAAGTCATAAGGGTTCAAAGTTCATCAGCAATTTCTCATTTTTCTAGCAAAATTTACAAAACCATTTTTTTAGTGACCATATCACATCTGAAGTCCCTTTGAGGGGTGTACATGACAGAAAACACCCAAAAGTGACACCATTCCAACAACTGCACCCCTCAAGCTACTCAAAGCTACATTCAAGAAGATTATTAACCCTTCAGGTGCGTCACAGGAACTAAAACAACGTGGAAGGAAAAAATAGACATTTTAATTTTTCCAACAAAAATGTTCTTTTAGCCTCAATTTTGTCATTTTCACATGGGCAACAGGATAAAGTGGATCCTAAAATTTGTTGGACAATTTCTCCTGAGTACACAAATACCTCATATGTGGTCATAAATCACTGTTTGGGCGCACGACAGGGCTCAGAAGGGAAGGAGCACCATTTGACTTTTTGAATGGAAAATTAGCTCCAATCGTTAGCGGACACCATGTCGCAAATGGAAAGCCCCTGTGTGCCTAAACATCGGAGCTCCCCCACAAGTGACCACATTTTGGAAACTAGACCTCCCAAGGAACTAATCAAGAGGCACAGTGAGCACTTTGAACGCCCAGGTGCTTCACACTTTGATCCGTAAAAATGAAAAACTACTTTTTTTTACAAAAATGTTCTTTCAGTCTCATTTTTTCATTTTCACATGGGCAGTAGGATAAAAATGGATCCTAAAATTTGTTGGGAAATTTCTCTTGAGTACACCGATACCTCATATGTAGTCATAAACCACTATTAAGGGTGCACGGCAGGGCTCAGAAGGGAAGGAGCGCCATATGACTTTTTGAACTGAAAATTAACTGCCATCATCCCCACATGCAGCCTCCATCATCCAGCCCCCCAAATACAGCCTTCATCATTCAGCACCCCCCATATGCAGCCCCAGCATCCAACACCCTCCCCATATGCAGCCCCCATCATCCAGCGCCCCCACCCATATGCAGCATCCAGCACCCTCCCCAAATGTAGCCCCAGCACCCTCCCCATATGCAGCCCCTAGCACCCTCCCCATATGCAACCCCCAGCACCCTCCCCATATGCAACCCCCAGCACCCTCCCCACATGCAGCCCCATCATCCAGGCCCCCACCCATATACAGCATCCAGCACCCTCCCCATATGTAGCCCCCAGCATCCAGTACCCTCCTCATATGCAGCCCTCAGCATCCAGCACCCTCCTCTTATGCAGCCCCCATCATCCAGCACCCACCACCCATATGCAGCCCCCAGGATCCAGCACCCTCCCCATATGCAGCATCCAGCCCCTGCCATATGCAGCCCCCATATGCAGCCTTCATCCCCCGTCCCCTCCATATGCAGCCTTCAGCCCCCCTCATATGCAGCTTTCAGCCCCTCCATATGCAGCCTTCAGCCCCCCCATTTGCAGCCTACAGCCCCCCATATGCAACCCTCATCACTCTCCCGAATCCCGGGCACCATACCGAGAATGGGAGCGGGGAGTGATCGGCAGGCATTTATGTCAGCTCCGTACTGTGTGGTCTCAGCCGCAGTACATGTACGACAAGCAGCAGCTAATCAGATTGTCCGCTGCTTGTTGTATATGTACTGTGGCTTAGATACCTCAGTACGGCGCCGGCATAAATGCCCGCCGAATCGCCAATCACTCCCCATTCTCCCTATATTGTGCGATCCCTCTGCCGCTGGCTCCTGCAGCACCCCGGTGCCATCCGATCACCCCTTGTCCCCTGCTGCACAGGCGGCAGGCATGGGGGACAGGGGATGGCAGGAGAATGCTGCAGGAGCCGGCAGCAGCGGGATCGCACACTACAGGGGAGCTGGGAGCAAAGCGATCAGCGGGCAATGCATTTATGCCGGTGCTGTACTGAGGTGTCTAAGCCGCAGTACATCTATGACAAGCAGCGGTCAATCAGATGAATGGCTGCCGAATCCCCAATCCTTCCCCGCACCTTGCGATTCCGCTGCCGTCAGCTCCTGCAGCATCCCCCTGCCATCCACTCATCCCCTATGCCCCATGCCTGCTGCCTGTGCAGCGGGGAACAGGGGGTGATCGGATGGTACCAGGGTGCTGCAGGAGCCGGCGACAGTGGGATCATACAGTGTGGGGAGCGGTCCGATCGGCAGGCAGGGGACTGGCAGGGGGCATCAACGGGGCGGCAGCAGGGCTGTGGCACCTTGGGTACCTCCCTCTTCAGCCTTCCATTCACAGATGGCATGAGGATGAGAAGGGAGGGCTCGGGCACCACACATTACATTGCCCCTCCACATCTGATTGGAGGGATAGTGTCACATGGACGCTAGCTCCAATCAGATCTGGGGGGGTGACAAAGTGGTTACCCTGCTCCAGCCAATAGCTGGTGCTACTGCAAGTTTCATTGGTGAAATATTACAATCGCAGTGATTGGCGGTTTCACTTTCCACTGCCAATCACTGCTATAGGAGGCATGGGGGGCAAAGCCACCTCCCCTGGGGTCAACTAGAAGTCCCCTTCTATGTGCAGCTTCACTGACTTTTCACTGACCCCGGTCACCGGGGCTGCACGACTGCAAACCTGCCATGACATTGCACAACGTCATGGGTCGGGAAGGGGTTAATGCTTGGTCGTTGGTTTGAGTACTGTAGGGTTGGGAAATTAAAAAAATAAAATTATTGTAGTTATTTCTCACTATTGTTAGCAGTTTTATAGGAACAAAAATTCTGACTTTTTCTTCACCTCTAGAATATGGGTACATAGAAATACATTTCTATTTACAGCAGTTTATTCTTTTCCTACCAAGGTATTTTTTGTACTATAATTCACACCAGACTATGACATACACCTAGATTTTAAAGGCGAAAAAGAGGAAAAAAAATCCAGGAATATACAGTATGTCATCCACACTGGTAGATATGTTCTTCATCCTTGTCCCATCCTTGCAAATGTAAGCCCCATTCTGGTATACACGGCTCTCATCCTGGGCCCTGGGTATACATGATTCCTGGTATATGTGATTCAGATTCTGGTATATATGATCCTCATCCTGGTATATATGTTCCTCATCCTAGTATATATAGTCATATAGTCATAGTCATGGCCAATAGTGTTGCCACCCTTGATATTTTTCCATT
Organism: Allobates femoralis; assembly: GCA_033576535.1. Lineage (NCBI taxonomy): Eukaryota > Metazoa > Chordata > Amphibia > Anura > Aromobatidae > Allobates > Allobates femoralis. The sequence continues at coordinate 184,486,883 of JARQOC010000002.1, read as the reverse complement.
AAATGAAGTATTTCTCCCAGTAAATTATTGCAATTATACATGTTTTGTCATACACAAGTTTATTTCCTTTGTATGTATCGGAACAATATTAAAAAAGGTGGGAAAAAAAGGACAAATTGGACATAATTTCATACAAATCACTAAAAATGGGCCAGACAAAATTGTTGGCACCTTGTTATACACTTTTTCTATACCATTATATATCTTAATTTTGTTCTTCTTTATATTTAAGGCTGCCTTCAGACTTGCAGATGCATTTGCAGCGTTTTGCACCGCCGTGCGCTCTCATTGCCCGCCATTAGTGATCTGTGCGCATGCGGATGCCTGCGCACAAATCACACACTCTCGCCCGCACCAGGGACGCGACATGCTGCGTCCCGGGTGCGGACGCGGGACACCGGAAGGAGCAGACATCGTCCGCATCCGCACCCGAACGCAGCAAACGCTGCCAAACGCAGGCACTATGCGTTCCTATGTTAAACATAGGAACGCAGTGCGCATGCGTTTGAATGCGTATGGGAACGCAGCATAAGCTGCGTTCACATACGCAAATATGAAGGCAGCCTAAATGATTGGTAATGACTGTATAGCACCATACACTTTTAGATTCACTATAGTATAATGGCTGTTAACCATTTATAGTTTTTGTACTATCTCTCCTTAGGGTATATGCCTGCATTTTGAGTAAGAGAAATATACGGTACATGATTGTGTTTATACTATACAATTGTGTCTAGTATCTACATTTTTATGTTTGTATCCATTTTTTTGTGACACCTCGTTGTCCTTTATTTTTGTCACTATATTCAATAACGTATATTTTATATTTGACCTTTCCATTGGCTTTTTCTTATTTGGTTTGCAATTGCTATTTCTACATTGTTCCCCCATTAGGAAAGTAATTTCAAGAAAGAAGTGGACTTTATAGAGTCCAAACATTTCATCTCCAATATGCCCTATACCACATACAGAACAACTGCGCGTCAAGAGGGGAGGAAGAGGGAGCTTGATATCATGAAACTTTCTGTCTGCAAGCTCAACTGAACCACAGCTTAAAACACAAAGTGAAATGTATGATCTTGTTAGAGATTTGGATCTGCCCAAGTGTAAGGCTGAGTTCTTAGATTACCGACTCAGCAGTGGAATCAGCTGGCAGTCAATACCGGCTCAGCAGTGGAATCAGCTGGCAGTCAATACCGGCTCAGCAGTGGAATCATCTGGCAGTCAATGTTCGGATTTCTCCAGGGTGGATACACAAAGTACTGATGCGTTCTGTGTGAATGGGATGGTCGTGCAAGAGAATATCAATATAATAAAAGAGGCTGGCCTTTCCGATATTCACTTCAGCCAGGCAGTAAAAATGTCCTGCATCCAGTACTTGTTGACCCACATAAGATTTTGTTACCACTATTGCCCTTCAAGTTGGGCCTAATGAGGAACTTTGTAAAGACCATGGCTAAAAATGCAAAAGCACTCAAATATCTCATAGATTAATTTCCAAAGTTGAGTGAAGCAAAGATAAGGAAGGAGTCTTTTTTTATTTCATGATAATAATAATAAACTTTATACACTTATATAGTTCCAGTAATTCCACCGTGCTTTACATACACAAGTACATCTCAATAAATTAGAATATCATCAAAAAAATAATTTATTTCAGTTATTCAATACATAAAGTGAAATGCATATAATATATAGTCATTACAAACAGGTTGATCAATTTCAATTGTTTATTTCTGTTAATATTGATGATTGTGGCTTACAGCAAATTAAAACCCAAACGTCATTATCTCAGAAAATTATAATAACACAAAACATCTGGAAAGACTTACTAGGCTTTTAAAATGATCCCTTACTCTAGTTAAGTAGGCTACACAATCATGGGGAAGACTGCTGACTTGACAGATGTCCAGAACACAGTCACTGACATACTCCACAAGGAGGGCAAACCAGAAAAGGTTCTTGCTGAAGAAGCTGGGTGTTCACAGAGTGCTGTATCCAAGTATACTAATGGAAGGTTGAGTGGAAGGAAAATGTGTGGTACAAAAAAGTGCACAAGTAACTGGGATAACCACAGCCTTGAAAGGATTGTTAAGAAAAGGCCAATGAAAAATTGGGGGGAGATTCAAAAGGAGTGGGCTGCTGCTGGAATCAGTGCTTCAAGATCCACCACACACAGATGTACACAGGACATGGGCTACAGCTTTCATATTACTTGTGTCAAGTCACTCATGACCAATAGACAATGCAAGAAGCGTCTTACCTGGGCCAAGGAGAAAAAGAACTGTTGCTCAGTGGTACAAGGTGTTGTTTTCTGATGAAAGAAAATGTTGCATTTCATTTGGAAATCAAGGTCCCAGAGTCTGGAGGAAGAGTGGAGAGGCCACAATCCAAGCTGCTTGAGGTCTAGTGTGAAGTCTCCACAATCAGTGATGGTTTGGGGTGATGTAAGCAGTGGCGTAACTTGAAGCTGATTGGCCCCAATGCGAAAGCTCCAAAGGGGCCCCTAATTATTGCAAATATTTAATAGCATTAGTCTTTTTCTATAGGCCCAAGGGAACTTGGGGCCCCTAGACTCCAGGACCTGGATGCGATTGCAACTTCTGCACCTACAGTAGTTACGCCCCTGGGTGTAAGTCCACTGTGTGTTATTAAGACCAAAGTCTGCGCTGCCGTCTTTTAACAGGAACTTTTAGAGCACCTTATGCTTCCCTCTGCATTTGGAGATGAAGATTTAATTTTCCAGCAGGTCTTGGCACATGTCCAAAATGACAAAAGTACCAATACCTGGTTTACTAAGCACAGTATCACTGTGCTTGAGTTGCCAGTAAACTCGCCTGACCTAAACCTCATAGAGAATTTAGGGGGTATTGTTAAGAGGAAAATGAAAGACACCAGACCCAACAGTGCAGACAAGCTGAAGGCTGCTATCAAAGCAACCTGGGCTTCCATAACACCTCAGCAGTGCCACAGGGTGATCGCCTCCATGTCACGCCGCGTCGATGCAGTAATTCATGCAAAAGGAGCCAGACAAAGTATTGAGTGCATTTACTGTACATACTTTTCATTAGGCCAATATTTATGAGATAAACATAATTTTTCCATTTGGTCTTATATAATATTGTAATTTTCTGAGATAATGGGCTTTGGGTTTTCTTTGGCTGTAAGCCATAATCATCAACATTTACAGAAATAAATACTTGAAATAGATCACTCTGTTTGTAATGACTCTATATAATATATGCATTTCACTTATGTATTGAATTACTGAAATAAATTAACTTTTTGATGATATTCCAATTTATTGAGGTGCACATGTACATATACAAGATGCAAATCCAAACATTAGGTAACATCACTAGAAAAGCCAGGAAAAAAAAACTAAATGTGAAGGATTGCCTCAAAAACTAGGACTTTGGGATGTAATTGTGTTAAGCCACATTCCTTAAAAGTTTTATTTTCCTGGAAAACTTGGAACTGTTGACAAGTAAGGAATTGTATGGATATAAATAGTCATAACTGATGGCCTCCATACAATTTGTATATTTTCTTCAGCACATTCCCTGTTTACACACGGGGATATGCTGTTGAGAAACAATAGAAAAAATTGAAAGCAGCACTAGGAACAGTTCACTTCGGGTGCAGAAGTCCAGCAGTATTCAGCTGAATACAGTTACCAAAAAAATCGGACAGCACTCCACATTGCAAATCATGCCTTGCTTTATTGGCCCATATGAACTGAACATTTCGGTTCCTCAAGAACCTTCTTCCAGCACTGCTGGAAGAAGGTTCTTGAGGAACCGAAACGTTCAGTTCATATGGGCCAATAAAGCAAGGCATGATTTGCAATGTGGAGTGCTGTCCGAATTTTCGGTAACTGTTGAAAAACAATGATTTTTTTTGGTCTGTGAAAAGGGACGAACTCATTTGTCCATTATCACTAGAACCCTTATTTACCCTGGGTAATAATTCTGAAGCCCCTGCCTATCTATTTTCATTTGGCCGATTATTAGCTCATGTAAAATGGAATCTCCCCATTCTTTACATTTTAACAATGCAAAGAGATTTGTACATTCCTGGTTGAATTTCCAGGTATATTTTTTATGGTTTGCTTATATCGCACCATCATATTCCGCAGTACTTCACAGTTATTATCGTCACTGTCTCCAATGGGGCTCATAATCTACAGTGTGGGCCATTTATATGGATGCACCTAAATAAAATAGGAATGGTTGGTGATATCAACTTCCTGTTTGTGGCACATTAGTATATGGGAGGAGGAAAACTTTTCCAGATGGATGGTGACCATGGTGGCCATTTTTAAGTCGGCCATTTTGTATTAACCGCACTCTTGATTACAACTGAATTACTAGAGTCTATTATGTGCTGCTGCCATCAACCATCAGATTTCATGTATGTGATGTATTTAAATAGATGTTATTGATTTTATTTTATAGTTTTACATTTATTAATTATTCTTTCATGAGTTATTTACAAGTTTATGACCTCAATGCCACTGGATATCTGAATCATGTAGCAATTTCAGATATACAGTGGTATTGAGGTTTCCATTGACAAAGAATGGCCCCACTATCTTTGTACCCCATATACCACATCATACCATCAATTTTTGTGTTCCAACAGTCTTGGAGGGATCTATCCACTGTGGGTTAGTGTCAGACCAATAGCCGTGGTTTTGTTTGTTAACTTCACCCTTCACAAAAAAGTTTGCCTCATCACTCATCTGAAGGCAATTGTCTATGCTGTGAAGATACGAGATGTGCAGCATCTGAAACAATGTATACTGGAAGCCTGTGCTAGCATTTCTGTGGTGTTGCTATCAGTGTGTCAAGAGTGGGAGAAGAGGGTTGCATTGACAATCCAACACAATGGGCAGCACTTTGAACACATTTTATAAGTGATCATAAACTTGTAAATAACTCATGAAAGAATAAAGTTATGTTAAAACCAAGCACACCATTGTTTTTCTTATGAAATTCTCAATATGTTTGATTTGTCACATGACCCTCTTCCCATTAAAATAAATAAAATTGGATCCAAAATGGCCACCATAGTCACCACCCATCTGGAAAGGTTTTCCCCCTCCCATATACTAATGTGCCACAAACAGCAAGTTGATATCATCAACCATTCGCTTTTTATTTAGGTGCATCCATATAAATGGCCCTCCCTGTATATTCCCTATCCATAAGTCTTTGGAGTGTGGGAGGAAACCCCTGGTTTTGGTCCACAGCATGGTCATCAATTTATGGCGGGCTTACTATAGTGAGGAACATACTGTAGCTGATGGTATTGAAAAAAAGTGTCAGGATGCATCAAGCCATAATATGAGGCAGATTTGTAGCCAGATGATAAGCCAGGGGTCAAAACCTGAAGTTTTTAATCAGTCAGCAATCAAAAAGATGAAACTAGAACGTTCTCTAGCATCAAGGCCAAATTCATGAACAGTGTCAGGATCTGAGCCTTCAGTAATGCAATAGCCCAGCAGTGATCTCTTTTAAATAGGTCCACACGTCTGATGTAACCAGGAGCTGCTGGTTGACTCTGTAACCTGATGTGGATGCAGAAATTAGCGGGAAAACTGAAATTAGTGTGTGACTTTACCAGAGTGATGGGATAAAAGGGGACATCTGAACACAAAGATTTAGGACTTGAAAATGCTTACAATTTTACAAGAAACAATATAATGTTTAATATATGTCAGAAGAGGTAATTATATAGCTTTTAATAAGTTGGGTCAAAATGCGGTGCACATCCATTGCTGTAGGGGATGGGAAAACACTGATGCAAAATAAATCTTGTAACATGGATCTCTTAACTGAAGAAAGAAATGAGCGTGTTAAAATCCAACATAGGAGGACGGTTGGGCTACTCTTGGACACATTCCTATTCCTCAGCTATCAGTGGGATCTGGAGACAATTATCTAATGTTTACAGCCAGCACACGTTACCTGAATCCTATTTGTTGCCCTTAGGCCTCAACCTTGATCTTTCACGGACAGCTCTGAGTTATGTCTCAAACATATAATTTGGGAACCGTCATATGCAGTGAAAAATGTTGGCTACTTATTGAGTAGATGAGATAAGCAGAGTTTTGAGCATTTCAGAAAAGAGGGTTGCCATCCCTGTTGGACCAATATTTGATCAGTTATAAAAGTAAACAACCAATATAGAGGACATAGGCACTCTTAAAAATCAGTTTTATGAACTCACTTCCAAGCTGCAATGATCTTTTTTAAAGGCCATTTAGGGTGCTTTCACATCTGTGGTAAAGTGTAATTCCCGGTATTGCCGAATCCGGTACTTGCGGTGCTTGTGGCACCTGCAAAAAAAACACTACTATTAGCGTTTTTTTTGCGCAGCTGGAAGTGCTGGATCTGCCAGATTTGGCAATACCGCACTTGCCGCGTCCAACCACAAGCCCCATAAAGAATGAATGGGGCTTGCCGGATCGGTGCTGCAAGTCGGCCATTATGCGGCAGATCCGGCAGTTGCGGCTACATCTGCCAGATCAGCCGGGAATCACACTTAACTGCAGATGTGAAAGGGGCCTTATAAAAGCATATTCAACAGAACGTAGGATTGGGAACAGAGCACTACGGTCACCCAGTACATAAAGTAATTGATCCTTTGGAACATAATTTAATCAAATATTTCTTTTTATTTGTAGAAAAGAACATAAAAAATAACAAGAAATCAGTTTTAGATGTCGATCCAGAACCTTCGTAAGACAGAGAAACTTCAGAATACAGATATATAAGAAGATAATTTAAATGCAAAATTGGCAGTTTCAGGCTCCTGTAACCTACTTAAAGGGGTGTGGCTATACTATGATTATTGAAATTATTACAATTTTATGAATGTACACACATATATATTGAATTAGATAAATGAAACATATATATATATATATAAATAATTTATGACAATTATGAAATAAAAAATTAAAGAAGTGATAACAAGATAATAATAATAATAATTCATTCATTTATATAGCGCTATTAATTCCATAGCACTTTACATACATGAGTAATGCTGTCTCACTTGGAGCTCACAATCTAAACATCCTATCAGTATGTCTTTACACTATGGGAGGAAACTGGAGTGCCCGGAGGAAACCAACCCCAAACACGGGGGAACATACAAACTCCTTTCAAATGTTGGGCCTTAGGGGTCCTTGGGGGGAATTGAACCCAGGCCCTTCAAGACCCCATTTCTGCAAAAGGGTGCAGTGCTAACCCCCTTGAGCCACCGTGCTTGATTTTAAAAATTCAAAAAAAATCCCCCAAATTTTAACATAGGGTTCCCTATGTAATCCGAAGGCAGCATGCGTAGGGGGTTAAAAAACAGAAATTTGAATTGAAGCATGCCCCCTCTTGTGCGTTGTTTAATTAAAAATGAGTGTTTTACACAAGGCCCTTAACAAATTTCGGGGCCCCTTGCCATATGGTCCGAATTTTGACCCTTTTTTGTAATTTAACACCTCACTGTC
>JARQOC010000002.1:184429676-184468401 GCA_033576535.1 Allobates femoralis | reverse complement strand
GTAAATAAGTATTTTCCCACATAATTTGTGTTGTGAATTTTTCCTGTGAGAGGCATCATTGCTGTCTGCTCATCCCATCATGTGACCCCTCGGCTTCAGCAACCTCTGATGTCTGATGATGTCACATCAATTCCCGTAATTATATATTGACCTGGCATCAGCGAGGTGAGATCCAATCTTGCTGAGTGACTGGGCTGTGTGCAGAGTTTCCCTGCACTTCACAGCCTAGGATCACGACGCTCTGGAATTGACAGCAGTGAAGGAGAGAGAGTGCCCGCAATGCATGGTCTCTTGCCACAGAACCACCTGTGACACCTGCCACACCGCCAGCCGCACCGCCCACATCATCGCCCACGACAATGGCTCTTGTGACCCTGCTCCACTACTGCTGCCTCCCACCTGGTTAGCTCCGGATAGCTTATGGATAGATTGTAAAACAGACTTGGATTTTCAGATAGACCACCTCTTTTAATATTAAAAATAATTTTTCTTATATTTCTTAAGCGGCCGTCACACATGTCGACATCGCTAGCGATATTGTAAGCGATCACGTGCACGCGCAATCGCTTACAATATCGCTCACATCGCTGGTGAGATGTCACACAGACAGACTCACCAGCGATGTGGACCAGCGAGATCGCTGGTTACTATGGTACGCATCGGGTTACTAGGCGCAGCGCGTCGCTTAGTAACCCGACGTGTACCATAGTTACCATCTCCCAGCATAGGCTCTGCCGCTGGGAGATCGTTCATCGTGGTGTTATACACCACGATGAAGCATATCGTTAAATCGTTCATCGCTAGATCTGAGCTCCGGAGCTCAGATCTGCGATGTCACGATCAAGCGATTTTACATAGTAAAATCGCTTGATTACATGCAACGATGCCAAAACGATATTGCTTAAGCGATCAAAACGCAGATCGCATAAACGATATCTAGCCATTTATCGTAGCGTGTGACGGCCGCTTTATATTTATTTCTTATAATCCGATGTGTCTTACAATCAGCAAAATATGGTATCCCACCTCAAAGGAGTAGGAGGAGCTACAGAAACCAGGAAGAGAGTGAGAGGAGGTTGAGACAAAGCCTTGACATGCCCGGCATCGTCCTGCTGAACCCAGGATGGTTGTGAGCTAGTCTGTAGGTGAGATGGGTGGCATTAAGGGCCCCTTTACACACGGCTACATTTCTAGGGTGGCTACAGGTAACTTACTGGTTGCAGTGAAATCATGGAGACAAGGTTCTATCTTGTTGCTGTGTACAAATGGAATAATCTCTCCATGATTTCACTGCAACCAGTAAGTTACCTGTAGCCACCCATGAAATGTAGCCGTGTGTAAAGGGGCCCTAAGAGTTGAAGTGTGTGATCTGTGGGACAGATGCAGTTCTGGTAGAGAATCCGAGTTCACTGTCACTTGGGAAATATAGTCTAGAGACATGGAGGGAAAGAGGCAGGAAGTTCAGGATGTCAATCATAACAGACTACAAGGATTACTGAAGAGGACCGAAAGAAAATAAAGGTAACAGGGTGGTTTCGGGACCCATTATATGGACAGACAGATCTTTTATTGTGCTTGAAAAACCCATTTAAGGATCCACCTCTGTAAAGAATTCAATATTTTGTATTTCCTCATGTATGTGCCTCACTGCAACCAATGTACCTTGATGTGCCCTTTAAACACTCCTCTGCATTGCTTTGTAATAATGACTGATGTATTTATGTGGTTGTTTTGAACTTCATGAATCATACTTACTATATTGTTATCTACTTTCCATTTCTGCTCTGTAAATTTTTTCATATTAACTACCTGATGATTTCATCTACACATAAATTAGGACTATGTTTTCCACCCATGTGCACCATTTCAGAGATCATATATAGAGATAAAAGCATTATTGCATTCTTATTTTATTTAACTCTCAAAATACCATCTGGACTATACATACATCTGAAATTGAAGCCCTGTTTATAAAGATGATTTGTAGATGGGAATGAGCTAGTCTGACCAAATTTATAGCGGGGGGAAGCCAGGTCTAAATTTCACACCAGGGCCCATTGGACTCTAGTATATAATATATCTAGTATATATAGTATATGTAGTATATATTTTTTTTTTTTTTCTCAGCTGGACTCAGAGGTGTGCAGACGTGCCTGTCTGCTCTCTGCCAGACTGTGGAGACAATAGGGCGGCTTGCTAGTGGCAGCCCATTGCAGCAGCTATTATTTTGTTTGTTATAGTTTTGCTACAGTCTTTGTACCTTTCCTGATGTCTTTTTGGACCTCTAATTTCAACCTTGGATCTATGCAATGTTTTCATCTCGTGGATTGCGACGTTCCTGCATGCTGGTCTGCTGTGGGATGGAAAATGCAGCACACCCCACACTTTCTACTGCCGCTGGGCACACAGCATATGTTTTTCACCTGGATCCTTCACTACCACTCACAAGTCCCCTGCTGGCATGGCCACTTTGGGGTACGCAATATGGTCCATCTCAGCTAATACTACCGATGGATGTATGCTGTTGCCCACAGCCGGTGTCAGTGATACAGCCATATGTGCGCGGCAGAGAGCACCGTATACAATATGCCACGGAGAGGCCTCGTGGGATGGATGGAATCACTGATCGGATGGTTGTCCCTAGGTCTGTCGCTAAACGAGTAGTGTATTCAAGGAGTCGTCTTCTGGAACTGCGCAGGACAAAGTCTTCTCCAGCAGTTGCAATACAACATGTTCCACAGGAAATGAGGAGACCTTTCAGAGGTTGCAGAGCAGGCAAGAAGATCAAGTCCTGGAGGAGAAGGTTTAAACCTGCGGTCCCTTCCATCATCATGGGTAATGTACGATCGCTTGGTAAGAAGTCGGATGAACTGCTGGCTCTGAGAAAGACCCAGAAGGAGTTCAGGGAATGCAGTCTCATGTGCTTTACAGAAACCTGGTTGCATGAGGACGTCCCAGATTCAAGTGTATCGGTACCAGGGTTTCATATGGTTCGGGCTGACAGGGACAGAGTGAAGTGTGGTAAGAAGAAGGGCGGAGGAGTGATACTGTACATTAACAACAGATGGTGTAATCAGGGGCATGTAACAGTAAAGGAGAGACATTGCTGCCCAAACATTGAACTATTAGCAGTGGGCCTCAAGCCTTACTATCTGCCTAGAGAATTCTCTCTTGTTATTGCAGTGGTGTCGTATATACCACCATCTGCAAATCCTGAGGCAGCTGGGGAAGTACTGTCTGGGGTGATTGCCCGGCTTCAGACGAAACACCCTAACTCTCTAACTGTCATTTCTGGGGATTTTAATGGAGCCAAGATCTCATTACCAAAGTTCTATCAATATGTCAAATGTTCTACACGGGACAATTATATATTGGATCTCCTCTATGCCAGTGTTAAAGGGATCCTGTCACCCCCAAAACACCTCTAAAGCTATTAAAAGCTGTCCCTAGAGCATAGTAACACTTACCCTACACTCCTTTTAGCTCCTAAATGCACCAAGTGAAATTGAAGATAAATGTTATTACAGTACCTCATTAGGGATGATAATGAGTGACTATGCTATTCATAGTCACCCTGGCAGGCTCTCCCACTTCATGATATCACGCCTCCATAGGCGTGATCTTCTAATCAGATTAAAATGCGCGCCTCCCCGCCGCTCTGTGCTGTCTCGGCCGGCCTGTAGTGGGGCTGGGTGACGCGAATCGCGTCATTTCCGGCGCCGGGTGACGTATGTACACCCGCGCCGCTGTTAGCTTCAAGACCCGCACTGCGCATGTGCATGCGCATGCGCAGTGCGCGTTTTGTAGCTAACAAAGCGGCGCGGGTGTACTTACACAGCTCTCAAATGATCTGAAAAAAAAATTGTTCAACATAGTTGTTCAGGGGAAGGATACAAAAAGTTGTCTCAGAGATTTAACCTGTCAGTTTCCACTGTGAGGAACATAATAAGGAAATGGAAGACCACAGGGACAGTTCTTGTAAAGGCCAGAAGTGGCAGGCCAACAAAAATATCAGAAAGACAGAGAAGAAGATTGGTGAGAACAGTCAAGAGCAAGCTGTATGGGAGAGTGATGCGAAAGAAGCCGTTTCTGCATGCACGCCACAAACAGTCGCCTGAGGTATGTAAAAGCACATTTGGACAAGCCAGTTTTATTTTGGAAGAAGGTCCTGTGGACTGATGAAACAAAGATTAAGTTGGTTGGTCATACAACAAGGCGTTATGCATGGCGCCACAAAAACACAGCATTCCAAGAAAAACACTTGCTACCCACTGTCAAATTTGGGGGAGGGTCCATCATGCTTTGGGGCTGTGTGGCCAATGACTGCACCGGGAATCTTGTTAAAGTTGAGGGTCGCATGGATTCCACTCATTATCAGCAGATTCTTGAGAATAATGTTCAAGAATCAGTGTCAAAGTTGAAGTTACGCCGGGGATGGATCTTTCAGCAAGACAATGATCCAAAACACCGCTCCAAATCTACTCAGGCATTCATGCAGAGGAACAATTACAATGTTCTGGAATGGCCATCCCAGTCCCCAGACCTTAATGTCATTGAACATCTGTGGGATGTTTTGAAGCGGGCTGTCCATGCTCGACGACCATCAAACTTAACTGAACTGGAATTGTTTTGTAACGAGGAATGGTCAAAAATACCTTCATCCAGGATCCAGGAACTCATTAACAGCTACAGGAAGCGACTAGAGGCTTTTATTTTTGCAAAAGGTGGATCTACTAAATATTAATGTCACTTTTCTGTTGAGGTGCCCATACTTTTGCACCTGTCAAATTTTGAAATAATGCATATTTCACATTTTCGGTTAGTACAATAAACCTCATTTCAATCCTGAAATATTACTGTATCCATCAGTTATTACATATATCACACTGAAATAGCTGTTGCAAAAAACAATTTTAAACAAAAAAAAGAAGAGTAAGATTAAGAGGGGTGCCCAAACTTTTTCATATGACTGTATATATGTTCCCCATCCTGGTATATATGGGCCCATTCTGGTATATATGATCCTCATCCAGATATATATGATCCCCATTCAAGTAAAATTATCCCCCATCCAAGTATATATATGTCTCCATTCTAGCATATATGGTCCTCGTCCTGGTATATATGATCCCCATCCTTGCTTATATGTTCTCATTCTGGTATATAGGTCTCCCATGCTGGTATATATGTTCCTCATCCTGGTATATAGTTCTTTCTTCATGGTATATAGATCCTCATTCCTGGTATAAATGATCCCCATCCTATATATATGGTCCATATGGCCCCCATTCTGGAATATGTGGTCCCCACTTTGGTATATATGGGCCCATCCTTATATAGATGTCCCCATCCTGGCATATATGTTCATCATCCTGGTATGCATGTTCACCATACTGGTAAGCAGGTCCCTCATCCTTGTATATATGGTCCCATCCTGGTAATACATGGTGTTCATCCTGGTACATATGTCCCATCATCCTGGTATTACATGGTCCCCATTCTAGTATATATGGGCCTATCTTGATATATATCTCCCCATCCTGGTATATATGTCCCAATCCTGGTTATATATATGTCCCATCTTGGTATATTTTGGTTCCCATTCTCATATATATGGTTCCTATCTTGGTATTTATGGTCCACATGGTTCCCATCATGATATATTTCGGTCCCTGGTCCCCATCCTGGTATATATGTTCCCTGTCCTGGTATACATGGTCCCCATCCTGATATATATTATCCCCATTCTGGTATACATGTTCAACAACCTGGGATATATGGTCCTCCTCCTGGAATAAATGACCCCCACGCTGGTATAGATGATCCCCATCCTGTTGTATATGTTCCCATCCTGGTTTATATGATCCCCATCCTGGTATGTTTGTCCTTGTTCTGTCCCTAACACATAACTAAAAATGAAAACACTCTTCTCACCTTTCCTCCATTCCCACGTCACCCGGTTTATTATTCTGTTGTATGAGATTGCTGTTGAAATCCACCTCACTACAGAATTTTATGTTACATACATGGTCTTAGTGGAAACAGAGTATCATTTTTGTTGGTTGGATTTTTGTGTACAACCAGTAAATGTATCTTTTATTTCACTCAAACACTTCCTTACACATTCTTATCAAACCCTACATTTCATGTGTCCTTCCTAACTTCCTCAATTCTTGATACTTACCCTTATCTTTCGCTGTTGTCTTCTTCCTGCTGTCTCACTTTCTCCCAGGACAAATAGTTTGAGAATTTGTAGAAAAAATATACATTTTTATGAACTGGAATTAGTAGGATTTACGGTAATAGTTAACAAAAAATACACATGTACAAGCAATCACTTTAGCAAGAGATATTTATCATCTCCCAAACCATAATGTTGACAGTGACAGACAAAAAGAATGTGAAAATGGCGGTGCAATAAGGGATGTTATTGTGTTCCGCATTGCTGTCAGTATGATTCTGCATGGAGGCTTTACTGCATTTCAATGTATCATTGCATTTTCTTACTTTCTATACAATTTCAGACATCAGAGTACATCTTGGTTTACAGCCAATACCCAGCAAGCGAAACTCAGCAGAACATTACTGCACCGTGGGGCATCAATACAGCCACAATGGTCATAAATAATTATTACCTGCCTTGCCTATTTACATGAATACTGCTCTACATTCTACATCAATTTTGTTGACTACGAGATAACATGTGAACTGTACAAATTTTAGTGTGCTGACTCCAACAAATCACATCTGTTTACTCCGGTCTCGTTCGTTTTTTCCACAAAACAATGCTTACTAAGGAACATTTACAGTAGTAATGTAACATTAAATATAATTTTAAATATATGATATAGATATGCTAAATATGCAAAAAGAATGCTTATTATGTAATTGGTATAACTAATAGGAAGACTGCTTAATAAGCAGTTAAGGACTGATGATCGACATGTATGACTGTATAAGCAGGATGAAATCTGATGGCAGTATTCAATCATTCAAGAGTCTTACAAGTTGCAGCAAATTTAACCCTGTTAAAAGGTTTTTTGTTGATGATGTCATCTAACACTTGAACAGTTCATGCAAAGCTGCAGGAATGATCCTGATATATTCTGTTATTTTGCTGTTGATTACAACACCCAAATAAAGGAGTAAATAGAAGTAATAAAGTGTATTTCATTCATAGCCACCTGAAATACGTCTCCAGTATAGGAGCTATGAGTGAAGAACAATGATAACACTTTGACTGAAAATGAAGACCACAGAACATAGATATCAAAGGAGATGAAACACAAACATGATGGCAGACTAAGGGTGCCGTCACACGCATCAATTTAGTGAACGATATTGTTAGCGATCACGTGCACGCGCAATCGCTAACAATATCGTTCACATCGCTGGTGAGCTGTCACACAGGCAGACTCACCAGCGATGTGGACCAGCGAGATCGCTGGTAACCATGGTACACATCGGGCTACTAGCGCTGCGCGGCGCTTAGTAACCGACATTTACCATAGTTACCATCTCCCAGCATAGCCTCTGCCGCTGGGAGAGCGTTCATCGTGGTGTCACACACTACGATGATGCAGATTGATCAAGCGACTATCGCTTGATTTGAGGTCCTGCTCACAAATCTGCGATCACACAATCCAGCGATTTTACATAGTAAAATCGCTTGATTACACGCAGCGACGCAAAAACGATATCGCTTAAGTGATCAAAAAAGGAGATCACTCAAGCGATATCGTTCTGAAAATCGATGCGTGTGACGTGGTCCTTAGGCTATGTGTCCACGCTGCAGATTTGGTGCAGACATTTTCCGCACTAATTCTGCTTCCTCTGGCAGAAAGACAGACCAAAATCTGCAATGCGTTTTTTCTAATTTATGGTGCATTTTCAGTGCGTTTTTGCATACTTAAATGGTGTGTTTTTCTACCCTGTGTTTCTGCTTTGAATTTCTTAAATAAGATAGAGACTTGAAAATCATTCATAGTAGCCAGAAATCCTTTCAGAACAATTAAGTAATAGTGATGAGCGAGTATGCTTGTGACTACTCGGTACTCGCACGAGTATCACTGTACTCGGGCTACTCGGCGAGTACCGAGTAATCTCTCGATACTCGTGCTGTGCTCGTGGTCCTCATCCCTGCATGTTGGTGCTCTTTAGAGAGCCAGCCCACATGCAGGGATTGGCTGGCAGACCACTGCAATGCCACAGCCCTGTTAGTTGTGGCATTGCAGTGATTGGCCGGCCTGCACAGCGTGACCGAGCCTTTATAAGACCCGGCCGCGCTGTGCTCTGCACACAGCCATCCAGACAGCGAGTGTAGGGAGAGTGTCTGCTGCTGCTTAGGGACAAAATTGCGGCCCTCATAGTTAGATCCGGAGCAGGGCTGCAAACTGCTGCTGACCACAACAGTCCTTCTCAGGACTAATCTAGGAGGATATAGGCAGGGTGATCCAGATCGTAATCCAAGCTTTTCTGTGACCATAACAGTCACCAGACTGTTGTACTTACTAGCTTGATACAGGTTAGGGACTAAAATCCTACTCTCCTGTGACCTGAACAGTCACCAGACTGTTGTACTTACTAGCTTGATACAGGTTAGGGACTAAAATCCTACTCTCCTGTGACCTGAACAGTCACCAGACTGTTGTACTTACAAGCTTGATACAGGTTAGGGACTAAAATCCTACTCTCCTGTGACCTGAACAGTCACCAGACTGTTGTACTTACTAGCTTGATATAGGTTAGGGACTAAAATCCTTCTCTCCTTTGACCTGAACAGTCACCAGACTGTTGTACTTACTAGCTTGATACAGGTTAGGGACTAAAATCCTACTCTCCTGTGACCTGAACAGTCACCAGACTGATGTACTTACTAGCTTGATACAGGTTAGGGACTAAAATCCTAATCTCCTGTGACCTGAACAGTCACCAGACTGTTGTACTTACTAGCTTGATACAGGTTAGGGACTAAAATCCTATTCTCCTGTGACCTGAACAGTCACCAGAGCATTGTACTTACTAGCTTGATACAGGTTAGGGACTAAAATCCTACTCTCCTGTGACCTGAACAGTCACCAGACTGTTGTACTTACTAGCTTGATACAGTTTAGGGACTAAAATCCTACTCTCCTGTGACCTGAACAGTCACCAGACTGTTGTACTTACTAGCTTGATACAGGTTAGGGACTAAAATCCTACTCTCCTGTGACCTGAACAGTCACCAGACTGTTGTACTTACTAGCTTGATACAGGTTAGGGACTAAAATCCTACTCTCCTGTGACCTGAACAGTCACCAGACTGTTGTACTTACTAGCTTGATACAGGTTAGGGACTAAAATCCTAATCTCCTGTGACCTGAACAGTCACCAGACTGTTGTACTTACTAGCTTGATACAGGTTAGGGACTAAAATCCTACTCTCCTGTGACCTGAACAGTCACCAGACTGTTGTACTTACTAGCTTGATACAGGTTAGGGACTAAAATCCTAATCTCCTGTGACCTGAACAGTCACCAGACTGTTGTACTTACTAGCTTGATACAGGTTAGGGACTAAAATCCTACTCTCCTGTGACCTGAACAGTCACCAGACTGTTGTACTTACTAGCTTGATACAGGTTAGGGACTAAAATCCTACTCTCCTGTGACCTGACCAGTCACCAGACTGTTGTACTTACTAGCTTGATACAGGTTAGGGACTAAATCCTACTCTCCTGTGACCTGAATAGTCACCAGACTGTTGTACTTACTAGCTTGATACAGGCAGGTTCTAAAATCCAGACTGTTGTCACTGTATACAGGCAAAATGCGCAAGGGCGTTGGCAAGGGCGTTGGCAAGGAACAAGGAAGTGAACGTGATGGTGGTGCAGGTAGAGGCCGAGGTCGTGTGCAAGCACTAATTTCGCAACAACAAAGGGGCATATCTACTCGCTCGCACGTCCTGTCCCAAATTCTTGGGGCCCGCAGCAGTACACCGCTCTTGAACCAAGACCAGTGTCAACAGGTTGTTACTTGGATAGCGGATAATGCTTCAAGTCAGATTGGCACCTCCACAAATACCCTGTCTTCCACACGGTCAAGTGTCAGTAGCCGTGATACTGCACTGCACATTTCCCAACCTGATCCTCTTTCCTACCACCAGGCCGAGTACACGTCCACAGACATTACTGATCCCACACTTGGACACTCGGAAGAGCTGTTCACGTATCCATTCGCAGAATCTGGCCTCTCGCCAGCTCCTGTTGAAGTGGGTGATGAGGAGATGGTATGTACAGATGGCCAAATATTTGAGCAGCCACGTTCTTACGAACGGAACGTTGGCAATGTGTCTCAACAAGGGGTGGACGATGATGAGACACAATTGCCAGGAAGTCAGGAGGAGGATCAGGGTGCGGAAGAGGAAGACGACGTGGTGGATGATCCAGTAGCTGACCCAACCTGGCAGGAGGATATGCAGAGCGAGGACAGCAGTGCACAGGGGGAGGGAGGCGTAGTATCCCAACAGGCAGTACGAAGCAGGGTCGTGTCTGCAGGCAGAAGGCAGGCAACCGTTCCCCGGAACAACAACACGACTCAAGGTGCCTGTGCAAATTTTAGGTCTTCCCAAGTCTGGCAGTTTTTTAAGTTCAAATCATATACTACAGGATTATCTCTTATTAGATAGTTTTATTGCGTTTTAAAATTGTCCAGTGTGGACCGTGTTACAGTGTTAGTGCTTGACATACACATAAATAAAATAAACCCTCCCCCACACCCGAAAACACAAATTCAATTGTATTGAATGAGAAATGGTGATTCTATGTGTCACCTAAACAGTGCTGAGGTCCCATATAATACCTATCGGTTTGTCTGGATGTGTGAGCTCCAGGCTTAAGCCAAATAGGTATTAGTCTATCTGTCACTTTTCAGTCACTGTTTGATACATTACAAGCGGAGTCCTTATACGTATTTTTACTGTCAGGTCTCCTAAGTTATGTAATCTTTAATCATACATTTCACATCCACCTAATACAATGATGATGTATACATATATGTGGCCATGAATTATGGTCCTATTCCTGCCCGACGCGTTTCGCCTTTCTTATAGTATAAAGGCTCTTCAGGGGCTCATGCATCAAGATATTTGATATAGAAATACATCAGATGATGGTTGGGCTCCTTATGATACTCAGGTAGCCCAATTTGTGAGATCTGGTCCCAGGTTGATTTCCTTATCTCAGATGAAGATTATAAAGATCCTATATGTGTATATGGGAATCTCACGTCCACAGGGATTTCTTTCTGAAAATATATGAAAGAGCCATGGTTGTCATATCAAGAGGTATCCCCACTAATAGTTTAGGTTGGATATTTTTGTCCTAAGACCCTCCACCGTTAAGAAGAAGTGAATATATTCAGCTATCCATATTCACCACTGTGTTGGTGTATGAGATATACAACAGTGTGTATTGGTTGAAATACCTATGATGTCACACAGTTCACTTTTCCAGGACCAGATAGTCACTTTGGCTCTTGTTGTGTTTTATACAAGTAGCTCTACAAAAAAGGGAGGAATGGAAGAGGGCTTTTTCATATATATATATATATATACATATATATATATGTGTATATATATAAGTGGAGACATAAACGACAACCGTGTGGGAACAAATAGGGGAAAGAGAAGGAGGAAATTATTAGCCTTATGTATGTTTTTAGATTAATAAAACATACCCTCCAGATGTTCCAAGGTTCCCCTATCGTCCGGACCCCTAAAGTTGTAAATTCTGTGGTCCTGAAATGCATATACATACGTATAGTGTATTTCCATACATGTTAAATTAGGTTCTAGTTAGTAAATTAGAATAAAAATACCTTGTCTGGATATTGTGTCCTTTATTAGATGTGGACAGTCTCACTATTAGATAAAATCTTGCTGTGAGAACAATTGTCTCCTGTGTCCTTCTATGTGTTGTGATCACTTAGATATCATCTCTGTGGACAACACATAGACAACCTGTTATTTTACTTATATGGGTTTTCTAACCTTTGTTCCGTCCTCCCATGTTTCCAAATACCTCTCCTGTGGGGAAACACAGCCTGGTGTTCAGCCTCAGATAAGCGTCTGTTGCGCGGTCAGCATCTCCACCTTCAGTGTTAGATGTGAACCGCCGCGCGACTGCAGGGTTAATATAGTACCGCCCCACTCACGGTCTGTGTGTCCCCTCCCAGCGTTCAATGGACATGTGCGTAGCGCGTGCGTTCCAGCTGGAACGCACGATTCTCTATTGCGCGTGCGCCCGCCTCTCTCCTTAGCAACGTGTCTCTCCTCCGGCTCCGTGTATATCCCAAGGTGGGCGGGAGCCAGTAACGCGCACGCGCACATGTCCACTGCCCCATGTAAACACTGCAATGTCTCCCTTAGTGATCCGGGGAGTGTTTTAGATGGGTGATGTTCGCCAGCAATTGGGGCAGTAATTATTAGGGGTATTAATTTTGTGATTAAGTCCCACATACAGTAGATCTGGAGGTTTTTAAGGAACAGAGGTATATTTTAACAGTTATCACTAAAGTTATATAAAGCGGACACATATTCCAGACTAAGGGGCTTTTTGTCATGTATCTGGATCATATTTTTCATCTAGATATTGAATCTTCTTGCCCACCTGGTGACCTCATTATGAGAGTGGTTTACTTTTTATTATATAGATAGATAGCATGGTATAGTAATCATGCGCATATACAAATTATCTCCTTAAAATCCTTTTGGATCAATGAGGAGGGGCTGGTTTCATTTGGGTACTCTTAGGGATTCTTTTTGGACTTTGCCTTATATTTTGGATTGGATTTAAGGGGTGAAAAGCATTTCCATCTACAAAGTACAACATATATGGGCTATTTGTTTACTATCTTGTAGGGTACGCAGGCGAGAGATTTTTTGGGGTATCATATTTATATTTTCATTTTAAAGGGTCACTAGTGGGAGACAAAGGGGTTTTTTTAAAATGAAGCACGTATAAGTTTGGATCTCATTTAGTCCCCAAGGGGCTACCGTTTTCAGTCTATGAATCCATCTCGCTTCTTTTTGGAGGATTATTTTGTCCCAATCCCCCCCCCGTTTGGATGGTGTAACTACCTCAATTCCCATGAATGAGATTGAGGTTACATCCCCCTCATGTTCACTTCTCACATGTCTCGCTATTGGTGTATCCTTGTTTTTTCTAATGTCCCCCATATGTTCACCAATGCGTTTTTTAAAATTCCCTTTTTGTTTTTCCTATGTACTCCATACCACAGGTGCATTTACATAGGTATACCACCCCTACTGTGTTACAGTTTGCGAAGTGGCGTATTTTGTATGTTTTCCCGGTGTTTCTACTTATAAATTCTTTGTCTGTGCATATATGCCTGCAATTCACACATCTGCCACATCTGAACGTTCCCGTTTGTCTGTTAGTTAACCAGGTGTTTTTGGTTTTAGGTGGGTTATACATACTATGCACAAGTTGGTCTCTCAAATTCCTGCCTCTCCTATATGTTATGGCTGGGAAGGGGGTGATCAAGTCACTGAGGTCTGGATCGGATCTCAAAATTCTCCAATGCCTGTTAATTATTTCTCGGACGTCCCTGGATCTATTGTCGAACTTTCCTATGATCCTTAGGGTAGTTGATTCCTTTTTACTTTTTAATTTCAAAAGGTCCTCTCTCGGGATAGCATCTGCCTTCTTAAAGGCTTCTTTTAAAATTGGTTCAGGGTAGCCCCTATCCTCGAATCTTCTTTTCAGATCCTGGGCCTGAGTATAGAAAGCATGGTCCGATGAGCAGTTTCTCTTAATTCTTAGGTATTGACCCTTGGGAATACCACTTTTCAGGTTTTTTGGATGGTGGCTCTTCCAGTGAAGAAGATCGTTACTTGCTGTTTTCTTGCGATACGTTTTTGTTTTCAGATGACCATCATTTCCCCTCATTATGGTGACATCAAGGAAATTTAATTCCACATTTTGGAATTCCGATGTGAATCTCATACCGATATCATTTACATTTAGTTCTCTGATAAATCTATCAAAAGATCTTTCATCACCTGACCAGAGGATGAAAATGTCATCTATGTATCTCCCCCAGAATAAAATCTGGGGGCACCACCATGTTTTGTCAAGATCCCCCCCAAAAACAATTGTGTCCTCCCACCAGCCCAGGAGCAAGTTAGCATACGAAGGTGCCATGGAACTTCCCATGGCGGTGCTCCTGAGCTGGTGGTAGAATCTCCCTTCAAACATGAAGTAGTTATGGGTGAGAATAAATTCTAGGAGGGTTAATATAAACCGATTATGTTCCCTGAATTGTGTGCCCCTCATACCCAAGTAATAGCTTACTGCTTTCATACCAAAGTTGTGGGGGATGCTACTGTAAAGTGCTTCCACATCTATTGAGGCTAGATTTACCCCCTGATCTATTGTTATCCCTTCCAATTTTGTTAGGAGATCAGTAGTATCTCTCAAGTATGATGGTAATGCTGTTACATGGCATCTTAAAATCCGATCCAGATATATACTTGAGTTTTGGGATAAGGAATTTATTCCTGAGACTATCGGGCGACCCTTAAGTGGATTAAGCCCCTTGTGCACTTTTGGGAGAGCATAAAATACCGGGATCACTGGATACTTTAGATCCATGAACTTCCACTCATTCGGGCTTAAGATTTTTCTTTGAAACCCTTCATCTAACAGTATCTTAAGTTCTCTTTTAAAATCTTCTGTAGGATCTTTCTTTAATAGTTTGTAGGTTGTGTCATCTTTGAGTATAGACATACATAGTTTTTTATAGCCATCGTGGTCCAGGATGACCAGATTGCCTCCTTTATCCGATGGTTTCAAAATAATGTCTTCCCTCTTTGTTAGTCCATCTAATGCTTCCCGTTCTGATCTATCTAAGTTCGAGAAGTAATTTGCCTTGTTTTCTCTAAGTTTATCCAAGTCCTCGCTCACAAGTTGAATAAAGATGTCGATACTGCTATGTTCAGTGATCGGTGGAGTTTTGGTGCTACGTGGCTTTAAGTCCGTAAAGGGGCCTAAACCACTTTGTAAATTAGTCTCTCCCATAAGTCCTGTTAGATCTTTGTACATGTCTAGGTCCTCTTCTAAAATTCCCATTTCCCTACAGGTTTTCTCATCATGTCTTTTGAAAAAGGTTTTCCACTTAAGTTTGCGTGCGAATAGATTAATGTCTTTAATCCATTCGAAAGGGTCAAAGTTGTTAGTGGGGACATAAGATAGACCTCTATTTAGTACCTTAGTTTCTAGTGTGCTCAGATTGATGTTGGTGAGGTTAATAATCCTAAGGGCGTCCGATTTTTCCTCTCCCCCTTTCCTTTCGATCTTTCTTTGTTGTTGTCGTGTGGGATTTAGCGTGGAGGATTTCCAGGTCTGTTTCGTAGGTCGTATCCCCTCTGTTGTAACTCCAAAAAAGAAGATGGTAAGGGTAAGGGTGATGGTAAGGGTGAAGGTGTGGGTCTTGGAGGTTGGGGTTGCCCCGGCCTTGGTTCTTCCCATCGTGGTTTCCCCCTTCCCCTTCCCCTTCCCTTATTTTTTGGTTTTCTTGGGCCCCTGTCACTATTAGCCCTTTCTAGTCTAGCTAGTCTTTCACTAATAGTAGCTAGTTGTGCCTCCCCTTCTGATATTTCACTCTCTGATGTTGAATTATCCGTAGGTGTTTCCTGAGGGGCTGGTGGGGGAGGGATTTGTTGGTCCTCCACTAGTGACGGGAAGGCCTTTTTCTCCTTAAAATCCGTATAGTCCCTGCAAAATTGTTTTTGTTTCCGATCTTTTAGATTGCTCTGAAATTTTTCTATAATGTTTTGAAGTGCTGTTTCTCTTCTTATGAAGTCTGTCTCAGTTTTATATTTGAGAACTTGTTCAGTTAGTAATTCAAGTTTTTTTGAGGTTTCCTCAAAAATTAGTTTTTCTTCCTTTAATAGGATATTCATAAACCTTATTGAGCTGTCTATTAACTCTAATTCCCAGGATGCAACCAATTCTGGTGATCGGGTTCTTTTTGCTGGTGCTATGTTGATTCTTAGGCCAGAGGGTATTATCCTATTCATGATATAGTTCTCCAATGAGGTTATTTCCCACCAGGACCGTATATTGTCCTTGTAGCAGTTTGTCAGTGCCTGGAATGTTGTCTTTATATTTGTACATGCCACCCCTCCTGTACCACCTGTTGGTTCCGAGAAGGCGTCCTGGGCATCAAGTGCCCACTGTTCCCTATTTATCGGACCAGATAGAAATCCAGCCATCTAAGGTTATTTTATTAGTATCACCGATTTACAGAGGTTCTAGATATCCAATTTTGTTATAATCATATACTACAGGATTATCTCTTATTAGATAGTTTTATTGCGTTTTAAAATTGTCCAGTGTGGACCGTGTTACAGTGTTAGTGCTTGACATACACATAAATAAAATAAACCCTCCCCCACACCCGAAATGTCTCCACTTATATATATACACATATATATATATATGTATATATATATATATATATATATGAAAAAGCCCTCTTCCATTCCTCCCTTTTTAGTAGAGCTACTTGTATAAAACACAACAAGAGCCAAAGTAACTATCTGGTCCTGGAAAAGTGAACTGTGTGACATCATAGGTATTTCAACCAATACACACTGTTGTATATCTCATACACCAACACAGTGGTGAATATGGATAGCTGAATATATTCACTTCTTCTTAACGGTGGAGGGTCTTAGGACAAAAATATCCAACCTAAACTATTAGTGGGGATACCTCTTGATATGACAACCATGGCTCTTTCATATATTTTCAGAAAGAAATCCCTGTGGACGTGAGATTCCCATATACACATATAGGATCTTTATAATCTTCATCTGAGATAAGGAAATCAACCTGGGACCAGATCTCACAAATTGGGCTACCTGAGTATCATAAGGAGCCCAACCATCATCTGATGTATTTCTATATCAAATATCTTGATGCATGAGCCCCTGAAGAGCCTTTATACTATAAGAAAGGCGAAACGCGTCGGGCAGGAATAGGACCATAATTCATGGCCACATATATGTATACATCATCATTGTATTAGGTGGATGTGAAATGTATGATTAAAGATTACATAACTTAGGAGACCTGACAGTAAAAATACGTATAAGGACTCCGCTTGTAATGTATCAAACAGTGACTGAAAAGTGACAGATAGACTAATACCTATTTGGCTTAAGCCTGGAGCTCACACATCCAGACAAACCGATAGGTATTATATGGGACCTCAGCACTGTTTAGGTGACACATAGAATCACCATTTCTCCTTCAATACAATTGAATTTGTGTTTTCGGGTGTGGGGGAGGGTTTATTTTATTTATGTGTATGTCAAGCACTAACACTGTAACATGGTCCACACTGGACAATTTTAAAACGCAATAAAACTATCTAATAAGAGATAATCCTGTAGTATATGATTATAACAAAATTGGATATCTAGAACCTCTGTAAATCGGTGATACTAATAAAATAACCTTAGATGGCTGGATTTCTATCTGGTCCGATAAATAGGGAACAGTGGGCACTTGATGCCCAGGACGCCTTCTCGGAACCAACAGGTGGTACAGGAGGGGTGGCATGTACAAATATAAAGACAACATTTCAGGCACTGACAAACTGCTACAAGGACAATATACGGTCCTGGTGGGAAATAACCTCATTGGAGAACTATATCATGAATAGGATAATACCCTCTGGCCTAAGAATCAACATAGCACCAGCAAAAAGAACCCGATCACCAGAATTGGTTGCATCCTGGGAATTAGAGTTAATAGACAGCTCAATAAGGTTTATGAATATCCTATTAAAGGAAGAAAAACTAATTTTTGAGGAAACCTCAAAAAAACTTGAATTACTAACTGAACAAGTTCTCAAATATAAAACTGAGACAGACTTCATAAGAAGAGAAACAGCACTTCAAAACATTATAGAAAAATTTCAGAGCAATCTAAAAGATCGGAAACAAAAACAATTTTGCAGGGACTATACGGATTTTAAGGAGAAAAAGGCCTTCCCGTCACTAGTGGAGGACCAACAAATCCCTCCCCCACCAGCCCCTCAGGAAACACCTACGGATAATTCAACATCAGAGAGTGAAATATCAGAAGGGGAGGCACAACTAGCTACTATTAGTGAAAGACTAGCTAGACTAGAAAGGGCTAATAGTGACAGGGGCCCAAGAAAACAAAAAATAAGGGAAGGGGAAGGGGAAGGGGGAAACCACGATGGGAAGAACCAAGGCCGGGGCAACCCCAACCTCCAAGACCCACACCTTCACCCTTACCATCACCCTTACCCTTACCATCTTCTTTTTTGGAGTTACAACAGAGGGGATACGACCTACGAAACAGACCTGGAAATCCTCCACGCTAAATCCCACACGACAACAACAAAGAAAGATCGAAAGGAAAGGGGGAGAGGAAAAATCGGACGCCCTTAGGATTATTAACCTCACCAACATCAATCTGAGCACACTAGAAACTAAGGTACTAAATAGAGGTCTATCTTATGTCCCCACTAACAACTTTGACCCTTTCGAATGGATTAAAGACATTAATCTATTCGCATGCAAACTTACCGTATATACTCGCGTATAAGCCGAGTTTTTCAGCCCAAAAATTGGGCTGAAAAGTACCCCCCTCGGCTTATACGCGAGTCAGTGCTGTATACCGATGTATACATCGGTACATACCGGTGTATACATCGGTATACAGCAGCCCCCGTAATCCAGGGCCCCCCCAGCCTCTCTCCGGTCACCTGGAAAGGAAACTATACTTATCAGTGTCCGCTGTCCGCGCACGCCGCTGCCGACATCGCGATCCTCCATCTTCATGCGGCGTCTTCCTGTTTCTGTGCTCGTCGCAGCAATGACGTCATTCCTTGCGACGCGCACAGGAAACAGGAAGACGCCGCATGAAGATGGAGGATCGCGATGTCGGCAGATGCGAGCGGGCGCGGACAGCGGACACTGATAAGTATAGTTTCCTTTCCAGGTGACCGGAGAGAGGCTGGGGGGGCCCTGGATTACGGGGGCTGCTGTATACTACCGCGGGGGCTGCAATATACTACCACTGGGGCTGTATACACTGCTGGGGCTGCTTGTATACTGCTGGGGCTGCCTGTATACTGCTGGGCTTCCTGTATACTGCTGGGGCTTCCTGTATACTGCTGGGGCTGCCTGTATACTGCTGGGGCTGCCTGTATACTGCTGGGGCTGCCTGTATACTGCTGGGGCTGCCTGTATACTGCTGGGGCTGCCTGTATACTGCTGGGGCTGCCTGTATACTGCTGGGGCTGCCTGTATACTGCTGGGGCTGCCTGTATACTGCTGGGGCTTCCTGTATACTGCTGGGGCTGCCTGTATACTGCTGTGGCTGCCTGTATACTGCTGGGGCTACCTGTATACTGCTGGGGGCTGCCTGTATACTGCTGGGGCTGCCTGTATACTGCTGGGGCTGCCTGTATACTGCTGGGGATTCCTGTATACTGCTGGGGCTTCCTGTATACTGCTGGGGCTTCCTGTATACTGCTGGGGCTGCCTGTATACTGCTGGGGCTTCCTGTATACTGCTGGGGCTGCCTGTATACTGCTGGGGCTTCCTGTATACTGCTGGGGCTGCCTGTATACTGCTGGGGCTCCTATATACTACCACTGGGGCTGCTGGGGCTCCTATATACTACCACTGGGGCTGCTGGGGCTCCTATATACTACCACTGGGGCTGCTGGGGCTCCTATGTACTACCACTGGGGGGGCCTGTATACCACACTGCTGGGGGCTATATACCTGTGCTGAGGTCCACCCTCGGCTTATACACGAGTCAATAGGTTTTTCCAGATTTTTGGGGCAAAAGTAGGGGGGTCGGCTTATACACGGGTCGGCTTATACACGAGTATATACGGTAAGTGGAAAACCTTTTTCAAAAGACATGATGAGAAAACCTGTAGGGAAATGGGAATTTTAGAAGAGGACCTAGACATGTACAAAGATCTAACAGGACTTATGGGAGAGACTAATTTACAAAGTGGTTTAGGCCCCTTTACGGACTTAAAGCCACGTAGCACCAAAACTCCACCGATCACTGAACATAGCAGTATCGACATCTTTATTCAACTTGTGAGCGAGGACTTGGATAAACTTAGAGAAAACAAGGCAAATTACTTCTCGAACTTAGATAGATCAGAACGGGAAGCATTAGATGGACTAACAAAGAGGGAAGACATTATTTTGAAACCATCGGATAAAGGAGGCAATCTGGTCATCCTGGACCACGATGGCTATAAAAAACTATGTATGTCTATACTCAAAGATGACACAACCTACAAACTATTAAAGAAAGATCCTACAGAAGATTTTAAAAGAGAACTTAAGATACTGTTAGATGAAGGGTTTCAAAGAAAAATCTTAAGCCCGAATGAGTGGAAGTTCATGGATTTAAAGTATCCAGTGATCCCAGTATTTTATGCTCTCCCAAAAGTGCACAAGGGGCTTAATCCACTTAAGGGTCGCCCGATAGTCTCAGGAATAAATTCCTTATCCCAAAACTCAAGTATATATCTAGATCGGATTTTAAGATGCCATGTAACAGCATTACCATCATACTTGAGAGATACTACTGATCTCCTAACAAAATTGGAAGGGATAACAATAGATCAGGGGGTAAATCTAGCCTCAATAGATGTGGAAGCACTTTACAGTAGCATCCCCCACAACTTTGGTATGAAAGCAGTAAGCTATTACTTGGGTATGAGGGGCACACAATTCAGGGAACATAATCGGTTTATATTAACCCTCCTAGAATTTATTCTCACCCATAACTACTTCATGTTTGAAGGGAGATTCTACCACCAGCTCAGGGGCACCGCCATGGGAAGTTCCATGGCACCTTCGTATGCTAACTTGCTCCTGGGCTGGTGGGAGGACACAATTGTTTTTGGGGGGGATCTTGACAAAACATGGTGGTGCCCCCAGATTTTATTCTGGGGGAGATACATAGATGACATTTTCATCCTCTGGTCAGGTGATGAAAGATCTTTTGATAGATTTATCAGAGAACTAAATGTAAATGATATCGGTATGAGATTCACATCGGAATTCCAAAATGTGGAATTAAATTTCCTTGATGTCACCATAATGAGGGGAAATGATGGTCATCTGAAAACAAAAACATATCGCAAGAAAACAGCAAGTAACGATCTTCTTCACTGGAAGAGCCACCATCCAAAAAACCTGAAAAGTGGTATTCCCAAGGGTCAATACCTAAGAATTAAGAGAAACTGCTCATCGGACCATGCTTTCTATACTCAGGCCCAGGATCTGAAAAGAAGATTCGAGGATAGGGGCTACCCTGAACCAATTTTAAAAGAAGCCTTTAAGAAGGCAGATGCTATCCCGAGAGAGGACCTTTTGAAATTAAAAAGTAAAAAGGAATCAACTACCCTAAGGATCATAGGAAAGTTCGACAATAGATCCAGGGACGTCCGAGAAATAATTAACAGGCATTGGAGAATTTTGAGATCCGATCCAGACCTCAGTGACTTGATCACCCCTTCCCAGCCATAACATATAGGAGAGGCAGGAATTTGAGAGACCAACTTGTGCATAGTATGTATAACCCACCTAAAACCAAAAACACCTGGTTAACTAACAGACAAACGGGAACGTTCAGATGTGGCAGATGTGTGAATTGCAGGCATATATGCACAGACAAAGAATTTATAAGTAGAAACACCGGGAAAACATACAAAATACGCCACTTCGCAAACTGTAACACAGTAGGGGTGGTATACCTATGTAAATGCACCTGTGGTATGGAGTACATAGGAAAAACAAAAAGGGAATTTTAAAAAACGCATTGGTGAACATATGGGGGACATTAGAAAAAACAAGGATACACCAATAGCGAGACATGTGAGAAGTGAACATGAGGGGGATGTAACCTCAATCTCATTCATGGGAATTGAGGTAGTTACACCATCCAAACGGGGGGGGGATTGGGACAAAATAATCCTCCAAAAAGAAGCGAGATGGATTCATAGACTGAAAACGGTAGCCCCTTGGGGACTAAATGAGATCCAAACTTATACGTGCTTCATTTTAAAAAAAACCCTTTGTCTCCCACTAGTGACCCTTTAAAATGAAAATATAAATATGATACCCCAAAAAATCTCTCGCCTGCGTACCCTACAAGATAGTAAACAAATAGCCCATATATGTTGTACTTTGTAGATGGAAATGCTTTTCACCCCTTAAATCCAATCCAAAATATAAGGCAAAGTCCAAAAAGAATCCCTAAGAGTACCCAAATGAAACCAGCCCCTCCTCATTGATCCAAAAGGATTTTAAGGAGATAATTTGTATATGCGCATGATTACTATACCATGCTATCTATCTATATAATAAAAAGTAAACCACTCTCATAATGAGGTCACCAGGTGGGCAAGAAGATTCAATATCTAGATGAAAAATATGATCCAGATACATGACAAAAAGCCCCTTAGTCTGGAATATGTGTCCGCTTTATATAACTTTAGTGATAACTGTTAAAATATACCTCTGTTCCTTAAAAACCTCCAGATCTACTGTATGTGGGACTTAATCACAAAATTAATACCCCTAATAATTACTGCCCCAATTGCTGGCGAACATCACCCATCTAAAACACTCCCCGGATCACTAAGGGAGACATTGCAGTGTTTACATGGGGCAGTGGACATGTGCGCGTGCGCGTTACTGGCTCCCGCCCACCTTGGGATATACACGGAGCCGGAGGAGAGACACGTTGCTAAGGAGAGAGGCGGGCGCACGCGCAATAGAGAATCGTGCGTTCCAGCTGGAACGCACGCGCTACGCACATGTCCATTGAACGCTGGGAGGGGACACACAGACCGTGAGTGGGGCGGTACTATATTAACCCTGCAGTCGCGCGGCGGTTCACATCTAACACTGAAGGTGGAGATGCTGACCGTGCAACAGACGCTTATCTGAGGCTGAACACCAGGCTGTGTTTCCCCACAGGAGAGGTATTTGGAAACATGGGAGGACGGAACAAAGGTTAGAAAATCCATATAAGTAAAATAACAGGTTGTCTATGTGTTGTCCACAGAGATGATATCTAAGTGATCACAACACATAGAAGGACACAGGAGACAATTGTTCTCACAGCAAGATTTTATCTAATAGTGAGACTGTCCACATCTAATAAAGGACACAATATCCAGACAAGGTATTTTTATTCTAATTTACTAACTAGAACCTAATTTAACATGTATGGAAATACACTATACGTATGTATATGCATTTCAGGACCACAGAATTTACAACTTTAGGGGTCCGGACGATAGGGGAACCTTGGAACATCTGGAGGGTATGTTTTATTAATCTAAAAACATACATAAGGCTAATAATTTCCTCCTTCTCTTTCCCCTATTTGTTCCCACACGGTTGTCGTTTATGTCTCCACTTATATATATACACATATATATATATATGTATATATATATATATATATATGAAAAAGCCCTCTTCCATTCCTCCCTTTTTTGTAGAGCTACTTGTATAAAACACAACAAGAGCCAAAGTGACTATCTGGTCCTGGAAAAGTGAACTGTGTGACATCATAGGTATTTCAACCAATACACACTGTTGTATATCTCATACACCAACACAGTGGTGAATATGGATAGCTGAATATATTCACTTCTTCTTAACGGTGGAGGGTCTTAGGACAAAAATATCCAACCTAAACTATTAGTGGGGATACCTCTTGATATGACAACCATGGCTCTTTCATATATTTTCAGAAAGAAATCCCTGTGGACGTGAGATTCCCATATACACATATAGGATCTTTATAATCTTCATCTGAGATAAGGAAATCAACCTGGGACCAGATCTCACAAATTGGGCTACCTGAGTATCATAAGGAGCCCAACCATCATCTGATGTATTTCTATATCAAATATCTTGATGCATGAGCCCCTGAAGAGCCTTTATACTATAAGAAAGGCGAAACGCGTCGGGCAGGAATAGGACCATAATTCATGGCCACATATATGTATACATCATCATTGTATTAGGTGGATGTGAAATGTATGATTAAAGATTACATAACTTAGGAGACCTGACAGTAAAAATACGTATAAGGACTCCGCTTGTAATGTATCAAACAGTGACTGAAAAGTGACAGATAGACTAATACCTATTTGGCTTAAGCCTGGAGCTCACACATCCAGACAAACCGATAGGTATTATATGGGACCTCAGCACTGTTTAGGTGACACATAGAATCACCATTTCTCCTTCAATACAATTGAATTTGTGTTTTCGGGTGTGGGGGAGGGTTTATTTTATTTATGTGTATGTCAAGCACTAACACTGTAACACGGTCCACACTGGACAATTTTAAAACGCAATAAAACTATCTAATAAGAGATAATCCTGTAGTATATGATTATAACAAAATTGGATATCTAGAACCTCTGTAAATCGGTGATACCAGTTTTTTAAGTTGGCTCCAGATGACTCTAAAAAGGCCATTTGCAACACCTGCCATGCCAGCATCAGCAGGGGTATGAAAACTAGCAGCCTGACCACCACCAGCATGATCAGGCACATGTCAGCCAAGCACCCGACTTTGTGGGAAGTACAACAGAGTCGAGGAGCGGTGCTTGCTGATGTCACTGCTACGTCTTCGCATGTTGTGCGTGCGAGACAATCCCCTGTCCATGCTGGCCGCGAACAAGCCTCTGGCCCTGCACCTGAAGTTGCCCACGCACAAATAACACCACCATCAAGCACGTCCTTGTCCCAGCGCAGCGTTCAGTTATCCATTCAGCAAACCTTTGAACGCAGGCGCAAATACGCTGCCAACGCCCCACATGCCAGAGTCCTAAATTCTCACATTTCGCGACTCATAGCGCTAGAAATGTTGCCTTTCCGGCTGGTGGAGACGGAAGCATTCCGCCACCTGATGGCGGCTGCTGTCCCACGTTACTCGGTCCCCAGCCGCAACTATTTCTCCAGATGTGTCATCCCCGCATTGCATAACCACGTGTCCCAAAGCATCACACGGGCCCTGAACAACGCTGTTTCAGTCAAAGTCCACCTAACCACAGACACGTGGACAAGTGCTTGTGGGCAAGGCCACTACATCTCCTTGACGGCACACTGGGTTAATATTGTGGAGGCTGGGACCCAGTCTGAGCGAGGGACGGAACATGTCCTTCCCACACCAAGGATAGCAGGCCCTACCTCTGTCAGGGTTTCACCGACACTCTACAGCTCCGGAATGTCATGCTCCTCAGCCTCTTCCGCCTCCTCCTGCGCATCCTCATCCACTGTACCCTCCACACCAGTCCCAAGCTGGAAGCACTGCAGCACTGCCTCTGCGAAGCGGCAACAGGCTGTGCTGAAGCTAGTCTGCATAGGTGACAAACCCCACAATGCAGAAGAGGTGTGGACAGCTCTGAAACAGCAGGCAGATCACTGGCTCACACCTCTTAACCTAAAGCCAGGAAAGGTCGTGTGTGACAATGGCCGGAACCTGGTGGCAGCTTTGAGGCGAGGCCAGCTGACGCATGTTCCATGCGTGGCCCATGTGCTCAACCTGGTGGTTCAGCGGTTTCTAAAATCATACCCAGAGCTGTCTGATCTGCTGGTAAAAGTTCGCCGCCTGTCTGCACATTTTCGCAAGTCACCTGCTGCTTCAGCCGGCCTTGCCGGCTTTCAGCGCCGTTTGCGTCTTCCGGCCCACAGACTGGTGTGTGATGTCCCCACGTGTTGGAATTTAACTCTGCACATGTTGGTCAGGATATGTGAGCAGAAGAGGGCAGTTATGGACTACCTGCATCACCTAAGCCGTCGGGAAATGGGTCAAACTTTATATTCATAACACCTGAGGAGTGGAGATGGATGTCCGACCTATGTACCGTCCTCCAAAACCTTGAGGACTCCACCAAGATGGTGAGCGGCGATGACGCCATTATTAGCGTCACCATACCACTACTCTGCCTTCTAAAAGGGTCTCTGCTGAAAAACAAAGAGGATGCATTGCAGGCGGAGCGCAATGACTTGGAGCAAGAAACAGTAGTGGGTGTGGGTGATAACACACAGCCCAGCCTCATCTCATCACAACGTGCAGTGGAGGACTATGACGAGGAGGAGGAGGATGAAGACATGGAGCAACTCTTTGGCCAAATTGAGGATATGACATGCACACCAGTCATACCCTCGATTCAGCGTGGCTGGCCAGAGGACAGGGGAGATGAGGAGGAGGAGGACAGCATGTTCAGTCATCGTGTTGGTCAGGATACGGAAGTGATGGCTGTTAAGAGTCTGGCGCACATGGCTGACTTTATGGTAAGCTGCCTGGCTCGTGACCCTCGCGTTCAGAACATCTTGGCCGACAATCAGTACTGGTTGGCAACACTCTTAGACCCACGCTACAAGGAGAACTTTATGTCTCTCATTCCTGAGGCGGAGAGGTCAGCCAAAATGCAGCAGTTCCGGAAGGCCATAGTCACGGAAGTAGGCAAATCATTCCCCTCACAAAACGCTAGCGGCATAGGTCAGGAATCGGTGGACAACCAAGGCGTACGGCCGAGAGGGGCACAAGTCCAATCCGCCAGAGGTAGGGGAACAGTCTTTACGATGTGGGACAGTTTTCTCAGCCCCTCACGTACCACAGCCCCTGAGGTGCGGGGTACTGCCACAAGAAATGCTAAGTTTGGCCAGATGCTGAAGGAGTACCTTACAGATCGAACAACTGTACTGCGAGATTCCTCTGTGCCTTACAATTATTGGGTCTCCAAGCTGGACACGTGGCATGAATTGGCTCTCTACGCTTTGGAAGTCCTGGCCTGCCCTGCCGCTAGCGTTTTGTCAGAGCTTGTTTTCAGTGCCACAGGTGGAATCATTACTGATAAACGCACCCGCCTGTCAACTGAAAATGCTGACAGGCTGACTCTGATCAAGATGAACAAGGGTTGGATTGGGCCAGACTTCACCACACCACCAACAAATGATAGCGGAATTTAAATTTTGTTATGGGAATTTGCCATGTACCTCCACTCACCCATGGGTTCACACTTCTGGACTTTGGCTAATCGCTGGACTGCTCCTCCTTCTCCTCATGTGCCACCATGATGACCGTTACAATAGTTAGGCTGTTGTTTCAGGTATACCCCCAGTGGTAAATTTTTTCACCCATTCTTTTAGAATGGGCATTACAACGACAGGAGACCCACTCCTTTTCAATGAGAAAAATGTTTTGAGGCCCTCCTGCACGTCTCTATCCAGGGACAATGTGGAGCCTCCTAATTTTTGGCTGCCCTGCCAAAGGGCTATACTACAATACACCCACTTCAGGTTTACAGGCCCTCCTGCACGTCTCTATCCTGGGACAATGTGGAGCCTCCCAATTTTTGGCTGCCCTGCCAAAGGGCTATACTACAATACACCCAATTGAGGTTTACAGGCCCTCATGCATGTCTGTATGCATGGGTCATTGTGGAGCCTCCCACTTTTTGGCTGCCCTGCCAAAGGGCTATACTACAATACACCCACTTCAGGTTTACAGGCCCTCCTGCACGTCTCTATCCTGGGACAATGTGGAGCCTCCCAATTTTTGGCTGCCCTGCCAAAGGGCTATACTACAATACACCCAATTGTGGTTTACAGGCCCTCATGCATGTCTGTATGCATGGGTCATTGTGGAGCCTCCCACTTTTTGGCTGCCCTGCCAAAGGGCTATACTACAATACACCCACTTCAGGTTTACAGGCCCTCCTGCACGTCTCTATCCTGGGACAATGTGGAGCCTCCCAATTTTTGGCTGCCCTGCCAAAGGGCTATACTACAATACACCCACTTCAGGTGTACAGGCCCTCATGCACGTCTCTATCCAGGGGCATTGGTGAACCTCCCAATTTTGAACTGCCCTGGCAAAGGAAAATACTACAATAGACCCAGTTCCTCAAAATGGGCACATTATGTCAAGACAGGGCTTCATGTGTGGCGCCCCTGCGTCCAGGGGGCCACAAAGGGATCTGCAGCCAAGCAGGTAGGACATTGTTGCACACCAACACCCTCACAGCCCACACAACCCACGTGTAAGAGAAGGTAGCATCCAGCCCTGAGATTAGATACTCTATGAGATTGAAGGGTGGTGGATTCAGAGGAGTGGGTTGGGCAAACACGTAGTCAGGTGACTTGACAGTATATAGGAAGGGGGAGGAGTGAAGGAGTTCAGTAGGCCGAGGTAGGCTGAACAGCAAAGACCAGGAGTAGGCCACAGTGAGCTGAACAGAAAAGACCAAGAGCAGCAGAGAAGCTGAGGAGCAGGCCAGAGAACAGCAGCAGGTTGAGCTGAAGCTGAGCAGACAGAAAGCCACATGTTCTGGAAGAGTGAGGGCAGAAGGACGCAGAATCTGTACTGAGCCAGTGTGAGCCAGAGGAGAGAGAAAGCCTATCCAGAGCCGGATCCCCAGAAGTGTGAGAGGACAGAGAGGGACGGTGTAACCCGGGCCCTAGAAACACAGCTAAAGCAACCGACTGCAGGTGGAGTAGCCCTCCTATATACCGAGAGGAGCAGAGAGAAAGGAGCCTGGCAGAGCCTCAAGCTGGAGGACTGCTGGAGGCTGGGCTGAAGTAGAGTGTCGGCTCTAGAGGTGACCGTAGTTTACCTGGCATCCCCAAACAACACGACGGGGGGTCTTAGTTCCAGATTGAGATCCCTACCCAAAGGACAGGCAGCTCAGTGACAAATTAGGACCCACAGGGGCCCGAGTCACCGCCATACTGTCCAGCGTTTCACACACACACGTGGAGACGGAGACCGTTATAGCCCGGAAAGGACACTGCAGATTGTGTGAGGGGTCACAGAGAGAGAAGCCTGGCTGCAGGGAGCAAAGGGAACCCGGAGAGGGAGAATGTGCCCGTGTACTAAGAACTGAAACTGTGTAAGAACTGTAATGGCCCCTTTACACGCAGCTACAGGTGACAGGTTTTCCACAGGTAACTTACTGGTTGCAGTGAAATCATGGAGACATAGTTCCATTTGTACACAGCACCAAGATAGAACTATGTCTCCATGATTTCACTGCAACCAGTAAGTTACCTGTGGAAAATCTGTCACCTGTAGCTGCGTGTAAAGGGGCCATAACTGTGCTGTAAAGTAACTTGAAGAGCTGAGAGTAAAGCTTTGGAAAACCCTGGAATAGCTTCCCTTGTGTCTCTGCATGAAAGTGATTCTCTCCTAACAGGATTGCATCAGAAAGACCTCCACCTGCAGAGCCAGAGCTACAGCCTGTCAGCACCAGCACTGAAGAGAGATCCCTGCAGCGTCTGCAAAGTAAGTGTGCTACACACTCCACAATAGACTTAACCCTTACTGCCTCGGGGATCACAGTTCTACCCACTGGAACTACACCATCTCCGCTGCCATTACATCATCCCCGGAGGTTCTGCAGCAGCGGCGGCCCCCATCACTGGCCGCATCAAGTGGGTGGCGTCACGGCTGACAACCCCTGTAAATATCCCCTTTTATTGCCAGGGCCCGGGACACAGTCCGGACCAGGAACACCCGTGACTTCCCCAGTAAAGACCCGGTCCGGTACCGAGTACCCTCGTCCCAGTGGGCTCGACACATGTACGTCTCTTCTCAGGGTCATCGGAGTGCCGCACAATGTTTTCACGTGAAAACTGTCATGTAATCACAAAAAGTAACGTACACCAGCTGTATCTCACTATTGGGTATGTGCCCTTAACATTTCCACCCTAAATATTCATTTTGGTGTCATTTTGGAAGGTTTTCTGGTGACTCCGTAAAATTGGCGTGAAACTCGGACAAGATTGTTCACAGCTGTGAGTTTTGAGTGAGAAATGCTTCCAGGGGTCTTCCCCATGGTGTTGCCATGTCATTTGAGCACTCTTCTGAGACTTTTGTGACATTTTTAGGGTTTCTACATGCTGCCGGCAGTCATTTCATAAAAATACTCCGGTCTCCCATAGGATAACATTGGGCTCGGTACTCGGGCCGAGTACACGAGTATCTCGGGATGCTCGGCCCGAGCTTCGAGCACCCGAGCATTTTAGTACTCGCTCATCACTATTAAGTAACCATGCATTTTTTTTTTCCAAAAAAAGCACAAAATTCGCACTGTGTATTTGCATTGTTTTTTCATGATTACAATGAGGTCAATGGATAAAAAAACGCTGCAAAAACGCATAAACAATTAACATGCTGCAACCAAATCTGCACCTAATCTGCAAGGGAAAAAAAAGCAACACAGGCACAACACTTCAGAAATCTCATAGACTTTGTTGGCTTCACGATAAGCATGCAGAATTTGGTGCAGAGCCTAATAAGGTACCTTTACACGCCGCAACTATCACCTGCGATCGGTATCAACCGAACGTGCGCGTGCACGTTTTTAACGGTTAATAACGATCGCCGATGCCGCATGTACACGCCGTAATTGCGCCCTCAACCTAAGGGAACATGGTTCCCCGGAAGTTGAGACTGATCCTGCGGGAACCATCCGGTTGAATGCCGTCGCCGCTTTACACGACGCAAACACTAAGGGAATGTGGGCGTACCTGTGCAGCGCCGCAAGAACATAGGCGTGACAGAGTTGTGTATTCCGCAGTCCGCACCCCAAACACGCTGATTAGACAACGCAATAGCGTCATGATTGGCCAGCCTGCGCAGGAAGGCTGGCTAATACATGACGCCATATCTATTGTGTAGTGTGAATGGACAGCCCTGTGTAGGGACAGCCAATGGAAACACAGTAGCCCCCATCAATCATCGCTGATGGGGCGCGGTATCCAGCACGCTGTGGCACGCCTCTGGGAAATCAATAGGCGATGCTGATTTGAGCCAGATACCACGTTTACACGCCACAACCATGGTAATTCACCTTCTGGGTGGACTCTGATTTTAGAACAAGGCTCTGAAACTGCAACCGGGCTCAACTTCGGAAATCACGAGCAAGTTGAACATTTACACGCCGCAATTTTGTCGCAACTTCATAGCAACCGTGATGAAAATCCTGATTGCGTAGCAGTTGATTCACTGCAGTTGCGGCGTGTAAAGGTTCCTATACTGCTGTTTGCCATGTGACAACCCTGGTTATAACTATTCCAGAGCATCCAAAGAGAATATTTCTTTATAACCATTAAAATGTACACATATATTGCTCTCTTTTTTGTAAGAAACAAATAAATTACGTGCTATTGCTTCGTCAGAATTTCTTATTGCCACTGATATTCAACTTTAGGCTGAAGACACACTATTGTGTATCAAAAACGGAGCGTGTTTGATGCATGACAGTAATGAGAGTGTGATGCGTGTTTTTGGTGTGTCTGGTGCGAGTGTGGTGCGTGTGGGTGAGTGTGCATGGCTGTATGCATATGAGTGTGCTGCGAGTGTGATCAGAGTGGGCTGCGTGAGTGCGTGTGTGCTGTGTGTGAGTGTGATGCTGTCCGCGTTCCTGAAGCAAACTTCAGGATCGTGGACAGCATTTATCGGCTTTGGCTAAGGTGACACTTGCCAAATTCTACGTCCCCTGCGTGTTTTGTAGAGAACTTAGAATTTTTTTCTCCCTCCGCAGCCTTCACGCAGGCTGGAGAGTGGAGAACGCGGCCCCTAGCAACCCGCTGTGTATCATGGATACCAGCCACACAGCGGGCTGCGGGGAGTGTGATTTTCACCACGCACAGGGGAACGCAGCCCGCTGTGTGGCTGGTATCCAGGGAACACAGCGGGTTGCTAGGGGCCGCGTTCTCCGCTCTGCAGCCTGCGTGAAGGCTGCGGAGGGAGAAAAAAATTCTAAGTTCTCTGCAAAACACGCAGGGGACTTAGAATTTGGCAAGTGTGACCCTAGCCATATTCATACTCCACAGCTGTCACTACGACTGCGACTGCACTCGCTTCTGACTCACAATGCGAGTCGCTTGTACAGTGTGCCTTCAGCCTTAAGGGTATGTGCTCACAGTGCGGAGGATCTATGTGTTGGATTCAGCTCCTCTGGACCTGAGTGAACCTGCTGGTGGTCTCAGGGAGATCGCAGCCGATCTGTGCGGCGGGTGCGGGGTGGTTTCTCCCTGCAATCACCTGATGGGAGCCGCTTCTGACTCCGCAGCATGAAATGAACATGCGGAGGAGGAGCGGAGTGCCAGCAACCCGCACCGCAGCTAAAAGATCGCTGTGGTCGGGTTCAGCATAGTGGGCATGGGATTTCTTAAAATCCCATCCACTATGCTGATACTGTATGGCTCAGCATTTTGGACGCAGCGTCTTGCCATGCGTCCAAAACGCTACGTATACTCATCGTGAGTATGCAGCCCAAGGGTGGGTGCACACGATCAGTGTTATGAGCGCTTTGGAAGCAGCTTGTTTCCGCTGTGTTGTACAGTAGAAGCCCAGTGGATGGATTTTATAGAAATCTCCTGCCCTCTGTGCTTCATTTAGACGCTCTGTAAACTGACATGTGGCGTGGCTTTCCTATCCGCAGCATGTCATTTATTCTTGTGAAGACTAAAGTGTTCTGATCTGGAGAACATAACAAAATTACACTGCATCAGTAATCCTGACCGCAGGCACGGACACCACTTTCTCCCACACAGGATACTGGCATCTCTGGAAGAGAAAAAATGCTGCATCCAGAAGGCTGGCACTCCTGACAGAGGGCATGTGCCCTAAAACCTTTGATCAAACATTTCTTATTTTTTAAAAGATTTGATGTATTGCATAAGTTTTGACTTTACATCTGGAATCAGCACCATTCATATGGGTAATATCAGCAATATCATTTAGGTCAGCAATTTTTTTTATTCAAATGTAGACCAGTGTTATTTATTTCACACAAATGAATAAGTAGAGAGTTTCTGCAGTAGAAGGCTATGTTCACACTGGATGTTTGATCCATTTTTGGTGCTGCTTTTTTTTTTAACTGCACCAAAAACAGATCAGTCACTGTGTCTGCTAGCAAAGTGAATAGGATTTCCAATTTGCTGTGCAGACGCTGCGTTTTTGACTGCTGTGTTAGTGGTGCAGAAAGAGCATCCAGAAGATAATAAGCATGTCAATTATTGCTCTGTTTTTCTGCTGTTCTTTCCACACCACTAACGCTCCATTACTTACCTCCCACGGTGATCCCACAGCGAGCCCCAATAATGTGTACCTTCCGATCATCAGCAGGACCTGTGGGTATGGTACTGACAGGCCCTGGCCATGTGAGTCACTTGGGCAGGTCCTGTAAGCGCAATACCTGCAGTTCCTGCCAGTGCCCGGAAGGAAGACATCACCAGGGCTTGCCGTGGGATTGGCAGCGAAGGTAACAAAGTGTGTGTGTCTCTATCTGTGGGTGTCTATCTGTGTGTCTGTATGGCTAGGGTCACATTTAGAAGGTAAAATGCGGTTACTGCATCCAGATCCGGATGCGGTAATCTCATGCCCCTTCAGACTAATTTTGCCCACCAAGTGTGTCCCTAAATCCGCATGTGGTAACCGGATTGCTACTTAATGTGGCATCCGTTTGCCGGATGCAGTAGATGTTGTGGTAATACAAACGTTCCCCGGCTTCCCTGCATATTGCGTCAGCCGGTAATTTCGTGGCTGCTCGGAGCGGAAGTAGCCTGACCGGCGCTAGCAATCTCGCTCAGTGTAACATACAGCAGCGACCAGGCCCTCGCTGTGAGATCGCTGATCCTGTCACGGAGGTCAACAGCGACGCAGCCGGGTGATGCAATCTCCCTCAGTGTGACAATCTCACCAGTGACCAGGTACTGACACTACAGTGATCCTTACAAGTCGCATCGTTGTCGGGATCGCTGGTGAGGTGTCACACGTGCAGATATATTGAACGAAGCCCCGTTGCTGATTGAGGAAAATCCTATGTATTCATTGCATTATTTTTAAATCTTTATAAATAAACGACATATATATTCTAGAATACCCAATGCGTTAGAATCAGGCCACCATCTAGTGTACTATAAAATTGGAAGAAAAATTGAAATGCGGTGTTATTGTCAAAAAATTGCTATTCAGACATTTTTAAAAATGACTTGATGATTACACCCATCAGTACAATTATGGCAATACTAAACATATCCAATGTTTTATTGTTTTAATGGAAAAAATCTTAAGTTTTTAAAACAAAAAAATGGGTGTGAAGGAGGGGGGTTTGGTCACTATTTTGCAAGGCCCGTAACATTTTCAGTTTTGGTCAGTGGACCTGTGTGAGGGCTTACTTTTTGCAGGGTGAGACAAAATTTGACTTGATACTATTTTGGAACAGATTTGACATTTTGATCGTTTGTTACACCCTTTTTTGTGGTGTTGCAATGAACCAAAAAACATAATTTTGGCTTTCTTGATTTTTTTCCATTTACAGTGTTTACCGATTGGGTTAATTAGTTTTATACCCTGATAGATAGGACTTTTCTGAATGCGATGATACCACATATGTGTATTTTTTATTTTTTTATTTTTTTTTAATGTTTCAGTGTATTTGAAATATGGTGCCATGGCGCAGGCCGCTATTCTGATTGGTCGGCGCTGAACGCGGCGACCAATCAGAGGAGCGGCATTCAAACCATGCACCGCTTCTCTCATTGGTCGCCGCGTTCAGCGCCGACCAATCAGGATAGCGGCACGCGCCATGGTGCCATATTTCAAATACACTGTACTCAGTGTATTTGAAATATGGCGCCATGGCGCATGCCGCTATTCTGATTAATCGGCGCTGAACGCGGCGACCAATGAGAGAAGCGGTGTGTGGTTTGAATGCCGCTCCTCTGATTGGTCGCCGCGTTCAGCGCCGACCAATCAGAATAGCGGCGTGCGCCATGGCACCATATTTCAAATACACTGAAACACGCTGAACACGGCGACCAATCAGAGGAGCGGCATTCAAACCGCGCGCCAAGCCGCGCTACTTTTCTGATTGGTTGCCGCGGCGACCAATGAGAAGAGTACTGCGGCTTGGTGCGCAGTTTGAATGCTGCGAAGGGCACCACAGCTGCGAGCAGCCGGGAGATGACCGGAGCTCAGCCGCAGCTACTGCTGTACAGAGGTCAGCAGCTCACCAGCAGGTAGCCGCGGCTGAGCTCCGATCAGCGGCTCGCCAGCCGGGAGCTGACCAGCTGACCCCGGTCATCTCCCGGCTAGCTCGCGCGCTGCGGCCACTGTCGGCCAGACCTGTATATCCCGGCGACAGTGGCCGGGCTTCTGCGCCAGCGGCGCTAACGCGATGCTGTCGCCAGGCTGCAAACTTTGAATTTGCGTGCCTATTTGCATAGTCTGCGCTCATTG
Source organism: Allobates femoralis (assembly GCA_033576535.1). Lineage (NCBI taxonomy): Eukaryota > Metazoa > Chordata > Amphibia > Anura > Aromobatidae > Allobates > Allobates femoralis. Next base: position 184,433,036 of record JARQOC010000002.1, on the reverse strand, counting down.
GTGGCCGCCAGAGGCCAAGCAATGTTCAAGCAGAGCAAACAGACAGAGAGAGAGGGTGGATCCTGGAGCCCGCCCTGGTGACTAAAGAATATAGCCCCTGCTAATTATAATCACTAATGAGTAAGTATTAAAACGCTTTTATGCACTTTCACAGGATGCTTTTAGGAGACAAAATGAGTGTGAGATTAGTGATGGGATGCTGCAGGGACATGTTTTGCTAGCTTATGAGGCGTTCTGGAGGTGACAGGATCCCTTTAATAACCACCCTTTGTTTCCTATCACTGAGCCAGTCCTTAACCCACTTACAAATATTTTCCCCTACCCCCATTGCTCTCATTTTATGTATCAACCTTTTGTGTGGCACCGTAACAAAAGCTTTTGAAAAGTCCATATACACCACATCTACTGCATTTCTTTGGTCCAGTCCAGAACTTACTTCTTTGTAGTAGCTTATCAGAAATGTTTGACAGGAACGGTCCCTCGTAAACCCATGTTGATATTGGGTCATGAGGTTATTTTTATTCAGATACTCCAGCCTAGCATCTCTTAGAAAACCCTCTAGGATTTTACCCACAGTAGAAGTTACGCTTACTGGCCTATAATTTCCAAATTCAGTTTTTGTCCCCTTTTTGAATATTGGCACCACATTTGCTATATGCCAGTCCTTTTTACAGACCCTGTTATTATGGAATCTTTAAAGATTAAAAATAATGGTTTATCTACGACGGTACTTAATTCCTGCAGTACTCTGGGGTGTATCCCATCCGGGCCTGGGGATTTGTCAACTTTAGTGATTTTTAGATGGTGCCATACTTCCTGTTGGGTTAAGCAGGTTAAATTTAATGGAGAGTTTTTGTTATCACTGATCATGTTGTCTGTCATGGGATATTCTCGTGTAAATACTGTTGCAAAAAAGTAATTTAGCATATTGGCTTTTTTCTCGTCCTCATCCACCATTTCACCCAGACTATTTTTAAGGGGGCCAACACAATCATTTTTTAGTTTCTTACTATTTATGTAGTTAAAGAATATTTTGGGATTTTTTTTACTTTCTCTGGCAATGAGTCTCTCTGTCTCAATCTTTGCTGCCTTGATTTGCTTTTTACAAATGTTATTTAATTTTCTGTATTCATTTAATGCCTCATCACTACCTACTTGTTTTAATTCCCTAAATGCTTTCTTTTTGTCACTTATTGCACCTCTTACAGCCTTATTTAGCCATAGTGGTTTCCTCCTATTTCTAGCATGTTTATTCCCATAGGGTATATAATGTGCACAGGTTCTATTCAGGATGCTAATAAACATCTCCCATTTGCTTTGTGTACTTATATGTCTCAGGACATCGTCCCAGTTTATTGCACTAAGATCATCTCTCACCCGTTGGAAATTTGCCTTCCTAAAGTTTAGTGTCCTTGTAGCCCTTTACTACACATCTTATTAAAGGATACTTGAAAACTTATTATTTTGTGATCACTATTACCCAAGTGATCTCCAACCCATATATTTGATATGCGGTCCGACCTGTTGGTTAATATTAGGTCCAGCAGTGCCCCCCTTCTTGTTGGGTCCTGAACCAGTTGTGAAAGGTAATTGTCTCTCATAATTGTCAAAAACCTATTACCTTTGCTGGAACTGCAGGTTTCTGTTCCCCAATGTATTTCAGGGTAGTTGAATTCCCCCATAATAATGACTTCTCCCTGAGTCGCTGCTTCATCTATTTGCTTTATGAGGATATTCTCCACTTCCATTATTGTTGGAGACTTACAACAAATCCCTATCAGTAAGTTATTATTTCCTCCCCCTCCCTGTTATCTCCACCCCAAGGAACTCTACATTTTCATTAGATTCACCTATATTATCACGAAGGATGGGTTTTAAAGATGATAAGATGATTTTACATATATACACACACCTCCCCCTCGCTTATTTGTACGATCATTTATGAACAGACTATAGCCCTGTAAATGAACCGCCCAGTCATGGCTCTCGTCCAGCCATGTCTCCAATATCCCCACCATGTCATAATTATTTTCCAACAAAATGAATTCTAATTCCTCTATTTTGTTGGTGAGGCTTCTGGCATTAGTATACATGCACTTTATGCATCTCTCTTTACCTCTATTCCTACTATATTGACTGTTCTAACCCCACCCCCCATGCCACCCCCAATTTCATTACTTGTGCCCAGGTTAATATTTACACTATCTTCCACTCCAGTACAATGAATACCCTCCCCTCAATCCCTAGTTTAAACACTCCTCCAACCTTCTAGCCATTTTCTCCCCCAGCACAGCTGCACCCTCCCCATTGAGGTGCAGCCCGTCCCTAGCACAGAACCTGTAGCCAAGAAAAAAGTCGGCCCAGTTCTCCAGTAACCCAAACCCCTCTTTCCTACACCAATTCCTGAGCCACTTATTTAATCTCCCTACTGTCCCGTTGCCTCTCTGGTGTGGCACGAGGTACAGGAAGTATTTCAGAGAATACAAACTTGGAGGTCCTTGCCTTAAGCTTGCAGCCTAATTCCCTGAAATCATCTCTCAGGACCTTCCACCTACCTGTAACTTTGGCATTTGTGCCAATGTGCACCATGACCGCTGGGTCCTCACCAGCCCCTCTCAGTAATCTGTCAACCCGATCAGCGATGTGCCGGACTCGAGCGCCAGGTAGGCAGCACACTGTTCGACGATCCCTGTCTTTGTGACAAATTGCCCTATCTGTCCCCTAATAATTGAGTCCCTCACTACCAGCACCTGCCTGGCCTGCCCTGCTCTCCTGTTTTCCCCCTTACTGGAGCAGACACTCCTCTGGCTTTCAGAGGTCATGTCTTGCTGCAGCAGTGCTATCCCTGTACTGACACCCCCCTCATCCGCCAACTTAGCAAATTTATTGGGGTGTGCCAGATCAGGGCTAGCCTCCCTGGCACTATTCCTTCTCCCCTGCCTTCTAACTGTCACTCAACTAGCTGCCTCACAGTCCTGCAGCTCCATGCTACCATCCTCCCCAACATCTATACCATTAAGCAGCTGTTCAGTGTTATGCATGTTTTGTGTGAAAGAGGCCTCACATTGTGTGTTCTAGGAATACCCTAAGCATAAATAAGCCCCTAAAAAAATCTTGGGTTCAAGATGTAGTTTTACTACAAATTAGGATGCTATTTATATTGATTTTTGATGTGCTTGAGGTTTTCCAGGAACAAAAATCCTGCAGATATGAGAGTTTCTTTTGGAAATTGGTGCAATTTTTTAAATTGTTTATCTACATGTTTTTCACCAGCTCCGTGGCAATGTTATGGGTACGACATATCCATACCCGTAATATGAATAAAATGTTTAAAGTTCTCTTTGACAAATTATTTTTGTC